>CM049842.1:24195273-24795273 GCA_027422415.1 Schizothorax lantsangensis | reverse complement strand
CCATCAGGAGAGATCCGTGTGCCTTTGTGTGTTGTTGGGAGCTGACGTGGGAATACCACAGTGTGTATCCAAGTACTGTGACATCATCAAAACTTCTACCCATGTCATCATGATGCACTGATGTAACATCATGACTCATTACCATTACATGTTATGGAAAAGTTGTGCCAACTTTATCTTTTATACTTTACAATTAAGTTCAATTCATTAACATTAGTTAACTAATTAATTAGTTATCATAAACTAACAATGAACAATACTATTATGGCATTTATTAAGCTACTGTAGATTAATGTTACTTTCTGTATTTACTAATCATTATTTTAACACAAAGCAACAGTAAGACTTTAACTAAAAAATAGCTTTTTCAACCTTTATTCATTAAAGAATAATGAAAAATGTATGACAGATTACACAAAAATAATAAGCAGCACAACTGTTTTCAAATCAGTATATTAGAATGATTTCTGAAGGATCCTGTGACACTGAAGACTGGAGTAATGATGCTGAAAATTCAGCTTTGCCATCACAGGAAAAAATTACATTTTAAAATAGATAAAAATAGAAAATTATTATTTTGTAAAATTTTCATATACTTTTACACAATATTGCTTGCATAGTTAGAAGTACTTGTGTTCCTGTTTCTGGTTGCACAAAAACGTTTATCCATTTGAATGCAGAATGCAGTCGACAGTGGTGCTCAGGCAGGTCATGTGATTAATGACACGGGTTTAATGTGTCCTCTTGAGTGTTTTGTTTCATTACAGTCTGTGAGTTGTGGATCACATTCACTTATAGTAGAAACTTTCTGGCAGTTTGTGAGCACAGAGTGCTGGGTGTTAAATCATAAGTGTGGCAGATTTAAATGTCCTCAGGGTCATATGACTGCAGGAACTTTCTTCCATACAGTCGCTCTGAGTTTGATTGATTTGAGTTGAAATACTGAAATTTTAAGGGGATATTTGCAGTCTCGTTTACCAGACCTCTCTCTTTGTGTTATCAGTGATTTACCCTTGATTTTACATACTTTTTTCATTAATATTCTATATGTACATTGATTAAACTACTTCATTACTTCATATATGATTGCAGTTAAATTTATATTGACAACATACAGTAATTTAAACGTAATAAAAATAAAACTGTCGTATAAACATGTATTTTAAATAGGAACTCTTGATTTTTCACAAATAAAGATGTTAAAAAAAACATTAATAAAAATGTAGTAAACATTTAATATTTGGTCTAAAATACTTTGTGCAAAGTATTGCATAAATCATTTTGATTTAGACCAACAAGCTTATGAGGCCTTCATAATGAGTTACTTTGACTTGTAAATTTTAGTCAACACAAAAGCAGTATGAAACATTTTAGATCTATATTCCCCTGAAAACAAACAACCAAAAAAAATCCCTGATCTTTCCAGATTTTCCTCCTCCATGGTAACCTTGGATGTTTTCGGTTTATTGCTTTAATAGCAGATTATTTTGTGAGGTTACTGAAAGGGAACATGGTGTGACAGTAAGCAGATGTGCGTGTTTCCTTTCATTCATATTATGAAAGGCTCAGGCAGTTATCAGTGTTGATGTGGCGTGTTTTAACAGGGCTGTGTGGTGGTAAGACAACTCTTTCATACAGCACAGCACAAAGACCAAACTGTTGACCTTTCTGTCCGGCTGCTATTATGGAAAGCAGGACAGTAAACAACTATTACAAGCCTTTTACCATTTACGCCTGAACACTTCTCCTTGTCTGCAGGAGAATGGCTTGAAATCAAATTTTACAGTTTCGCTTCAGCCACTCAAGAAACAGGATGTGCACTCATCATTTCCAAGACATTATAGATGTTACCTAGAGGAAATCTGTAGATTTTTGTAGCAACTTTTATGTGCATTTAATGGACAAGTAAAATAAAAAAAAAACTGACAACATTCACATTTGTCTCTAACTCCATGGCTCAACTAGTGTTAGAAAGGAAATTAATATCAAAATATCAATGGGGAACTAATGACAGTGTAGTATACTGTAAATAAAGTGACGTGTGTTTTTCTCAACTCTATATGACTACTAGCAAAGGCTTGACAATAAGGACTCAGGATGTCTTTTTATGTCTTGCTAGTTTAAACATTAAAGTGATTTTAAACCATTCAAGCATGATTTGACGCAAAAGATACCCGAAGCACACACACAGAAAGCTGCTTCTCAGACAGTGTGCAGTTAGCAAATTCAGTTATTTTTCATGTCTTAGTGTACTTGAATGGACAAATACACACAAAATTGTCAAAAGGCCCACCTGTATCCTCGGTCGGCTATGTCTTAAGTGAAGGTAATGCATTACCTTATAATAATATATATTTGATCTGTGCATTCGGTCTTAAAGTGACAGCAGCCTGTCTGTGTCATTAATAGTGGTCGACCGATACTGTTTTTGTTTGACAGCCAATGCCAATATCTTGGAAAGCAGGGTGGCCGACGGCCGATATAAAGCCGATTATAATTTAATTTATTTTAATTAATATTTAATTAATTTGAAATAATTTGAAAATGGATTAAAAAAATAAATGTGTAAAATAAACATACTTACAGGTGCATCTCAATAAATTAGAATGTCGTGGAAAAGGTCATTTATTTCAGTAATTCAACTCAAATTGTGAAACTCATGTATTAAATAAATTCAATGCACACAGACTGAAGTAGTTTAAGTCTTTGGTTCTTTTAATTGTGATGATTTAGGCTCACATTTAACAAAAACCCACCAATTCACTATCTCAACAAATTAGAATATGGTGACATGCCAATCAGCTAATCAACTCAAAACACCTGCAAATGTTTCCTGAGCCTTCAAAATGGTCTCTCAGTTTGGTTCACTAGGCTTCACAATCATGGGGAAGACTGCTGATCTGACAGTTGTCCAGAAGACAATCATTGACACCCTTCACAAGGAGGGTAAGCCACAAACATTAATTTGCCAAAGAAGCTGGCTGTTCACAGAGTGCTGTATCCAAGCATGTTAACAGAAAGTTGAGTGGAAGGAAAAAGTGTGGAAGAAAAAGATGCACAACCAACCGAGAGAACCGCAGCATTATGAGGATTGTCAAGCAAAATCGATTCAAGAATTTGGGTGAACTTCACAAGGAATGGACTGAGGCTGGGGTCAAGGCATCAAGAGCCACCACACACAGATGTGTCAAGGAATTTGGCTACAGTTGTCGTATTCCTCTTGTTAAGCCACTCCTGAACCACAGATAACATCAGAGGCGTCTTACCTGGGCTAAGGAGAAGAAGAACTGGACTGTTGCCCAGTGGTCCAAAGTCCTCTTTTCAGATGAAAGTTTTGTATTTCATTTGGAAACCAAGGTCCTAGAGTCTGGAGGAAGGGTGGAGAAGCTCATAGCCCAAGATGCATGAAGTCCAGTGTTAAGTTTCCACAGTCTGTGATGATTTGGTGTGCAATGTCATCTGCTGGTGTTGGTCCATTGTTTTTTTTGAAAACCAACGTCACTGCACCCGTTTACCAAGAAATTTTGGAGCACTTCATGCTTCCTTCTGCTGACCAGCTTTTTAAAGATGCTGATTTCATTTTCCAGCTTCAAAGAAACCTGGGCTTCCATACCACCTCAGCAGTGCCACAAACTGATCACCTCCATGCCACGCCGAATTGAGGCAGTAATTAAAGCAAAAGGAGTCCCTACCAAGTATTGAGTACATATACAGTAAATGAACATACTTTCCAGAAGGCCAACAATTCACAAAAATTTTTTTTTTATTGGTCTTATGAAGTATTCTAATTTGTTGAGATAGTGAATTGGTGGGTCTTTGTTAAATGTGAGCCTAAATCATCACAATTAAAAGAACCAAAGACTTAAACTACTTCAGTCTGTGTGCATTGAATTTATTTAATACATGAGTTTCACAATTTGAGTTGAATTACTGAAATTAACTTTTCCACGACATTCTAATTTATTGAGATGCACCTGTATACTTTAGATGACAAAGTTTTTTTCACAAATAAATATTTAATAAAAATACAATTAAAAAGGAAGGAAACACTGTAACCAACAGGTCACTCAGTATTCTGGGAAGTTTGTGTGCATTGGGAATCATATTGTTCAAATAAAGCCAAGGTAACACTCATTTTACATACAGAACACAGTGAAAATGACATGAATATGACAGTGGGCAAATGCATAAAGCGCAGCATAATTTGAAATCACGAGTTTAAAGTTTGTCGATCGTGCATCTCCAGTGAAGCTGAACTCTCCTCCTGTCCGCACTCAAAACTCACGGACCGACTGTTACGCAGATCACACGCGATCATGCAGGATACAAATGCACACTTTATAAGATCTCACAGCTGGATTTGACTATGTTTGCAAGGCTTGTGAAATTAAATGTTCATTAGTCATTCAAAGATTTGTTTAAATTATATAAATACATATTTGCTGAATGCTGAAGGCAAACGAGAAAGTATTATAATGTTTACCTTTCTATTACTAATAATATAAAAAGAATCGTTATAATACTTTTTATATCAAAATTAGAATAGAGAATTGTGAAATGTTCCTGGTTTCTAAAATGTTGGTTCTATTAAAATACAAGAATACATGGGTTAAAAACAACAAAAATAATAAACGTTGTGGCAAATAATAACTGTCTCAAACAAATGTGTTCCTGTCTATTCTGTCTGTTGAACTATGAAGAATTTTTCATATGCAGCTCAGCCTCTTGTTTACCTTGAATTGTATTTCCATATATTTGAATAAAACCTTTTCAAAGGTTCCTATTTGTTACATCCCCCCATGTGTGTGTGCGTGCGTGTGTGTGTTGTTCCTCTGATAACATGAGGTCTGTTTGGTGCTGTGTGCTGTGGACCTTGTAAAGTTTAGGATAGCATTCACATGGCTTTCTTCTTTGAGGCTGCATGCGTCCTGCGATCCATCATTTCACCCCACAGTAAGACAGATAAAGTGTGTATATATGTGACAGGGTGTGTGTGTGTGTGTGTGTGTGTGTGTACTGTGCTGTTTTTTTCTTAACATGTCTAAATATTGGCAGTTGAACTTGCATCTATTTGACTCCATCTAATCAGAGTATTTACTTTAAAAGACTGAATATCCCATGTTGTTTAGCTTAAATGCTTAAACTGTTTGCCCCCACACTATGTGGGATCTTTGTTAATCTCTTTAAAACATCTCTTACACATCCGATTTATATTGGATTTTTCTTCTCTGTGGCTCCGTAGCTAAAGAAACCAGTTGCTAAAATCCCATAATGCATTCAGCATATGTACGCAGAGCCACATGCGACTACAGTCTCTCTCCGCTAAAGCCGCACTTCAGGTTTGCTGATGTACCAATTGATTTTTCTTGCCATGTACGCTGTCTAAACGCATTAAACAGGCATCAAGGCCAAACAGTGTTGTGTGGGCAGAGTGTTGAAAGAAGGAAGTGTAGATTAACTCTTTACTGGTGTGTTCTTGGTGTTTAGTTCTCTCTTACACTACACACATTTATACACCGTGTGATATGAGGCACACATGTAATAAGCATTTTTTTGAAAGTTTTGAATGTTTCTGCTGGAAGTGTCAACCAGAAGCCTATTACCGCCGTGCTTACCGCCGCGGCAAAACTCAGACTTTATTGCCTGGTCACCCCTTCTAATGTGACTACTTTAATCATTTCTTGGTACAAATCTTAATGTAAAGCATTAGTTCTAGGAAATTGTGTCTCTAATATTTAGCAACATGGACAGGACCCTTTTCTACACACATGCCTCTTTATACAGGTTCAAAAAGAAAAGTGTGATGGAAGAATGAGGCATAAAACAGTCCATGTTTAACATTTGCTGTAGATGCAGATGCCAAAAACTCATCACCAAACACCAAGACTGTACATACACATTAGACAAAAGTATTGGGACACCCCCTTCTTTACAGAAAAATGCACTTCCAAACTGAACGATGGGAACATAATTAATGTGTTTAAAAAGTATTTCAATCTTTTGACAGTTTTGGAATGTTTCTGAACCCTGTACAAGTCATTGGTGTTTGGTGATGAGTTTTTGGCTCAAGGTCTGCATTTACAGTCACACCAGAGGTGTTAAACTGGGATTAGGACTTGGTTTTATGCAGACCAGTCAAGTTCTTCCACACTGACTGAATCAATCATTTTCTTTTTGAACCTTGTCTTATACACAGAGGCATTGTCATGTTCGAATAGAAAAGGGTCCTGTTCAAACTGTTGCTATAATATTAGAAGCACACAATTTCCTAGAATATCATTATATGCTTTAACATTAAGATTTGTACTCATAGAAATTACTAAAGTAGTCAAACCTGTTCATTAGAAGGGGGCGACCCAATACTTTTGGCAATATAGTGTATGTGAAACTCGTTCGCGAAATCACCACCAGGTGGCGCAAAGGGACGGTTGACACCGTTTGTGTAATAGTGGAAATATGACGTTTTTACTTGTGAATGAAGATAAAAAATGATCTAAATGACTTGGCTTATAGTTTAATAACAATAATAATATAGCATTATAACATTAAATATCAGCTAATTATGCATCATATAGGCTAAATGCTTAACGTTTCAGCTGTTTGACTACTGTTAAAGTGAAATATTACAGTGACGCAGTGAATATGAATATGAATCCTCATGTTTAAGCTAAATATTTCTTGTGAGTTGTCATGTTTGGGGCTCAGAGAATTGGCCTGCTATAAGAAAAAAAAAAAAAAAAAACGCTGCCTACACTGCCCTATTTTTATGTTAGTTCATTTTTCTGGAAGTTAATTCATAAGCATTAATTCATGATTGCGCTTTGATTCCTATTTTAGTACGACTTTAAAAAGTCATTGTAGCCTAGTTACAATGACAAATTTAGCTAAGTTTTATTATAAATATAAAAAATGCCATGACACATAAACTGTGATATTTTCTAAAGAGTCAATTCTGCTGTTTTATATATATATATATTATGCCATTATGTATACTAATGAGAACAAGAGGAAAAACAATGCTTAATTGTCATAAAAATAATTTCACAATGTAAATTTAATGTAAATTTAATTAAAATGTTAATGGTCTAAAATAAATAAGCTTCATTTGATTTAAAATATAATTCAATACTGTTTACTTATGTTCTATTGCTTAACTGGTAATGCCTGTTTCTAGCAACAGCAAGGCTATGGGTTCAATTCCCAGTATCTTTGAAATGTAATTATACAATGTAAGTATATATGGGAGTATCTAAATATGGATTGTAGCTAATAAAATATGAAAGTGAGCATGATGGCAGAAATATTGTGGTTGTGAATTCACATCAGCAGAAGACGAGTGTGACCTTCAGCAGCAGCAGAGAATGAAGGAGTGTTTGGCTCTGGTCAGTGCAAGTCATTTTGACCCGTGTGAATGTGCTGCAGGCAAAGCGGATATGAGAGCCTGTTGACCCACATTCAACCCATTTTTCTGTTCAGCAGTTAAATGGCACAGTTATTTCCTGTGCTGTCTTATGACCAGCCTCTTTATCGAATACTATTAATCTCTCCTAATGTAAACATGCTCACATACATAGACCAGTTGGAGGATCTAAGTAAATCTTTGTTTTGTAGTAGAAAGATGAAAAATGAGTTGCGATAAATCAAACAATTTTTTTTGGTGCCATATTGTATTTGCTTTGTTTTGTCTTTGAGTACTGAGTGGCAGACAGTGTCACTTTGATGTGACACACACTGTGTTTTCAAGGGGAAAGGAACACGGCATTGTAACCAAGTTGAGTTACAATTGATCTGTTCTTGTGCTGGTTATCAATGGTCGTCACGGTAACAACCATGGAGACAGACGGGCTGGTCCCGCCCCTCGGGGTTGGGTTGTCAAGCAGATCTTTTGTTTATGTGCCAGTCTCTGGCCATGTGGGAGTGTGTGTCTTGACACAAACACACTGCATTTTCTATTTTAATGAAGACACATCTCCTGTGAATGCTGCCGAACTCATAAACACTTTAACAGGAGCTTTTTGCTCCTCTTTGTGCTCTTAAAGTTCTGTTTAATGGGAATATTCTGGGTTCTTTTCGATGTGATTTCTGTGAAATGCTGTCATATATCACAAAAAGACTAAATTAAAAAGTTGGACACATTAAAAGCCTCGTCAGAAAGTTTGAAATAGTTTTAAAAGCTTGAAGGTTTGCAGTCTAGACAGATACAGTAGATATATGTATAGATCAAAGAGCTTTTAGCAGGTTTCTAGCATGTTTTATGTTTCTAGAATATTTTAGCCTTTTGTTGGGTGTTGTTAGCATTTTTAGAATGGACCTAGCATATTTTAATACATTGCAAACATGTTTATAGCATATTTTAGGATACAGCATTAAACAGGCATTGTTGGCATGTTTTATCTTGTAGTTAACATGTTGGTAGCATGTAGGGTTGCCAACCGTCCCGTATTAGCAGGGACGTCCCGTATTTTGGGCTTAATTTATGTGTCCCGTACGTGACCTCCCTTGTTCCGTTTCTGCTAACCACTGACTGATACAACAGCAGCAGCAGTGCTGATCACTTGAGAATGATTACTGACAAATGTCAATATCCAGTCACAGCCACCCTCATGCAGTAGGTTATAAGTTAAGTAAATCAGAAATCGTGAACATAACTGTTCGAGGAAGGCTGCGCAATCCTCTGCCGGCTGGTCGCATATTCTTAACCTTGAAACACAAAATGACCAATAAAAAATTGTCAAGCACCAAAAGCAGCCCATATTAAATCTATGTTTTAAATAGGCTATATACGCGATTGTCCCGTATTTTTCCTCTCTGAAGTTGGCAACCCTAGTAGCATGTCAGCTAGTTGGTGGGCTTTGCTAGTGATTTGTCACTGTTGTTCATGTCACCTCACATTGCAAACTTGAAAAAAAAAATTCAAAAAACTTTTTCAGTTGTTTTGTTGCTTCAAAACACGTTAGCTTGAAAGCTAGCGGGATTTAAATGCACCATTGTAAACAGTGTGATAATAGCATATTTTAAATATTTAAAGGCATTTCCCATTCAAGTTGGAATACAATAACTTGGTTCTGTTGTGAAGCTGCAATTTTAGTCTAATTGTGTAAACTAAGTAATAAATGGTTATACATTAGTTAGACGTTCAATGGTTTTGCTTCTGGTGGTTTCTGCTTTGGATCTTTAATATTGGCAGAGCTTTGAAAAATCACTTTCTCGCCCACTGCACGGTCAGCCATAGCAGCAGTGTAATACTGCATTACATCTTAAAATGCCCACACATTTCCCACTACCCCTTCCCACCATGTCCTACAGATCCTGTCAATCATACCCAGAGTCTCCGCCCTCTTCTCTACTTGCAGATCAGCTATGAAACATACCATATGTTCTGCACAGACAACTAATTGCACCATTTGTGGATTGATTTTCTTCAAAAATGTAAACACTGTAGTGTTTTTAATATCGCTAATGTTTGAGCGGCCCAACATGGCAGCATTAAGCATTGATGTGAACCATTACGTTTTCCGGTTCCATTTGGTGCCACTTGTGGTTCAGAAATCACACATGACCTTTAACATTGCAAAGTTCTTGTAACTCTATCTTACACTCCTCTGTTTTCTTCTTCCAGACTTTAACTACAATACTGATGGCTATGAGGGAGATACTGCAGAGGACAGGAAGTCTCAGGATGGCTCAGAGACCATGCCATTCATTGACGAGTCGCCCACCATGTCTCCTCACCTCTGCGCACAAGGACAGGACGGAGAGGCCGTCTCACCCACACCACCAGAAGGGCTGCTGTCTGGGGTATGACTGTGTGTTTAAGTGTTTGTGTGTGTGCTTTGAATTAGAAGAAAAAGTCATTAAACAGTTAACATGCTGCAGGTACACACAATAAAGGTGCCTCACAATGCCATAGAAGAACCATTTTTGTCTAAATGGTTCCATAAAGAACCTTTAACATCTGAAGAACCTTTCTGTTTCACAAAAGGTTATTTGTGGGCGAAAGAAGGTTCTTCAGATTATAAAAAGGTAAGAAAGAGATGGTTCTTTAAAGAACCTTTGACTGAATGGTTCTTTGTGGAACCAAAAATGGTTTTTCTATGGCATCGCTGTGAAGAACCTTAATTTTCTCATCTCTTTGTCGTCTTGAGATTTTTTTGTAATAACAGGCTTACTGGTGTGATTGTAAAAGTACTTAGTAATTAGTGAAATCTGTGTTATGTAAGTATATTATGTGTAAATCTGTCTGTCTGTAATTGCAGAGGGGCTTTGTCTGAAAGGTTTGGGGTCTGTAAGATTTTTGAAAATGTTTTTGAAGACATTTTTCATATGCTCACCAAGGCTGTATTTATGTAGTCACAAAAATCCAGTAAAATGGTGATATTGTGAAACATTCTTACCATTTTTTTTCTGTGATAGCAAAGCTGAATATTCAGCATCATTACTCCAGTCTTCAGTGTCACATGATCCTTCAGAAATCATTCTAATATGCTGATATGCAGCTCAAGGAACATACTATTCTTATTATTAATGCTGAAAACATTTGTGCTGCTTAATATTTTTGTGGAAACCATGATTCTTTGATTAATAGAAAGTTCCAAAGAACAGCTTTATGGTCATTTTTGACATGCATTGCTTGCTGAATAGAAGTATTAATTTCTTTCAAAATAAAAATACAAATCTTACCAACCCCAAACTTTTGAAAGGTTGTGTAAATTCTGAATCATATGTTCATTATTATTTTATTGAGTGGTCAGGACATTCTTCAAAATATCCTCTGTGTTTCATGGAAGAAAGAAGGCAATACTGGTTTAGAATGACGTGAGGGAGAGTAAATGATGACAGAATGTTCACTTTGGTAAACTAACACTTAAAGAGTGTTGAAGTGTCTGTAGTGTTATTAGATGATGTCATATACAAAGGATAGGAGGATTATAAAAACACTTTTTAAGATTAGCTTTATAGTGTGTCACAGACATGGTGTGTAAATGTTTGGGATCTGTTGTTGTGTCTGCAATATATTCTGTTAAAATTTGAATGGCTGTTACAGAGAACAAGTGACACACTTCACCTTTAATCTAAGAGCACTGGTTGAGATTGCGGTGGGTCTGAGGAACTTCACTCGGTCTTTCCACCAGCCTTTGTTGTAAATGTCAGCATCACTCTCTTCATTGCTTTCACTTTCACATGGGTGTGCTATATTGACGTGACAAATGACAGTGTGGTTGTTTTGCCAAATCACTTTCATAGCTTCAGGCAATGAAATAAACGCTTTGCTGAGTCCATTCTCACCTGGTGTGTCTTAGCATACCAAGAATAATGCAGTGCCCCAATGCCAAAACAATAAGAAGTCGTGGAGCTTTCCTGTGTAAAAGCAACGTGCATATAAAAACAAAATTACCGCTTAAATTATTTGGACTCTGAAGTTTGTGTGTCATTGCATTAGATCAGGGCTTCTCAAACTGGGTTTCATGAGGGAGCTTTAGGGTTTTTGTGAGTTGATGAAAAGTTGATAAATTCTATCATAATAAGGTAAAATTAACATAAATCATAAAAAAAAAAAAAAAAAAAAAAAAGTGAATAATTTTATTTGTTTACCTGCGTGTCATGTGATCATTTCAAAAAACAATATCAAATATAAAAGCAATATCAAAAAAACATGAATGTGTTTTTAAATGACTGAAATATTAACTTAAAATCTCAGGGGGTAAATATTTTAGGTCACAGGTGCTGACAAAAACATTTAGATAACATCCATAATAAAATACCAAACCAACAGTAATTTATTTTACTGAATGAAAACACACGCAAGTCAAAAGGTTAAATATTCAAATAGATTTCAGTCAAATGGAAATGGAATAGTTATTTCTGTAAATTTAAGTGTCATGACGCATCACATCATCCTGTAATGATGAATGTATTTGGCTATTTATAATGTGCAGTTCAGAGATAAATTGACAGTGAGGTGTATGTGTTTGTCACATGTGTTTATGCCCATTATGAACATGCATGACTATTTCCATTGTGTGACACAGATAATTAGTGTTGAAGTGTTGAAATTGATAGTGATGTGTGTGGCCACAGGCTCAAGCTTTTATAACAGCATCTCCATCTAGTGGTAGAGCAGAAGAAGTGCTTCCTCACACCCTAGTATAAAACATACTTTGCCATAATTTATTTAAAATACATTTATTTATTACTAAGTATACTTCAAATACATTAATATATTTATTGACATAACACTTAAGATTTACAGATATAAAATTATAGTTAAACTTTACTTTTATTATTTTAGTATTTTTTTAGTGCACAATGCACATTTCTTAATATTATGCCCAAAATGTGTTTTAATATTAATAAGGATTTGTATGATCTCTGTATAATATCAATCTTGAAATGCAATATATTTTAAATGTACCTGAAGTATACTTACAGTAGTTCCACTTTAGCGCAATCAAATATACATCAGTATATCTTTAGTTGGACCGCAGCACTACTTCCACACAATTAAAGTGCATTAAGCACAAAATTAGTTGTTAGCAGACTTTAAGTATACCAGTTTAGTAAACCAAAAGTACAGTTGTAGAGTTCAGATGCAAAAGCCTGTGTCTTTTGAAATTTTCTTCTAAAATTAGCATTTTTCTAATGCTCCTGTATTTTTGTTCAGTTATTTGAAAGTGAAAGTGAAAGTGATGTGACATACGACCAAGTATGGTGACCCATACTCTGAATTCGTGCTCTGCATTTAACCCATCCAAAGTGCACACACACAGCAGTGAACACACACACACACCGTGAACACACACCCGGAGCAGTGGGCAGCCATTTATGCTGCGGCGCCCGGGGAGCAGTTGGGGGTTAGGTGCCTTGCTCAAGGGCCACCTCAGTCGTGGTATTGAGGGTGGAGAGAGTGCTGTACATTCACTCCCCCCACCTACAATCCCTGCCGGACCTGAGACTCAAACTCGCAAACTTTGGATTATGAGTCCGACTCTCTAACCATTACAGGCCCGTCGCCAAGGGGGGGCATTAGGGGGCAGTGCCCCCCCAAATGACTCGACGTGCCCCCCTGCTTACATGAGCACGAGTGAACTTAATATTGAGAATGAAAAACGTTTATTTTACTGATCTAGTCTATAAATATTGCGGGGGGGAATTATGTATTCAGCAGCATTTAGCTCAAAGAACCACTAATCTCTACAATGGTAACTGATTAGGAAGCTAATAACACAGTGGCGTAGCGGACGGGCACGCAGTGCAGGGCGCGAAAATAGCAGCACACAAGGATTCACACAGTCACCTCACGCACCTGCAGTGCTTCTGTGTAGGGAGAAAAACATCATAAAACAACATAGGCCTATATAAAAGGAATAAAATAAATAGTCCTGAACGAAATGTATTTCACTTAAATAATTAACACATTAAAAAATATATATATATAAAAAAAAGAAAACTGAGGACATGTCTACACTGAGTTTTGTTTTATTTTTGGGACCGCGCAAGTTCAAGGAAACCGAGAGGACTGAAAGCTCACCTTATTTGTTTTATTTATTTTACAAAAGCACAATATTTTGTTTTTATTGTGAGTGTAGGCCTACACAAATAAAAGTGAATCTAAGCAATTGCGCCGGAGCCTCTCGTGGGAAACATTTGTATTCGTGCCGAATTCAGTTTCTCTTTAAATACATTCGTTTTGGCAAGACTTTTATATGTTCTTTATAATGAATGCCATTAGGCTATAATTTGTGTTTTATTTTATGATTTGTATATATAAATTTATACTATAATTTTATAGCTGCTTAGACTCCATTTTCTGATTTTTATGTTCCTTTGTTCTGAATACCGTAACATTTAAATGATTTGTTGACAACTTCTGTTTTTTTCTCTCTATGTAATTTTGTCTGACATGAGTCTAGGCTATAGCAGTTTTTTTTTAATCCATGCAGCAAATGTTTTAAAAATGGCTCGAATAAAATTAGCAAATTAGGCCTACTTTATTGCATTACAGGTGCTTTTAAAGAACTTTTCACTATTAACTTGTATAAAAAAAATGTAAAATGTATAAAACATTGTCAAAAATTCGTTGTATTCCCATTTTAAAATACAAATTCACTGTTATAAGCCTACAGATAGCAAAAAAAAAATTGTTTTAGCGTAGCATGATGTATAGATAAATCATACAAGATAGTGTTTTAACTTTAAAACATAACCTAAAACCCTTAAATTCCTTAAAAAAATCTCCCTTTGCTCAGCTGCGCATGCGATCGTGAATCAAATTTTATATTGCTATTGTCATGCTTAGCAGCATGATAAACAAAACTTATATTCAAATTCTGAATGGATAATATATGACATAGAAAGCTCCCTTTATAGCAATTAAAAAGCTGTCACCCATCTAGTTCATCACGATCTCACAAAGTTAAGTTATAATCAACAAATCTCTCTCTACACTGCGCAGTGAATCTCTATTTACATAGTGTTATAAAGAGAAGATTCGTGAGCGTGCAGAACTAAACTCTGGCGATTTGAGCGGTGATTCAAAACTGTTCATATTTATTTGTCTTTTTATATCTGTCTTTTTAGCAAGGTTTGTACAGCACAGTGGTCAAATACTGTTGTTTTTATTGTGCTTTATAAATACATTTTTATTTGATTCTTGTCATTTAACATTCGACAGATTATCGACAGACTATCTTTTTAAATATGTTTTAATATAGAACTTGATCAATTTAAGTAATAATACAGGTTGTTTTGGTGTATGTCTGTTTCTTAGATCATAAAAAAGTGTGCCCCCCTATGAAAACGAAATGCCCCCCCACTGAAGATTTTCTGGCGACGGCCCTGAACCATTAGGCCACGACTTCCCCACTTTAATGGCACTTCCGACTTTAATGGCAGTGAAAAGAACCTATTTCTTGCCATGAAAGTGAAATGACCAAATCTACACATGAGCCTGATAAAAATGCTCATTTTTCGAATGGCGCATAGAGGCTTTTGCATTATATACAGGTACATGTATAAAATAGTGACATTATTAAAATTAAATATTTTCAATAATTATCAATATTTATTTTAAAAGCATACTTTTTGTTTGACAGTTTTTTAATCCATTTTTGTTTTGTTTGCAACTGTAACTAAGGGAGTGGGGCTTCAGTTCAACACCAGAGAAAACACCTTTTTTATTATCAAGCTCTTCCATGTATTTCTCACTTATTCACTTCAGCTAGTATATCTCTCACCCCTATAATCTTATATTTACTCTAGCATGCCTGAGTGACTGTTTGTAACTACAGGATATAGAAAAAAAAGCAGTCACCTGCCCCTATTTATACCCCCCTTTGAGCTTGGCTGCAGATAAAGTCAAGCGTGGTGAAGCACACAGGCAGTTTGCTTGTGAGAAATGCGCTGTGTTTTCTCTGCCTCCTCTCTTGCTTTCATTAGAGCCTCGATCAGATCGTGTGGGCAGTGCTGTGAGGAGCTCTGAGAGCCGTATATAACCACTGCACAGAGACTATATATCACCTCCTCTGACATCAGTGCTGTTCTTACAGAACAGAGGCCTTTCCGCTCTTCACTCACCTCACTACATCAAATGAATGAGAGATCAACTGGTGTGTCGTTCATTTATATCAGTTCCCATTGGTGGTTAATGTTGTGTCAACCGGTGTATTGAAGTTCTATGAGAAAAAGAGAAGCCCGGAACACTAAACTATTATGCCATCTTTTGTTGTGTCGCTCACATCTAGTTCCTCTTTTGAGCACTAGATATGCATCATCAGGGATTCCTCATTGACTTCTATTCAAGGATTGCCATTAATATTTCACATGTGCTATGGAAATAGCATGATGATGGTTATAATTTTGTCAGGAAGGTTAATGAAGAGCTTGACATCATGAGTGTGATGTGTGCTTGGGTGTGATCATTCAGAAGTATGGGTGGAGTTCAAAGTTCAAACTTTGATCTCATTCTTCTCACAATCACTTACAAAATGTGTGTGTGCACTGCAGGCACACCTAATAGAGGATCACTTTATAAGTGTTTTAACTTTATTAAATAAGTAAATCTATAATACCAGCTTACCTTAAAACATAACATGACGTTTTGATGACTGTAATGTGATTTGAGACTGTATTTCATTGATGTGTTGAGTGTTATTACTTGGAGTACAGGAGAGCTTGAGATCTGTTTAAGGAGGACCTTGTCTTATCCAGCAGGGAACCCCCTAAATGCCAGAATTGTCTTGGTACCACACTATAACGGTCAACTTTAACAAGCATTATTAACTGTCTTTGCCATGCATGAGTCACTATTATGCTGTAGAGTTGTTTAGTACTGCCCTGATGAAGATACACTATATTGCCAAAAGTATTGGGTCACCCCCTTCTAATGAACAGGTTTGACTACTTTAGTAATTTCTATGAGTACAAAGCTTAATGTTAAAGCATATAATGATATTCTAGGAAATTGTGTGCTTCTAATATTATAGCAACAGTTTGGACAGGACCCTTTTCTATTCTAACATGACAATGCCTCTGTGTATAAGACAAGGTTCAAAAAGAAAATGATTGATTCAGTCAGTGTGGAAGAACTTGACTGGTCTGCATAAAACCAAGTCCTAATCCCAGTTTAACACCTCTGGTGTGACTGTAAATGCAGACCTTGAGCCAAAAACTCATCACCAAACACCAATAACTTGTACATACACTATGTAGACAAAAGTATTGGGACACCCCCTTCTTTAGAACAGAAAAATGCACTTCCAAATCTGTGGCAACAACGATGGGAACATAATTCATGTATTTAAAAATTGTATTTCCATCTCTGTTGCAACAGTTTTGGAAGTGTCTAAAATGACTGAACCCATATGTATGGCATATATATATATTTTTTTAAATAAATGCATCATCTGGGCATTTGAGGTGAATTTCTTGTTGGAATTTTCAGTGTGAACACACTACTCACACTATTTATTCTATAAAATAGCATAGAATAGTGCATAAAGTCTATGTAAATTTGATTACAAGTCTAATTCATTTCAGCAAATTTGTGATTGCTGGTCAGTCACTGGGCCCAAATTCGGGATGTTATGGTGCTCTGTTTTACTTTGTGAAGACTGCTTGAGAACCACTGTCTCAGTGATTAAACCTGCTATTAAACTCATTCAGATTTAAGTCACTTTTATAATACTTAATAACTCAACAGGAACAACCAAACAAGGAGATCAAGAAACTAAGAAAGAGACCTGTTAAGGCCAGAAAGGAAAATGGTGGACAGTCTTTTAACCCAGGGCACCCGGAATTGACACACACCAGGAAGACAGAACCGCAGTTAGGGGGAGGGACGCCAGCAGCTCAAGCCTGCATTTGTGTGTGTGTGTGAGTGCAGAGGCGGGCCAATCGAGGTTGAAGTGTGTGTGTGTGTGTGTGTATACGAGAGAGAGGAAGCAAGTGGCTGTTTCTGTGTTTGTGTGAGAGGGAGGACACGTTACCGTTCCAGAGAGAAAGAAAAAACCCTCCGTGGACAGAAGAGGTAGATTTCCAGCAGAGGCACCAATGTGTCACGGGCGGCTTGTCAAAACTTGAAAGGAAGGAAAGCAGCGAGTGAAACGGAGGGAGAGGAGAGAGAGGGATCGGCCATCAGCATGGAGGAGGATGAGGAGGAGGTGTTGGGTTTTCTGGACAAAGTTCTGGAGGATGAAGATGTGTTTGACAATGAAATGGACTTGGACTGTCTGTTCACACCAGTGGACTTCAGGATGTTCAAGGTGAGAGAGAGTCAGGCTGAGCAGCACTTCTCTCTTCCTCTGCTGGCTTGCTGACAGAGGTTTCAATGGGTAAAAATAGTGAGGTGGAAAATATTAAAGCTTTTTGCGACGTGGCGTTAGTGTTTGTTCAGTTCCCTGCGTGTATGCGACTTTTGTGCTTTGTACCAGTCATATGTAGCAACTGTGAGTCTGTAAACGTCTCTGAATGATCTTTATCCTACTCTAACACACTTGACGAGACAGAAATCATGGACAGAAACAGATGGTTATTCACCAACTGTTGCTGTGATTTTGACTCTGTTTGATTTGGGATGTTTAGCATCTCTATAAGAGCATGAAGAAGTCACGTTGGCCATGTTGACTTAGACTCCAACAGCAATGACTTCACATTGTAGCTGTCATTAGAACAATATTCTCTTAAAGGGACAGTTACCCTGAAATGAATAATCTTCATTATTTATTATTATTTATTATCATTGTTTATTCATCCTCATGACGTTCCAAACCTTTAGCACTTACTTTCTTCTTTGGAGGTTGGGTGGAAAAAAGCATTGGTGAACATGCTCTGTTGTCTCCAAAACATCCCCATTTGTTTTCCATGGAAATACGAACATCAAATGGGTTTTTAATGACACAAGTGTCAGTAAATTATGATAGAATTTTCATTAGTTTGGCTAGGCTAATGCTTTACAACATTTTCTCCCACAGTACATTGGGTGCACGGTCACAGATTTTGTGTAACGCCATGCTTCTAAACAGGTTTAGTTTAGTTCAAGACTTTAGAGCTGAACCATCAGAGTTTGAGTTACTGTTGTCCATGTACACAAAAGATGGAAAGAAAATGGTGCTGAAGAGGAAAAAGGACTATTGAGCAGCACATGTTCTGTTTTCTGTTTAGACTTTGACAAGAAAATGTGACTGGTCAGAAGATCTAAAATAGCCCACCCCATGATATTTTGGTATATCCACGGGATCCGAAAACAGAGACTTCTGCCAGTCTCTGTTTTGGTCACTCTCTATACACAAATGTTAAAACAAATTTAACACAACGTATGTGTTATATAATTACATTTTAAAATAACTCTTCTATTTTAATACATTTTACAATGTAATTTATTCCTGTGATGGCAAAGCTGAATTTTCAGCATCATTACTCCGGTCTTCAGTGTCACATGATCTTTCAGAAATCACTGTAATATGCTGATTTGGTGCTCAAGAAACATTTCTCATTAACAGTTAAAAACAGTTGTGCTGCTTAATATTTTTGTGGAAACCATTATATAAAAAAAATTCAGCATGATGATTGGAAATGAGTTTAAATATAAATCTTTTGTAACATTGTAAGTGTCTTTACTGTCACTTTTAATGCACCCTTGCTCAATAAAAGTATTATTTCTTTAAAAAAATAAAAATAAACTGTCCCCAAAATTTTGAACAGTGGTGTATAGGCTAAATCTAAATGGATAAATGGATATGGGTGGATAGGTCCCCCTTGAGTATATCCACCTAGTAATAGCACACCTTTCCTCCACCCAAGGTTTGAGGATTGTTGATGTCCATAGCTTTAGGGATTTTGAAAATGCAAGCACCACTGATGAATAGTGATTCACTGAAAAGAAAATTCTTGGCTGAAACAGAAAGTGAAAACCGAAACTGCCACTTTTAAATTAGCCTTTTATTAGCCAATTTTTGGCGGGCCAAAATGTCAATGGTTCATTGCTAATATGATCGCTAAATCCAGATATCTCTGGATGACTCAAACCTGCATAAACTATGTGAGCACCGCAGCTCAACATGTGAAGAGCAAGTGCAATAACCATTGTGTCACAGTTCTGACCACTTTTATATTTTGATGTGCCTAGTTAAAAACATGATTTTTGCACAAATGAAAATTAGGCTTGCAAATACTTTTACAACCATTTCTATATTTTCAAGTGGAAAATAAGTGACACTTTAAATTATGTTTTCTGAACTAACTTCTCCAGACTCAGTCCAACATGGATATTCATTTATAGTGACTTACATAGAACAAATAAAAAACTATTTCAGGTACAGAAATGCGTTTTTTTTTATTACATTGTACGAGTCAGTCTAGAAAACTTCTCAGTCTCAGCAACTTCCTCTTCTGTCCTGTTTGCCCTTTCTCTGTCGCTCACAAATGACAGTAACTGGTTTTATAACTAATTTTCTTCCTGTGTCATTCATTATTCCTTATCAATATCTTATCACTATCAGCACTGGGCGTCAAACAAGAAGTCACAGCTATTCATTAAATAAAAGCCTGTGACACTCAGAGTCTGCAACTCAAATGGCTCTCATTTGAATCTAATGACATTAAGGGGGGCCAAAAATGCATTAAAGGGCTAGTTTACCTTAAAATAAAAATTCTATAATTTCCTCACCCTCATGTGATAGGAACATAAAAACTGATCCAAAATGTCTCTTTTTTTTTTTCTTTTTTCCTACAATGAAATTTAATGGTCACCACAACTATTTGGTAACCAACATTTCTTCAAAAACATCAATCTATATTTGGTTTTCCACAGAAGAAAGAAAGTCATTCAGGTTTGAAATGACATCAGAGAGAATAAATGATGAATACGATTATTTATAAAAAAAAAAAAAATGGGGGGGGGGGGATTAAACTATGCCTTTAATGGTTTTAAAATGTTTTTTTCAGGGTTTTCACAACCTGTTTCAAAAGTAATTCCCTTTTTATTCTTACCATAAGTCCTTAATGTATGTATCAGTGCTAGTAAGTTGCCTCACTTCAGTCTGAACTTTTAAAAGTTTTCCCCTTGCAGAGTTACGGAATAAATCCACTAGTGCTCTGGACAAAGGAGTGTTTGTCAGTGAATTATAAGAGCAATGGCGGGTATATTTGGCTGCTCTCTTCAGATGTAGTTAGTCATAAGGGTGGTACTTCCTGTCTTTTAAGATAGAACTGCTGTTTATTCCTTTATGTAATCAACTTTCATGGGTTTTCGAACTGACTTTGTCGTGTTTTGATTTATTTTCATTTATTTGTGGTGGTTTTGATGGACAGACATGGTGGGAGAATTTACACATACAGTAATTGTTTTAAAATAGTTTTTATGAAGTCATGTAATAAAGCAAAAGCTGTTGCAAATGGAAAGTTCAAAGGGAGGGACTTGGTTTAAGTGCTTATGTGGAGCTTAAAAATATTGAAGCAGACATTTGAAAAACGGATTACACTTGAAGGATTTGACGACTTCTCTTTAACTCAGATTGAATCGTGTATTTGTTCAAATGGCTGGGTTTAGATAGCATGTCTGTGCCTTTGTTTGAACACACACACACACAGTTTGAACTCTGTACCTTGATGGGTGAATTCACAGGGTGTGTCTGTACCTGAGCAATTTCACACCAGAGAGAGAGAGAGCAAGATCAGAACAGACTAGTACTGTAGATTTACAGTAAAGCTAAACACAGGATTTTATTTTATTACCTACAGGTGGTGCTCATTAGCTGAAACATATTTCTCCTGTCTTGTTATTAAGAGGTAGTTCATTCAAAAATGAATGTCATTAAAAACATGTCACTTTCTCTTGTGGAACTCACTCAAAAGGTGAATTTTTGAAAACTATTCTGGTCACTCTTGTTGCTTTTCCAAAATGACAAAAGCACCATGAAGTATCATATAAGTAGTCCAAATTACTTACTGCACTAATTTCAAATCTTCTGCATGAGAATAGCTGCCATTTAAGTTGTTATTTATTGAAAATATTGACATCTCCAGTCTATTGGTGGGGTCAAAAAAGTTAATTATCAATAGTGTAGCAATGTATGAAGCACAGCTCACACAAAAGTCACTTTGAACATGAGCGAAATCTACATGGGGAATTTTTTCACCCTTGCCCGAAACTTCACATTGTGCAGAGTACTATTGAAACGTCTGGATTCCCTAGTAAAAAAAAAAGTAATATATTTAAAATACATTTATTTCATACTAAGTAAAGTTCAAATCTATTAACATATTTACTGACAGATGACTCGAGACTTACTGATATAAAAATTATAATTAAACTTTATTTGGCATACTACTTGTGCACATTGCACATTTCTTAATATTAAGTCTAAAATGTGTTTTAATGTCACTTTTGATGAGGATTGTATGATCTTTGAATAACATCAGTCTTTAAATGCAAAATATTTAACGTGTACCTGAAGTATACTTGCAATAGTTCCACTTTAGCACAATCAAATAGTATATCTTTAGTTAGACTTCAGCACTACTTCCACACAATTAAATTGCATTTAGTACAAAATTAGTTGTTCCAATTTAGCAGACTTTAAGTATGCCAGTTTAGTATACTAAAAGTACAATTAAAGGGCATTTTATTAAGTGCATAAATCTGAAAATGTATTTGTAATATACTTAGCATGAAATAAATGTATTTCAAATACATTTAATTTAATCATTTAATTATATTTTGCAGAGCAGTAGTAAATGACTACACATTATATTTTTTATTAAAAAACACTGTTTGTGCTCCACAGAAGCAGGAAGTTTTGGAGTTTTTGGAGTTTTGGAATTCATAAATTATGATTTTTTTTTGTTTGTTTTTTTTTTTGTAGTTTTTGGATGAACTATTCCTTTTATATCTCTTAACTCCTTCTATAACTCTGCCAGAGCTTTTAAACTGCTAGCATTTTTGAGCATTTTCACAAAATTTTTATGGCCCCCAAAATTTTTAAAGAAGGAACAGAGCCTCTGCTTTTGAACAAAAAAACTGTTTTATTCTAGGTTCAGGCATTCTTTTTTATCAACACTTGAAGTTTCATGAAAAAAGCAACATTTTAAAAGAAAAGCTGAGAAAATCATGTTTTTGTCAAAGACCACATCTGGATCAGATTTAAAACAAAGATCAAAACATAGATGGAGTACATTGAGTCCATCAGCTTTAGCTGTTTAAAGTTTGATGATCGTGTTATTTTACATATGCATCTGCTTACATATGTGATTGCTACTTTCTGCTTCTTCTTCACCTGTGTTTGATCCAGATGTTCAATAATCTTTCAGAAGAAGTTTGCTAGCACCTCCTACAGTATACCAGTGAAAACACGGAAAGCTGGAAATTTCTGTCATTGGCGGGGAAGAATTCAGAAACTCATCATTTCAAAGAATAATTTGTTATATGTTTTCAGATTTAATGATTCTTATGTGTTTCTATGTTTCAGGGAGACATAGAGAAAGGTCTGGAGATGAAGAAACTTGTTCTGTCTGGTTTTCTGGCCAGTGAGGAGATCTATATTAACCAGCTAGAGGCGTTGCTGCTGGTGAGTACCACTGCCACAAATGTCGTCACTCACACTTCATGAGAAACTTCACTGTCCTGTTCTATGTGACTCTATGTGGAGTGTGTGTGGAGTGTTTTAAAGCTGAATATCAGTGTTAGGTAAAGGGACCTTTTGTCTTATTTCATTTTATATTACAAAACAATGACCTTGCTGTTTGCAGTACTACTTTAACTTTAAGTTTTTTTTTATCTACAGGGGTGCAAACTTGTCACCTTTCGGCGAAATTCGCCGTTTTCACCTTGAAATAGGTCATTCACGTGAATCGTGTAGATCTGTAAAAAAAATATTTGAGAGGGGGGGGGGGGTCGTCGTCGGATCTGCGAGTCATCTGTGTCACGTCACCTGCAGCGTCTTTTCCCCCTGTTGGCAATGGCAGGATTGGACCCGCCCTACTCTGTCTCTGATTGGCCTACCTTGGGGTCGAAGCCCGCACCGGTGCAGGCTGTCTCGTATTTTCTTTATGACCGCGAAAAGAACTAAAAATACTCTTGTCAGTTTTGATTATACAGATAAGAATAAGGTATCATTTGAAACTGCAAAGGGTCTCCTTTTATTTCTGTATAGTCATAATAACAACGAAATAATGTGCTTTTCTAAAATTAATAAAATAAACGGGGTGCGTTCTCTGCCGGCTCTGTCTCTGTCACCTTTCTTCACAGACACGTAAATAAAACAACCTGAATCTCCGCGAATACTCGCCTCAAATACATGAGAAATATATGTATAGAAAGCTTAGAATGTCTACTTTTAAATGAAGTAAGTTACGTCCAAAACAAATATTCTATGTTAAAGTAATCCGTATGAAACCGACGCGATGTCCAGTTTTCCCGTCTCAACTCATTATATCTAATACGGTCCCGCCCACGCGCCGTTCACGCCTTTCAGATTCAAACATCCACGTGAGGCGCGCGCGAATGTAAACGCCCACATCGCCTCCGCGTAAACAAACAAGTTCATCCCGGCTACTTTCTGTTTCTGGAAGAAGATCTGCTGAGAGAAATAACCCAGAATTTCAAAATGTGTGTTTGTTTATTTGTTTGTTTCCTTCAGAGCACATAAACAATATACACTATGAAAATGGCAGGTTTTGTAATGTTTTTGTAAATAATTCTCTTCTTCATTACTTCAGTCTTACTCCAAGTGTAACAATATACACTATACCATTCAAAAGCTTGTAGTCAGCATATAGAAATAAACTTTTTGGCACACAAGTGATGATAAAGACATTTATCATGTTACAAACTATGCTGTTCTTCTGAACTTTCTATTCATCAAAGAAAAAAAAAAAAACCTTCTCAGCTCTTTTCAACAGAATAATAATAAATGTTTTTTGAGCAGCAAATCAGTATATTAGAATGATTTCTGAAGGATCATGTGACTGGAGTAATGATGTTAAAAAGTCAGCTTTGAAAGACAGCTTTGATTTGTTCCTAATAAACTGTTTAACTGCACTCGCAAGTGAATCTCAAGTTATTTTGTGTGATAGCTAAATATATTCTAAATAAACTACAAACAAAAAATATATAAATTAATCAATAAAATTATTAATTTACTTAACGTGTTAAAATTGATTTACAGTACTTTTTTTTTGCTGTCTTCTAACTGTTTGGACTTGAATAAAGAAAGAAAACTTGCACTTAACCTTTTCACAGGCATTTTGTTTTCATAGTTAGACATATATCGGGATGTATCATTATATGATTGTCTAGCAATATATCGATTATCGCAGAATCGCTGTATCGTGATTATATTGTATCGTGAGGTGCCCTGCGATTCCCACCCCTCGCAGGGTACCTCACGGGGGGGGGGGTTGGAGTTTAGTTTGTCACCTTTTTCACCCCTGACGAGTTTGCACCTCTGATCTAAATAACACCAGTTATGATTAGTTATCAGTGTTTCTTTAGAATAAGTTTACTCTTATATTTCATAAGAGCAAGGAAAAGCATGTTTTCTGCAATATGGCTGCTTAGAGTGCAGAGTAAAGGACATGCGTACACTCAGCCAATCAGGAAGCAGATTTATTTCCTATTTATAGAAAATGCTGAAATCTAATGTCTACCAGTGCTTTGTTCCTCTGTTGTTTGAACGTGTCATTTCCTGTCAGTCTTTTCTCTTTTTTTTTAACTGCTGTTCAAAGCATTCATTCTGTGCAATAACGTATTACAGCAGTCAAAGGTTTACTTAGTTGTACCAGTATTATCTTGCTTTGCCGTTATTTATCATAGTCAAATGGAAGCTGAATCAAAATCGGATTTCTAGATCATTCATTGAGTTTGACAAGAGTGGACGTAGAGCAAAAAAAAACCCTGAAACAGAAGAAACTAGTAACCAGCACACATGCACACAAATCCACTGTATTTTTTTTAGTGTGCTAATTATGCTGGACACACACTGTGCTACCTGCTGTAACAGTCTTTAAGGAACACCTGGATATCTCCTGTCTTCCTTTAAGTAAACCTGCTGATGAGTGAAGTTAAAGCAGACCTGGTGTTTATGTACTTCTCTCTGCTGCACACTTCCTGTCCAAACATTACTCAGCACTTTGGGCCAACAAGGAAAACTGCTACAAATACTGTGGCAGAGCAGATATATAAATGAGCAAGCACACGTTTATTCATCTTCTCCAATCATTTCTTGAAATGACAGAGGGGAACTTGATTCCTGTCGTGCTTAAGTCAGATGTCTGGCACTGCTGATAAGATTGTGAATATCCAGTAATGTGTTTTTTGACAGAGACCACTGCACATGGCACTGATAAATGCACTTTCCATTACATTGTCCATGAACGATTTATTTTTACGCTATAGTTCAAAGGTTTGCATGTGGCTATTCCTTGTTATTGCTATTTTTAGAATAGTTAATCAAACTATGAAATAACACATGGTTGTATGGACAAATTAGGGCCTCAAAAATGTCTTAAATCAGAGCAAAAATTCTTGAATTCATAAAGTCATTGCATTAAATGCTGCATTCATTACTAAAAATATGTATCTAAAATATATATATAAACATCCTTAAATCAAGATGCATTCACTGGAGATGCAAAATTAAAATATAAAGTCTAATTTTCTGAGAAACTGAACAAAATTAAATGAGTTTATGCTTAAAACAAGAACAAATAGGAATGAAAACTTGTTTTGAATGAAGTTGATTTTTATGTTGATTAAGCATGAATTAAGTTGATTTTTCTGAGCCCCTGTTCCTTGAATTTTCTTTGGTCTTAAAAACGTCTTTAAAAAATCTTACATTTACCTTGATGAAACCGGCAGAAACCCAGATAATGGAAATGTAAAATGTTAAACACATCATGACCAACTTATTCATTCTTTCAATTAACTCCATGAGGTGCATCTTGAGACGCTTTTTAAACAGTATTGAGCTATTTATGTGGGAGACTTTAAAAAAAAGGTAGGCTTTTATTCACATATAAACATTCATCAACACATAGAGCACATCAAATATTGTATATGGAAGCTCAGTCCACTTGCTTGATGCAAGATGTTTTATGAGTTTGGAATGACATGTGAGTGATTAAATTATGACAGAACAGCTGAATTACAATGTTTATTATCACACCAAATATTAGCAAAAATGTGTAATTGTCCTGGTGTAAACACTCCTTAATTCTTTATATCAAAATTGAGTCCTTCTGTTCTGGTAAAGGATGGAAGACATCACACCCTTTGGTTATAAATGCAGATTCAATGACTTCAAAACCACTGTGGTAAAGATGTGTTCAGACTCCAAGCTGTGAGGGGACATGCGGTGGTAGTGAAGGGCTGTGTATGTGGTCAAAGATTTGACTCCAGGTCAGGGAATCTCATTTGACACGTTTGACTTTACATTCCCTCAGGGTGATGATTCCGGAAATTAGTGTTTGGTGCTTTGGATAAAAAGTAACCAAAGGTTATTCAGAAGGTCCAAGGTATACTGCTTCAGCAGAAGTGGATGATTTTAGTCCTCCTTGTGCTTTACTTAAAACATTACTCATTTGTTCTGAAGCTCTTCAGTTAAAGACCCTGTGAAATCAAAACTGGAATTTTGTGGCTTCTAGTGTTGTCAGTTACTCCTAAAAATGACTATATTGACTGTTTTAACTCATGTAACACTTTCAAGTTTGAGGTTAGTAGGGATTTTTTTTATTCTTTTTAAAAAGAAAATAATAATTTTGTTTAGCAAGAATGCATTAAATTGATCCAAAGTAACTGTAAAGACACATTCATGTTACAAAAGATTTCTATTTGGAATAAATTGTTCTTTTGAACTTTTTATTAATCAAAGAATCTTGAAAAAACAGTTTCCACAAACAGTGTTAAGCCGTTTTCATCAGCACCAAATCAGCATATTAGAATGATTTCTGAAGCATCAAGTGACTCTGAAGACTCTCACATGGCTGCTGAAAATATAAAGCAGTTATTTTAAATTGTAATAAAATTTCACAATATTACAGTATTTTTGATCAAATAAATGCAGCCTTGCTGAGGATGAGAGACCTTCAAAAATATTAAAAAATCCTACCGAACCCAAACTTTTCAGCGTTTATGCATTCTAAATGTTACTGTAAATTTTTCTCTTTTGGGAAAATGGGCAAAATATTATCAGTATTTTTGATCCAATCAAATGCTCCCTAATACCAACTGCAGATGACTCACATTAAGCTGCAAATCATGATTTGTGACTGTGATGTAACAAAAGATTATGGGCGATTTTAAAAGAAACAGGCTCTTTGACATGTCCTGCCCAAACTTCCTGCTTTAATCGCAAATACATCAATACAGGGAAAAACCCTGCACTCATCAAGCAGTATCATGATGCAGAGGAGAGCAACTCACAATGAGTCACGCTTATCTGAAAATAACCATCCTGCACTTTACCACAGTGTTATCAGCCCTGAAGAAAGAACACACATGAACACATGTGCTGTGAAATGTTTCTTCTGCTCTCATTTACAATGTTTATTCATGTGCTTTCTCTTGTCAAATTAAGACACAGAGTACCCCTCTGCCCTGTTTAGTCTGGACGGCACTGAAAATGCAAAATAAATGAATGTTAACCGATCAATTCACAAGAAGTGGAGAGGGAAATTGACCCACCAGTCAATGAGAACAATATGAATTTTGGCTGAACTAAATGCATTGAAAAGGACTTAATGGTTTAATTCAGTTTAAATCAGCTCAGAAGTGATTGCTAGGCGGTTGTTTTGTGGGTATAAAGTGCACAGGGTGCAACAGTGCCATTATTATGATCAGGGGTCACATAACCAAACCACATGTATTTTCATGTTAAAGTTCAGTCATTTATCACTCAATTTAAGGATTTTGAGTATGGTAATTTTTACTTCTCATTAAAATGTATTACTTGATATATATAAATGCATGTGAGTAGTGAACATGTTTCTAATTCACCTCTCTTTCTCTCTCTCAGCCCATGAAGCCTCTTAAAGCCACAGCTACTACATCAAAGCCAGTGCTGACAATAGAGCAGATTGACACTATTTTCTTCATGATCCAAGACATCTTTGAGATCCATAAGGAGTTTTATGATGCTCTTTCTCCCAACATTCAGCAGTGGGATGAGAAGATCACTGTCGGACATCTTTTCCAGAAACTGGTGAGTCCACCTGCCACATGGTGTCCTGCCAAACACACTGTTCAAAGGCCCTAGATGGTAATTCCAAATACAATGACCCTCTATGTAGTGTACACTACAGACCAAATGTTTAGGGTCAGTAAAATAACACTTTTATTCAGCGTTAAATTGATCAAGATTGACAGAAAAGACATTTATAATGTTACAAAATATTTCAATTTCAAATAATTTTTATTTTTATTTTTACACTTTCTATTCATCTGAAAATTCTGAAAGAAAAAAAATCACGGTTTCCACAATAACATTAAGTAGCACAGCTGTTTTCAACATTTATAATGCTAATCATCATATTAGAATGATTTCTGAAGGATCATGTGACACTGAAGACTGGAGTAATGACTGCTGGAAAAACTTTGCATCACAGGACTAAATTACATTTTAAAATATATTGAAACAGAAAACAGTTATTTTAGACTATAATAATATTTCACAGTATTCCTATTTTTAATGTATTTTTGATCAAATAAATGCAGCCTTGGTGATGATAACAGCCCTTTAACATGCACTAAATATAATTAGAATCCTTACTTTTCAGCATTAGTTAATCTTGGTGGCTGTTATAGTAAAAACACAAATATTATAGTAAAAATATTTGATTTCCTCATGTAATGCTTATTTCATATGTAAAGATTTTAGTCAGTGTGATTTTTACTTGAACACTGGGTTTAGTCTTTACTTTTTAAACCTTCTTTGAGACACTTTCATTATATATTGATCTCTCTTTTTATGTGTGTGTACTGTGTGTGCTCATGTCTA
Source organism: Schizothorax lantsangensis (assembly GCA_027422415.1). Taxonomy (NCBI): domain Eukaryota; kingdom Metazoa; phylum Chordata; class Actinopteri; order Cypriniformes; family Cyprinidae; genus Schizothorax; species Schizothorax lantsangensis. Next base: position 24,765,787 of record CM049842.1, on the reverse strand, counting down.
GAAGACACTTTGCCAGACTATATAAATGCACTTGATAAGAATCATCTTCCTCTGAGAGTTAGAGCAGAAAGATAGAGGAGCATCTGTCGAGACTGAAAGAAACAGCAGAGAGAAGTCTAAGCACTGCCAGATGAAAATGAAACACTCAGCTCTATTTAGGCCTGTGTGTGTGCACGTGTTTGCATGAAACTGGAGAAGCAGATGCTCCATGTGTCTATGATGATTGTAAGTGGGCTATTGTGTGTCTCATTGACGGACTCTAGATGGAGTACAGTGCTGGACTTAGCTCTCTCTTCAAACTGCAGTTCAATATTTTATTAATCTTGTTTTTTATTTTCTATTTATTTTCAGTTGAATGACATTAATGGATGTTCAGATTTTTACATTTTCTGTGCTGCAAGTTGGGAAATCTAGATTTAAAATACACTACAAAAGTTTGGGTTGGGTATGATTTTTTGACAGTCTCTTATTGTATGCTCACACAGGCTACATTTATTTGATCAAAAATACAGTAAAAACAATAGTTTTGTAAAATATTATTACCATTTAAAATAACTTTTTCTATTTACAAGAATTTAATAATATATATAAATTACATAATATAAACTTTATTCCTGTGATGTCAAAGCTGAATTTTTAAGTGTTCTCAGTCATTACTCCAGTCTTCAATGTCACATCGTCATTCAGAAATCATTCTAATATGCTGAGTTTGTGCTCAAGAAACATTTCTTATTATTTTCAATGTTGAAAATATTTGTCCTGCTTAACATTTTTGTGGAAACTGTGATGCATTTTCCCCCCATTTTTGTAATGAATTGAAGGTTTATAAGAACAGCATTTATTTAAAATAGAAATCTTTTATGAAATGATAATTAATTTTACTGTCACTTTTGATCAATTTAATGCATCTTTTTTGATGAATATTATTAATTTCTTTAAAAGAAATAAAAAATAGAACCATTAATATACTATACTCTAACTCATAGCTAAAGGCATTATGCATATTTACATAACAATTAAAATGAATTAAGGGTCTTGATATGTGAATGACAGGTGATGACTGAAGCAGAAATGTTTAATGCACTAAAAAGCAAGAATAAGTTTCTAATGACAGTACAGTCATTAGAAAACTTTACAGCTCAAATAAAAAGCTCATTCATATACTACAACATTCATTATGCTGCTTAATTTTAACTAGATAACAAAACAATAAACAATGCATTGTAAATGTAAGTTGTTATCTTGCGCTGTTAAATTCATTGTTCCACTCTGAATGGATTTTGTTGGTCTTTACCCAGCATGCATTACTGCTCATCATTACAGGTTACGCTTCATTTATCTCCTGAACCAAACAGCAGAAGGCAGGAGGTTATGAAACATGACTTTTCTAAAGATTTTTCTCCACACACACACACACACACACACACACACACACACACACACACACACACACACACACACACACGTGATTAGTAAAACATTGTGACAGTGGTTGAGTTAGCAGATGGAGTAATTACAGGCTCCCTATTGCTCTGGAAACTCAGCGAAGAGGAAAAGAAGCACGAAAGACTAAGTCTAAAAGAGACAAGAAGAAAAAAAGTTTAGTTTTTGAACAGAAGGAAAGGTTTAGGATGAGCAAATCCAGACGGAGTGGATTGGAGGCAGTTTCTCTCTATTAGTCACCCTTCACTCTTTCTTTCTTTCTTTCTTTCTTTCTCTCTCTCTCACTCCCCCACTCATTAGCTCTGCACTTCTCTTCCCACAAATGTTTCTCTCTTCACTTCGTCTTTGTGACGTGCGCGTGCGTATCAGCGCTCGTCTGTGGACACGCTTGGTGAAAAGTCAGAGCGCTTGATGCGGGGTTGCTAGGCGACGACAGCATGTCCGTGTGATGTGTTGTGTTCCAGACTTCTCTCGAGCAGCGGGAGAGAGGAGCATGCTGGGATGGAGATTGAGAACACAGGGTCTCATCATGCAGTTCTCACCTCAGGGCACAAATATACAGCAATCCATAACCTTACACAAGTCAGGAATCACCACAGAGAAGATGGATCATAAGACAATAGGAAGAAGAAAGAGTGAGCTAGAGGTCAAGTTAGATTTTGAATGACAGCAATGTTTTTGAATGACTTGGATCTTCTTGCTTTTTAAATCTGAAATAGTGGTTGAGCAATATATCGCCATGACCCATATATTAAATTCCACAATGTTAGTTCTGTTAGATCCAGTTGGCTGCCATGTCATATTCACTGTGTAATGTATATGTATTGTCTGGTCTTTATTTAAGAATACATCATTTAATTCACATAAATATAAATATTATAAATAATTTAATTCACATTTATTGAGTTAAATAAATTTATTTATAATAATAAAATAAAAATTATTTGCAATTGTTTTAGTAAATATTACATCAAATAATAAAATTAATTGCAGCAGTTATGCTTGTGTTATTTACTATCTTTAAATTAGATAGTGTAATATAATATATATCAGCTTTATACTGTATCTTCCAATTGCCGACCTGCTCTCTAAGATATCGGCATCGGCCATCAAAAAAACACTTGACCACCAGTCTGAAAAATAAAAGCTACAGCTTTTAACTTAAAAAATTATATTTGGGCTGTTAAGAGTTTTAAATTATTAAAAACAATCTAATCAAATCACATACAATCAAATTAATTTAGGTGATAGAAAACATTAGTTTGAAGTGAAACTATATTTTCCACATTTTCAGAGCAGAAATATTACATCAAATAATAAAATTAATTGCACCGGTTGTTATGCTTGTGTTATTTACTATCTTTAAATTAAATAGTGTATTGTCTTTCCATAATATTTATAGTGGACCGCTAGCTGGGTTCAGTCCTATCTTGATGACAGAAGCCAGAGAGTTGATGTTAAGGGTAGGGGTCGACCAATATGCGTTTTTCAGAGCCGATACCGATTATTACAGACCAAGTAGACCGATAACCGATATTTTGAACCGATATATGTCTGGTGTAAAAATGACAATTAATGTCAAAATTAAGAATAACAAGGGCACTTCTTACTCTTGTCTTCCTCCATGCATCCATCTACAATAAGGGCAATATAAAGAGAGAGTTAAAAGTGGGGCCACTGTAGGGCTGCACGATAATTGCATCATTGTCATGTGCATCTCTTCAGTAAAGCCGGTTCTGTGATTAGTATTAAATTCCATCACCTGCTTTCCAACCCAGTAGTGGAGCGGAAGTTAATACACAGAGCCGTAGTTCACTGACAGCTTGCAATTCGTGTCATAATCACAGATTAATTGCCTTGATAATGAACTATATTGCGTAGCTTTCAGTGAACACGGCTCTGTGTATTAAATGCCACTCCATTGAAAGCAGGTGATGGAGATTTACTGCTAATCACAGACCGGCTTTACTGATGAGATGCACATACATCGCATGGAATAATTGTGCATAGGCCACTGTATGCTTATGATTAATTAACTGTACTGCAGCTAAACAGCTTGGGGAAATGTAAGTATTTGGCTTCACTAATTTACATGTGGAAATGTTATGCATAACCTCTCATAATTCTTCATTAATTATTTTTGTGATTAAATCATACCTACAAGAGGTGACTATTCAATTATCTTAATGCACATCAATTATTAACTTAAAAAGCACAATGTATATATAAGTGTAAATAATTTAATTATCTTCATCTCCTTAAGAAGACCGCAACATTTTAATGAAATTAACACTATAGCCTGTTATAGGCACACTTGGTTCAATAGCCTATATCTATCTTGGCTATGTGACAGTATCTTAATCTTGGCCTATTGACAGTAATTTCCATTAGTTTTAATTTACATCAGTGCAAATGAAGGCATAAACATTAATTTAATGATCTTTTAACAAAGAAGTTAAACTCTATTTTCAGAATCAGAATCAGCTTTATTGCCAAGTGTGTTCAAACACACGAGGAATTTGTTGGGTTTTTAAGAAGCTCTTGGTACATACATGCATACATACATACATACATATCTGACATGAGACAGAACATTTAAATAAGCCTTAACAATAATAATAATAATAATAATAATGTGTCTGAATCTGAACAGAAGTTTTTCAGATTTGTGCCTTATTTGCTCTATATATACAGCTGTATAGAAAATTATGCATACATATTTACATAGTACTAGAGAGAGTAAATAATTAGAGATGGGGGATGAATTACAGAACACAGGTAATAATTCCTGTGTAATTTTTGGCAAACAATGGGTTTACTATTAAAAGAAAACATGGAAGAAATAGCATATTGTGTGATTTATTCTTTTAACAAAAGTTGTAATAATTGTTGTAGTATTTAGTGATAAACAAACTTTTATTTTGACGGGTTGCCATGAGGACCTCTTAAGCTTCTGTAGCCTATGTATGAATGACGATCGTTTTACTCAATGAAACGGTCAAATGCTCATGAAGTGATCTCAGAGCAGTTCTGGGGATGTTGTTCATGTATTTATGTCCTCGTTTAGTGAGACGGCAGATGCTGAAAACACCGCAAGCATCGTGTGTGTGTGTGTGTGTGTATGTGTAGTAAAAACCACGCGTCTGTGCCATTCACATATACAGAGACACGCAGCACATGCACAATTCATATTTAAATAGTCTTTTTGCGGCTTAATGTTTACAGATACTAGTCCATGCACGAGTTGATTTAAGTGTACTGACCTACTTTTGATTATTCATCCAAACTTGACTAATTCGTGACTCCGCGTTATACAGTAACCTCTATTTATATGCTGGATCGCGATTCTGTCCGCGTTTTCCCCTCACGGAAACCATAAATAGATAATATTGAGGGTTTTGCAACTTCAGTGTAGTGGATTGTGATTTATTGCAACTTGAGCAACGTCTGCTGCTGCCTTTGAGAGAGACAACTGAAGCGTGATCACTGAAGCAAGCAGCTCCAGTTAGAAAGCGCTTTCGGTGTGAGAGTGCCTTTAGTCTCCCACGCTGATTGGTCGGACTCCTGACTCCCAACAAATCAGATGCGCGGTGGGCGGAGACTGCTCTAGCCCACAGAGTGGTGAGTTCCGACAGGCTGCATCAGAGCCAAATAGCGCGTTTCAAAATTAAATTATTTTATCGGCACATCGATTTTGAAAATGGCCGATACCGATAATCATAAAAATGCTTAATATCGGCGGCGATAATCGGCCAGGCCGATAATCGGTCGACCCCTAGTTAAGGGTATATTGTCTGGTCCTTTATCAATCAATTGTGGAGTTCCTGGAGATCACGTGACCCTTCGACTTCGATGTACGCGTAGTCTTTCGCTCTGCTGACTTTGTCAAATATTTTATTATCCTGTCAGTAAATTTCGAACCATTTTGCATCGGACTCATCATGAATGTTTCAACAGTCAAAGGCGATCGGAAAAGAGAGATTGGGCAATCGCCAATAAAGAAAAAATTCAGGGATTCCACCATCTCCAGCGAGGATATCGACAAGGCTATTGCTAACGGTATCAAGCTTGCATTTAAAGAACAGCAAAGCACTTTGGATTCGGTTGTGACTTCGGCAGTAAGAGATGCTGTGGACTCTGTGCTGATTCCAGCATTACGTAAACTACGTGAGGACATACAAGCGACTAACAATTCTGTAAAGAGCTAAGAGAGGAGTTTGAGGCCATGGCTGCTAAGCAGACGGAGTTTGTTCAGGCAACTGCCATGGACTTAAGAAATCATCTAGAGCGACTCACCGAAAAGATGACGGATATGGAGGATAAAAGCATGAGAAATAACGTACGACTGGTGGGGTTACCAGAGGGGATGGAGGGCTCCGATGTGGCTGGTTTCCTCAGAATTAATCTTTCCATTTGGATTGCTTCCCTGAAAGGTCGTAACATCGAGATTGACCGGGCACATCGCATGTATGATGGAAGGAAAAACTCAGATCGGCCGTGTACTCTCATCTTCCGTGTGCTAAGATGGCATGACAGATTGGAGATTCTGAAAGGTGCTCGGCAGGCTTATCCGGTGAAATGCACGCAGGACAATGTCACGCTACTATTTTTTCCTGACTTTAGTCCAGTTACAGCCGCCATGAGAAAAAGCTTGGTTCCGGTTTTGAGGTCGATGACGGCGCTTGGTCTCCAGCCCTTCCTCGCTTATCCGGCGGTAATTAAACTACGGCACGGGGGTGAACAGAGATGCTTCGATTCTCTTCGGAAAGCGGAGGATTTTGTCAGCTCCCTGTCACAGAGTGGGACGTTTGCTGCGGATCCGCAGGGCAGCGGGAGGGCGGCAGCCGCCCTCTCTTCGACCCGGCGGGGGGGCTTGGTGGCCGGGATGGAGGAGATGCCGGCTGCCCGGAAGAAGATGGTGGCGGGAGGGATATGGATGATTGCTAGATCTCTTTTTTTCTTTTTTCTTCTTTCCTCTCTCCTCCTGGGATAGTGTTTATATTTATTCGATACAATTGTCCATTTGCTGGTAAGACTAACCCCCCCTTTTTTCTTTCTTTTTTTTCTGGAGGGGACTAATGGAGAGTAGGTTTCATTACAATAATGTTTTGGTTATGTGAGCCTTTTGGGAGGCTCATTGGGGGCTGAAGTGGATCGGTCACGGATCATCACAAGTTTTTGTTGCTCAATCAGACCTATGTTCTCGGTAACGTGCGGCCTGAATTGTTTTTTGTCTATAGTTGTTGGTCATCTCTGTCTGTGTTGCTTTTATTTTTTACAACAGATATTCATGCTTTTATTTACTTTACCTTGTTTTTAAGGGTATTTTTCATCTAGGTGGTTTGATATCTAGAACGCACACTAACGTCTACATGTCATTTACAGAATGGGAGTGCTTTTGCTTCTCTTCATTTGTTGAATACAATTTTGAGATTATGAATATTTAATGTATACTCTAAATATTTTATTACTGAATGTGACGGGCTTAAATTCTGCTGTTCAACGAACCTGTGTGTTAGAATATTTACACCGTAAATCTATTTCTGGTGCCCTGATATGTAACACTGCGTCATCGGGTATTTTTCTTCATGTGTTTTGGGAGTGTCCTGTTGTCATGGATCTGTGGACGCATGTAGACCTGGTTTTATCTTCCTCACTGCGGACTGATTGCTTTGCTGATACAAGTGTGTGTCTTCTTGAAGCTTAATGCAAAGGAGAAGGCTGTTTGCTGGTTTTGCGGCTGCGAGGAGGACGATGATGTAGAACTGGTGTGAGCCACACGTGTGTGGAGAGGCATATTGGATTGCATATTATTATTACTTTATTTTATTTTCTACTTTTTTTTTTTCTTTTTTCTCTAACAAGGGATATTTTGTGATTATATAAAGGAAGGACCTGTTTTGTTGTTACTTTTTCCCTCCCTCTCTCTCTCCCCTTTGATTGGACCTTTAAAACATGGAGTATGTGTCTGTTGTTTTGTTTTGTTTGTTTTGAGTGTTGTGTGTGAAAAAATAAATAAAAAATGTTGATAACAAAAAAAAAAATTGTGTAGTTCCTCAAGGGAGTATTTTAGGTCCCTTATAACATTAAAAATTTAAAACTCTTATAATATAAATCTGATCTTAAAGCATGTCTCGCGTTAAAATGGAAGATTACACATATGGTAGGGTATCATCTGTTAAATAGATTATTTTAACTGAGAATCTGCCCACGGCTGCTTATGTTATTGCTGGAGAAATATCGGAATATACAGTGGTTTAATTTTATTTTTTATTAATTAATTAATTTTGATTAATTATTGCGCAATGTACTGTTATCACAATAAACACTTGTTGAACGCCGATTTTATTGCTCTTTAATGTGATATGTTGTTTGTATGCTATTCTTGCAATTTTTAATAAAAAGCTGGTCTGTCTCTGAAGTATGGCATACCATATGCGCATTTAAATCATGAAATATGCGTCGGAAAATAATGACCCGATTAATTTGAAAACTGTGGTTAATAGTTTTAATGAAACACTATAATGATTGTTCATTAATAAATCACAACAACCCCGTGCTACGGGCATTGCCATTCATAATACAGCGGAAGTTATTTTACACAACTACTCCAAGTTTTTTTCGAACGCGGACTGTGAAAAAGGCCAATAAACATTCTCTACATATAGGTAAAACTGAAGCCATTCTCTTTGCTTCTAGAATGGAATTAAAGAAGGATGACACTTTTTTTGGTTAAGATTAATGATATGGTAATAGAGTAAAAAAATGTAGTAAATTCTTTGGGTTGTTTAATAGATAAAAAATTAACAGGTGATTTTATGGCTAGAAGGGTATTTATGAAAACATGTTGTAAAATTAGGTTTTTAGCGAGGCAAGCCGACTTATGGGATGTTTATTCCTTAAAATTGTTTGCAGGGGCCTTTATTCAACCCCATTTTGATTGTTACCTCTTTCTAGTGTAGTAGTTGTTTCCAGGGTATGAAAGACAAATTGCAAAAGGCTTAAAACAAATTAGTTAGAATCATTTTTAGAATTCATCCTCAAACGCATTTGTGTAGTGAATGTTTTAAGGATTTGGTTTTGTTAACTTTGGAAAAGAGTGTTTTTTTTAATTGGGTATGACACAATTTAAAATAATAATAATAATGTGGTTCCAAGTTATTTACAAAATTACTTTCATATGGTGAGACAACAGCATTCTTATGATACTAGTCCATGTAAGTTTAAAAGTTTGGTGGGGAAAAAATATGTTTTGCATGCAGTGCAATTTTATGGAATATATTACCAGTGTCAATAAAGGGAATAAAAGGACTTGGAGAATTAGTTTTTTTTTTTATTATTAATAATATTTGGTTAGGAGATATTGATTTTTTTTATTTCTTCTGCACTTCTGTACATAGTCTCTATCCTTTATATTAACAGTGAGGACTGCAATGGAAATAAGCCAATGGCTTTATTGTGTTTTTTTATCCTCTACAGTTTTTTAAAGTGTATGGGATGCTTGTTATTTTGTACAGTTTGTAAACTTGTCAAATTTAAATTTCAAAATAAAAAAAAAGCTTTGCACACAATGCTTGGTAAGAGAGCTCTGGAACAGTATTAAAAATGACAAGTTTTACAAGATTTTACAGGCAGTCTAAATACTCATCGTACTGCTATAAGCTCACAGACATCTGGTTTTGAAACACAGTTAAATTTTGGCTTGTTAATTCAATTCAATTCAATTCAAGTTTATTTGTATAGCGCTTTTTACGATACAATCGTTGCAAAGCGCTTTACAGGAAATTAAGTTTCTACAGTATATTTATACATTGTTAACATCAAAAGATTTCTCTGTTTGAGCATTCTGACCAGCCTGACATGGTAATATTGTCTCAAACAATGGTGTGAGTTTGGGCCAAGACTTGCTGTTTGCTGGCCCAAGGCAGATGGGGGAGTGTTTACGAAAATTTTAATTTTTTGCGCAATTCCTTTTGACAATGCTAGCACTGAAGATATGACACACTTAGCGCTTTAATGTCAGGCCTCAGGATGGTTGTGCTTCACTCTGTATGGGCATCATAACAGTTCTTCGTGTTCCTCTGACTGTTATTACAGCAAACGATCTGAAGTGGTGTGATGAAGCCTGCTTTAAACTTTCCGTCTCAGTCTTTCAGTCTCCAGAGCTCTCAGCAGAAGCTCTGTTGTCTGTATCTCATGTCTTATCCTGAGGATGAACTCGCTTCAGCAGAAAGCATACACTGTGAACACACTTTGATGAATGTTCTAAGAGGTCTACAGATGAAATGAATGTTTCAGCATTGCCATTTTTCAGTCTCTTTCATCCCTCTGTCTCCAGCTTCTAGTTCTTCCATGGTTTTTCTCCTCTTCTCTGTGATTTTCCCATACCATCACCTTTCTCTGCCTGTCTGTGTGTTTTTACTGCATTTAACACTTGTTTCCGCTGCTTGTATCCTAGGCCAGTCAGCTCGGTGTGTACAAAGCCTTTGTGGACAACTATAAATTGGCAGTGGAGACAGCAGAGAAATGCAGCCAGGCCAACAGCCAGTTTCAGAAGATCTCTGAGGTGAGCTCATCTACCTCCTACCACCCGACACTATAGGCCTGATCATTACTGTCTGCAGTACATACTTCACTAATGAGGAGCTAATGTTTGAAATGGTCCAGAATTGTCCGTTGTTTAGTCATTGATCAGTATTAAATGTTCCCCAATGTAAATTCAAATCCTTGTCTAACATTTTGAATATAGATATGAAATGATGGAAAAAATAGATGATAGATTACTTTTAAATATGAAACTAAAACTGCCAGTAATTGGTGGCAAGTTACTGTCTTAGTGAGTCTTTGAATCAACTGATTTGTTCAAAATGGCTGATTGATTCAGGAACTAAGCATGTGACTGTCTAATAATGTCATTGAATCATTTACTCAACTGATTTGTTCAAAAATTTAGATTCATTTTGTAATGAAACCACAGTGTATTACTTGGAGATGAACAATGGTTCTACTGTGAATTAGTTTGTAACTATTTTCATTGACAAAATAGATCAAAACAGACAATATTTGCAATCTAAAATAAGTAAGTCTAATAATAAAAATCTAAAATAAATAAGTCTAAAATAAGTAACTTAATATTAACTGTTGTATGAAATTAACATTACATGTGCAGTTGTGCACATATTCAGGAAAATTGCCCCATGCCTTAAATTTTGAGGGCATTTTTATAAATTGTTGTGGCATCCTCATTAATTTACGACTTTGGCATTAAGAAAACATGTTTTTAAATGCTAACTTTTTAATTTTTACATTCTATAATAAACATTGATTAAAGGTTGCAAAACATGATTTTTTTTAACAGCATCAAGCTCCTTAAAACATTCAGATATCCATTATATACATGTAACACATCCATTACAATATTAGTGGTGTTTGTTTCGCTATTGCTATTTCTCATACTTATTTGAACAAACCCCCAACTCTAACTATTAAAATGATCACATCTTGTTCTGCATCTGCATCTTATTTTGATGCCTCAGACATTGTTTGGCAGATGGTAAAATTGGTAAAAATCTTACTTTGGACCACCCAGCCATATCTAAACCTCCCAATATATCATGAGAGGTGGACCCTTTTGACCTTGCAACACCCTAGTAACCGCATAGCAATGGCTAAAACTACTCGGGACATCTTAGAAATTGCATAGCAACACTATTGCAAGGCATTTACATCACTTACTGTAGATCTAGTTATAATCATCAGCTTGGTGCATTTACTCATACACACACACATACACAAGAAGCCTTCCCCATCACATTTCTCTTCATTATTCCATACAGGAAGTATTCGTCATATTCTGCTGCCTGAGTCAGGCATGAGCTCTGTATGTGTGTGTGCTCGTGTCTGTGTATATTTATAGTGAGCATCTTCTCTGTTGACAGAATCTGAAAGTTAAAGGTCCTAAAGAATCCAAGGACTGCACCGCATCCGCCACCATGGAGGGTAAGAGCGTATCAAATGATCAGTGATGTGTGTGTGACATGCTTGAGCGATCTGCATTTACAGAGCTGTAGAATGTGTGTTGTGTCGATTGACGGTTCATTGAGAGAGTGGATGGTAATGTTTGAATGAGTGAACTGCGAGCAGTGTCTCTTTAAGAACGAGTTCAGCTCTACATCTTCCTACTTGTGTATGCAGCATCCACAACTCAAATGTGTGTGAGTGTGAGGAAGAGTGCGTGCTTGCTCATTCTGAGTGTTTTGGAGAGCAGGAGAGCATGAGTCTCTCTCTCTCTTGCTCTCTCTCTCTCTGTCTTGGCGGTGTTTGTGAGGGACGGATAAAAGGGGGTGCAGAATGAGAAGGAAGTAGTGTGAGAGCAGTTAGAGAAGACTGCAGGATCAGTGGAAGTTTGTCATGGAGGTTCTGCTGGTTCTCCGGCTGTGTTGTAACTGCACCTATGGTAACTATATCGCATTTTAATGCTTTGATAGTCTGGATGACTTTCAATTCGTGATTGTTGTGCAGATTGGTGTAAGAAATTATTTTATGTCTGTGGTTTTGAACCATTCTAGAGCTAGTTCTGCTGGTAAACAGGTCTGATTCAGTGCAGTTGTCTGTAATTGTTCATGTCTGATATTTCAATGCAGTTGTAAGACCTCAAGCATAACGGCATTATAAAACAGATAATTCTGATTCTGGCTTCTGATTGGTCATTTTAGCATTCCAGCCGTGCTAAAATATGCAATATAGTAACAACACTTTTAGTTAGCTACTGTGTACCATATATGATCAGTTATTAATCTTAGATTAAATCTCAGGGACTAAATTGTCAGATGGAGTATGGCATGTAATATATAAGCTTAAAATTATGTCTTTATGAAAATGTATGTCTTAAATTTTTCATGTGTTGTTCCTGATAATGCCCTTTAGCCATGACTGTATTCATAACATTTTTCTCATAACTTATTACTTAAATATGCACAAGACAGAGCTCTGGCAAAGTGTTTGATGATAGGAATGTGTAAAATCCATGTGGAAAGATTAAAATGGGTTTGAAACCAAGCGGGAATACAGTAAAATGTAACTTCCAAATGAACAACTGGAACTGCCTCTCCAATTCTGATTGGTCAATGGATGTTTACGTCAGAATGTGCTCAGCTGGGTCATGTCCAACGCTATCTCACGGCAATTCGTACGTATTTTACGAGGTGGCTAATTCGTACGAATTCGCACGACCTCACTCGTACGATTTAGTACGATTTGTCTAAACCCCAGTGACGGGTAGGTTTAGGGGCGGGGTTAGGTGTAGGTCATTCGTACTAATTCATACGAATTTGCAACTCGTAAAATACGTACGATTTAGCAAACGAGTGAGGTCGTACGAATTCGTAGGAATTAGCCACCTTGTAAAATATGTACGAATTGCCGTGAGATTGGGCTGTCATGTCCCAAAAATAATTTGCATATCTATTTATAATAGGGTAATGTAGAGAAAAACAGTGTTAAAATTGCGTTTATCCAATATTTTTGGTGTCGACAGACACAAATCAATGAAGTCTGCATGTCCAAATTATACAAAAACATTACAAGATGAAAATAAAAATGTGACCCAAATTAAAAACACATTAATTTGCAGTGAGGATAGTTTGCACCAACCACAATGTGTTTTTGTGGTGTATTGAATTACTAAATTTCAACAGGCATTGTGACCAAAATTGTCAAATTTCCTGTTTAGCCTCATGTTATTCATTTAGCATTGTATTAAGCATATACTAAATTGTTCTATACATTTTTTTTATTTTGAAGGCATTTTTGTATACAGTTAGTATGATAAACAGTTATGGTGTTGATTACCAATATAAAAACTAGTTAAGCAGCACTGTAGTGACTGATAGCAGACTGCCATCTGACTTTCAATGTGTTGTTTTATGGACATGCATTGTATTTGTGCGTTTGTATGCATTTGCTCCTTTGAAGTTCCTCCTTCCACCCCAAGGTGACTGGAGGATTATCTCCCACAATGCACCAGATGATAGACAGATGATAGATGATAGACAGATAAAGGAAGACTTCAAAGTGCACAAGTGGTGTAGACAGAGGAATAACAATATAGCCTAGAAAGATTGGAACAAGCACTGAAGAATTGATCAGAAATCTCCTGCGCACTTTCTCGCTCATGCAATCAGATTTTTAGCTACCAAATTATAGCCAATCAGATGTAATCAACCCCCTCAAGAGTTGAGCCAAGTCTGTGTCAGAGTGTAAACGAGGGATGAAATGGAGCAAATGAAACCCAAGAAAATGTGAGAAGTGTGACACTAAACGGATACACACTGTTGTTTTGTGGCATACAATATAACAACACATCAACAAAAATGTGCTTATGTTTTTTGTTTTGTTTTTGCTTTGCTTTGCATTGTTTTGTTTTGCTTTGTTTTTTTTGTGTGTTTTGTTTTGTTTTATTTTATTGTTTTATTTATTTTATAATTTATTTTGAGATAGAGAGAATGTTTTGGAGAATGCAGCAAGTTTGCAATCCTTCTAATTAATAAATATCATGGCCATATCAGACAGTTAAAGATTGTTACACAGTTTTCCCCTGCAGTCTGCTAGTAGAGTCTAGCAGTAGAGTATGTCAGTGAGCTAATGTCAACTCTCATTTTCTGAGTCCATATATTAAGTTTGCTTAACTTAATAACACTGAGCGAAACCTGCTTTGTCCAATCATATCACAGAGTACAGTATATCCCATCCAACACCAGATCTCGGTTCTTCTCTGTCAGGCCCTAACTGATGTGACAGAACTCCTCAAGCACTTTTTTGTAGGCCTATTTAGCAAAGCATAAGAACTGACTAATATTTGTCTTGTGCGAGCATGACTCAGACGGTGTCAGCCCACAGCAATTTTTGCAATATTTGTTTTCCTCTTCTAAAGCTAGTTAGACTCATAACAGTGACATTTAGATTAAATCATCTCCCAATGACACTCAACTCACAGTGCTTTGTAATCATATACATGTGGGTGGATTGAGAAAATATGGAAAATAGGAAGACTTTTTATGGAGTTAAAAGTTTGAGATCTGACTCAGAAGCTAATCTAAAAGTATTTTCAGTTCCCTCATTTATGACAGTTGCATATGAATTGAAACTGTATTTTTCGTTAAAGAGATGCCCTCCATTCTTCTTGTTTGTACTTTAAACAGTGTGTTTTAATGTATACTGTAAGTGAGAATTATTGTCTGTTGCCATTATGGAAAGTCCTTGCAATATGTATGTAAGTGTGTAATCTGTCATCTATTATAGACAGAGATTGAAAGTGACCTGATTTGATGAATAATCACACAGTACTGTCCTGTGTGACCTTAACAACTACAAAAACATACACACAGATGTCTACAGTACCTCATGTAATCACTTCATCACCTGCTGCTCTATTTCTCTCATATTCTTCTGTTCCTGATGAATATTAAACTCTGGTCATCTACTTCTCAGTCCAGCAGGATGAATGTATGGGAAATCAGTAGCTCTATTGATCGAGAGGGGTTTATTCTGTGACTGACTGTGTGTGAAGGGCATCTTGAACTCAAATTAGTATGCAAGTGTCTGTGCTGAGATGTGCTTCAAGGTTGTGATTGGATGTCACAATCTAAAGCGACTGTCCTGGGCTGCATCTCTCAAAAGCATTGTTAGTCTAAGTAGCTCATAGAGAGCACTGGTGCCAATGCTTTTGGGCAATGAAGCCCTGATTGGTTCCCTTTCAGATCCAATCAGCTAGGATTGGTCAGGATTTTTGAGGTAGAATGAGCTAAAATCCACTGACTAGGGACTAGAATAGAAACTGCATAGCACCAACTCAATTAAAACACTTACAGTAACCATTCATTTCATAAAACTGTCATCACAACACTTGCAACCACTTAACAAGACTGTAGCAACCACAAAGAACACTGTAGCATCTGCCTAACAAGCACCAGTCCAGGACAACGACCCTGAAGCGTGTCCCTGAATAGTAACCACCTAGCAATGCCCTAGCAACAACCCTGAACAGCATAACCCATAGTAACCACTTGGCAACAACCCTGAACAGCATAACCCATAGTAACCACCAAGCAATGCCTTAGCAACCTCCAAGCATACCATAAGCCATAGCAACCACCTAACAATGCCCTAGCAACCAACTAGCACAATGTAACAACCACAAATAAACAAGCTAGAAACTGCCTAGTGACCACTCAGAACATCATAATCCATTGCAACCATCTAGCAATGTCCTAGTAACCAACTAGCAACACTAAAACAACCACAAAGAACATCCTTGCAACAGTTTAGAAATACCAGCAACTACTTAGAATGCCATAACTCATAGCAATTGCCTAGCATTGCCCTAGCAACCAACTAGCCCAATGTAACAACCACAAAAAAACAAGCTAGCAATTGCCTAGTGACCACTCAGAACACCATAATCCACAGCGACCACCTAGCAATGCCCTAGCAATCAACTATCAACATTGTAACAACCACAAAGACCACCCTAGCAACTACCTAGTGACCACACAGAACACCATAACTCATAGCAACCAACTATCAATGCTCTAGCAACCAACGAACAACACCATAGTGACCACAAAGAACATCTTAGCAACTTATAGTGACCATCCTTAACACTGTATCCCATAGCAACTGCCTAGCAGTGCTCTAGCAACCACAAATAACACACTACAGTAGCATATTTCTAACAACCACCTAGGCCTGTCGCAATAATCAATATATCGACTTATCGTGCAATATATGTACATGACCTCAATAATTTTTGGTGATGCAATATATCACCCATTATATTTACTTAAAAATTAATGTCACCATGTTTTGTACATTCCACTTGCACCTGTGTCTTTTGCAGCTTCTCGTACATAACGTGGTGTAGTCATGAGGTGCTGGGTTCAAATAAAAAAAATGCTTCTACAAAAAAAGTTTCATCTGCAGATATGGTCTTGTTTAGGGATATGGTCTTTGTGCATACGGACATCTGACTGCTAAGTAGTGATTGTGTTTTTCAGCAATAGTGTGCACCCTTAATTTACAGAGAAAATAAGGTCAGGGAAAAATCTGTAGATGGAAAAATCTCCATACAAGTTCTTTGTGCATTTTTCTTTTTTTCTACTTGTTACTTTGCACTTTTTGTTAGAAAATGTTTATTTACTATTTATTCAAGTTTTTTAAGGTATCTAATATTTTGATACTTAATTTCCATTATCTAAATATTCTTAAAAATTAAAAGTTTGTTGTAATTTGGAAGTGTGTAGTAGGCCTTCTTGCATTATTATGCTGTTACATTATGATTATATATTCAGTCTTTAAAATGACAATAATATCGCTTATCGCAATTATTTCCGGGGCAATATATCGCACAACAAAAAGTTGTTATCGTGACAGGCCTACAACCACCCAGAACACACAAAACGCTTACACTCACTCAGAAGATCTAACACCCGCAGCACCATTCCAACCACACAAACATTGTGGTGACAAGTTTTGCATAGACAAGCAAAATTCCACAGATTTTGCCCCAAAACCAACATAGATGCTATATATAACCAACATATTATGCTGATAAAGCCCTGTGAATGCTAATACAAATGAACACTGGCATGAGAGAGACAAGACTGATTACTCCGTTTATATCTTAATTGATAAATGACGCTGTACTAGTTCAGCTCACTTCTCTGTTCTGCTCCTCAAACCTTTCTTTCTCTCTACTCTCTCTACTGTAATCCATCAGCCTTGCAGAGGCTCGTGGGAAATATGCCCTGTCAGAGAGCTCCGCTCTGTTGCGATGTGATTCTGTAATTAGATGAATTGAGCGCGAGTAAGAAGGGACTGCTGGGAATCATCGTCCATTAGAGTGAAAGACAGCAGGATCACCACAGGACCTGCCATAATCCTGTCAGGCGATGAAGACGTGAACGTGCAGAATTCTCCAATCTTGAAAAGCTGCAAGCGGAAGCAGAATAACTTTTTGAATGATTTTTTACATATGACTTTAAAGAGCTTGTGCATTTACATGGAAGGATCTGCAGTTCGTGCTTAAAGTAAACAGGATGTTATCGTCTGTTGGTGTGAACACTTATATCTTTTATAGTTATCTATCCTTGGTGTGAACAGGGGTGTTTAAAATTGTACTTTTACTACATTAATGAATTTTGTTCCTTGTTTAAGTGGATAATGTTGCAGAAATGCTGCTCGAGTGGGAGATACAGCTTAATTTCTGGACGGATCACATTCACCATTTTATCTATTAAATAGATAGCTCACCCAAAAATGAAAATTCTTTCATACCATTTGTTACTTACCCTCATACATGTTGCAAACCTGTGGAAAAAAATAGTATTAACATGGTTACCAACATTCTTCAAAATGTCTTCTTTTGTATTCAACACAGGAAAGCAATTCATACAGGTTTGGAACAACTTGAGTAAATGATGACGGAATTTTCATTTTTGGGTGAACTGTCTCTTTAAATAAAAGCCCAAAACAAATTAATGAATTGCACTAGACGTTAGCTAAATTTAGCAAAAGCTCCCTTGGTAAAAATAATGAATAATAATAATGTTTCAAGAACTTGCAAAGCAATGTTGTCGCTCTTGCTTTTAATTTAATAATATAGCCATATATATTTACAAAGATAATGTTGCATTAGGTGTTTATATAGGGGTCAGGTTTAAGGCTTGGAAACAATTTTTGTCCAGATTTTTACTTGTAATGTTCTAATGTTCTGCTAACTATAAAAGCTACAGCTGTCATAAAACCAGAGAGAAAGGCTGCATGGCTAGCTTAGTCTGACAGTTAGCCTGCCTCGGGAGTGACTGAGCTTGATCTATGTTAAATGTGCTTTATGGAACTAAATCATTTGACATTGAGTCAGACTAACTGAAATAAGCCTGGCTTATTTGGTAAACTTGTTTTATGAAACAGGCCTTCGAGGCATTAGAAGTCAGAAGACACTTAATTTATAATTTTTTCCATTGCATCAAATCACATTGTGCTGAATCAAATCAATCGAAATCAGATCGCACTGCATTGTAATAATGTGAATTGTATCGCATTGCATCGGTAGCTGCTTAATATGTATCTTTAATGTATCATATTGCTGGCTCTGCATTGAGATTCATATTGCATTGGCCTCAGTTATGGAGATGCACATCCCTACTAGTTAGTAGTTTACCTATAGCGGCTAATGAATTGGAAGTCTTGCACATTTAAAGAAAATATCCCTTACTTCTGTGTTGCAAAATGAGGTTGATAAATGGAACAGAATAGCAGGAGCGTGGTCGAGGGTATATGGTATGAGGTATTCATATCCCACTGCAGGGAGGGCATGATACTGTGAGCTGACAGATATGCGTTTCCTTCTCTCTCAATCACCACTGTCAGGACAGCAAACCTTTGTCAAGTACCACAATTGTTACATCCACAAAGAGTTAAAACTGTGTGCCAAAAGGAAGCCCTATGTTAACATTTACTTCTCTGGCTCAGATCTGGGAGACCATCACACTAAAGACTGTGGTCATAATCCGTACTGAGCGTGTGCTCCGGACCAAAGAAGAAAAGGATCTCAGACTGTTACCAGCAACAAGTCCAAAAGCAGGGTCTTCATGGTATGGGGTTTTGTCCTGGCAAAGGATGCACTTCTGTGATGGCACCATTAATGTTTGATTTTGAAGTGCTCAGAGATGATGCTATTATCCGTAGTGTCTGGTTGCTCAGTCAGCTGTGTAATAGAGTTTGGGAAAGGGTTTTCTTCATTTTTTTTTTTCTTTGGGTTTGTTTGGAGCATTCGTATGATTGGAAGTATGAGTGTGTTTTTTAGTTGATATCTTGTACATCTTACTGTATAAAAGGATATATCATAACTTATGATGACTCTATAAATAATTCTTTAATATTTGTCTTTGCAGCTCTCCTCTACAAGCCTATTGACCGTGTCACTCGCAGCACTCTGGTCTTGCATGTGAGTTTCTCTCTCTAAAATATATACATCTATTGATTGCATGTAGTCAGGTTTCTCTCTAAAAATATATACATCTATTGATTGCATGTAGTCAGGTTTAAAACTGTAAGGTTTACTAAGGCTCTATTATAACTCTATTTGTATATGACATCAAGTTAATACTCAATGATTTGGCACATTGGCATGTTAAGTATTTGCTTATTATCTGTGATGACATTTTGGCCTTGCACAGATGTTGATCTGTAATAAAGTGTTATATGCCATAAAGAGGCACTCCGCAAATTATACTGTGTAAAGATCATCATATGCTTTAAAATACCAGTATCAACATGTCAAACCTGCTTTTCTTCATGGATCTTAAGGTCACTACAAATCCTATTTGTAGTGTATGATGTGCATGAATTTAGGAGTTATATTCGAACATTAATGTCAATTGGAAGACATTTGGCTGAAATATCACATAAGTTAAGTATTTATGAAAAAATTGAGTCTTGAGTTTTTTGGATTTAACTTGCAGAAGTCATTGTCACAGCCATTATCTATGCTCAATTTGCTTATTAGTCACTTGTGCCAGATGCTTACATTTTGGCAGTCTTGCACAGCCTGTTGAATTAAGCTCATGATGCTGTGCCTGTATAAAGCAGGCGCTCCGACTCATATTCTACATGTGTGCACTAAACTCTGATCATGCTGCTTCTAATGCAAACCAGTGGATACAGGTCAAACAAACATTGTTCTTCTTAATATCTTATACTATCAATATATATATATATATAATATATATATATATGTATAATCAAAAAATAGAAAACACTTATTTGAAACTAGTAATGTTTTACAAGATTGCTGTTTTTAATGTATTGCATTCTGACATATATTTAAAATACATTTAGCCTTAGTGAGCCTAAGAGACTTTTCTGAAAAACATTTAAAAATTTTACTAACCCAAACTTTTAACTGTAGTGTAGGTTTATCTTATTTATTTTAATAGTTGGATTGTCACTTAAAGAATAAACATACTGTAAATCTCAGATATGTTATTTGTTTGTTTTCTTTTTTTCAGGACTTGTTGAAACACACTCCTAAGGATCATCCGGACTTCCCTCTGCTTCAGGATGCTCTGAGAATATCCCAGAACTTCCTGTCCAGCATCAATGAAGAGATCGACCCACGCAGGACTGCTGTGACCACACCGAAGGGAGAGGTGTGTGACTGTGTGTTTATGTGACTGACAGAGAAAGAACATACAATATACTGTATTTTAAACAGTTCTCTACTGTATATGCAAAATTATAGAACGAGGCATTTGTAAGGCAGGTGATGTGTCAGTGCCTTTTATAAGAGTGTTTTCACACCTACTTTATTAATAGCTTTTAAATTTGGCTCTAGTGTTCTTAGTTTCAGTTTGTGGCATTTATGTTGCACTCGTTCCCACTGCACCAGTTGCACTTGTACCTACAGCAAAACCATCAGTCCAAGACCACCTCAGTTGGGTCTCAATTTATTAAAAAAAATATATAATTATTTTGTATTACCTGACTATTAAATGAATCAAATAAATAATCAACAGATTAATCAATTATGAGTTGCAATCATTCAGGGGTGCGTTTTGTGCTTTATCAATGCTGTCATGAATTTGCATACCACTGTGTGATGTAATTCAAAAGCCTGAAACAGAAGACGGTACCCTCTCCTCATTCCCTGCATTGTTGGGTATTTTTTCAACATGACAATGACTATATACCATACATTCTCCCGAGGTGAAAGTCCTTCAGTGGACAAGTATTTCACCCAATCTTAACACTCTTGGGCACCTTTGGGGGATTCTGTAGAGATGAGTTGAGCAAAACTCCCCATTTAAGGAGGTCGTCCTCCAGGAGTTAAACAGGACAGATGTGACCATTTGTCATGAACTTGTACACTTTGTGCCATGAAGGGTCTGAGCAATATATTTAAAATTATGGAGGACACACTAAGTACTAGAATATTATATATTTGTTGAATTAAATCTAGGGTGTACTCATTTCCGCAAACCTTAATTTAAACAAAACTGGTTAATTTACTTATTTTACAGATATAAATTACATATATTTCTCTGTTTTTATTAAGTATATGTTTATTACCTTTCAATTTTGCCATTGTTTAATTAATTGTATTAGTGATCATTAAGATATTTTTTTTTTTTTGTATTCGTTTAGTCATGTATGCTGTGCACTATATATAAGTCCACGTCATACTAACAGGAAACTATTCATATAACCACAGGTGGAGAGCTGTAGTTGTAACCACACAGCTTTGTAATGCTATTAGCTAACGTTCACTGGAACCGTAGTTTTGGGAAACACTAATCGTTCAACTATATTGATAACGATGGAACTTGTTGTGACCAGCTTGTAGGAAATGCACCTCTAAAAAATAAGAAGACTATTATTTATTAAGTTTTGGTCCACTTTGAAATGTTCTGGAAAAGAAGCTCTGGCACAATATCAGATTTTCACTACATGATTATTATGGCCAAAAGGTATTAAAATATATATAGAATTTTTTTTGGGGGGGGAAGATGATGTTCAGAAAAAAGATGATCAGACAGATTCATCTTTAATTTTATTTCATGTTTTCTTTTTTTTAATCAATGAATCAAACTCAACATGAAAGTGTAAGGAGGTAGATAGAGCATTTGTAAGCATTGTAAGCCACATTATTGGCACTGCATTACTTACAATATTATACAGTGTATGTAGTATTAACATTATCACCAATAACAGTATATTGCCACACCCATAACTGATAATAACTAATAATTTACTTAACAAACTACAGTTCTGAAAACGTTTATTTTCAACCTTAGATTCTTGAAATTCTCTTTTGTTTATCATTTATGTCCGTTTTCTATAATGAGCTCCCGACCTCTGTCTGTGACTGTTTGATGAGCTCATCATCCACATGGGAGTATGAGTGGATCAACTGTATTTATGTATTAAGTACATAATCTCACTTTTCTTCATCACACTTTTTTAAAATAAATATTTGATGTTTGACTGTCAGTACTTTTTATGCTCAAGCTGTACAGTGTCAGTGATGAATTGTGTAACTGCAGGCAGGTCCGTGACCTCTGTCGTCCCTCGGTTTTCCAAAAGCGCACATGTTCTGTGTGTTTCTGCTCTGACGAGTCCACAGGAACTAACGGTGGGTGTTTTGTGTCTCTGGCAGGTTCGTCAGCTGGTGAAGGATGGCTTCCTGGTGGAGGTGTCGGAGGGGACGCGTAAACTCCGTCATGTCTTCCTCTTCACAGACCTTCTGCTCTGTGCCAAGATGAAAAAGACCGCAGTTGGGTATGAACATGGACACTCACACACAAACTCACTTTCTTTCTCATTTTATGGTTTACCCACTCAAGCACTCTACAGGCCGCTGTGTGTTTGGTGCCAGTAGATGAAGTGTTTTGATTTACAAAGGTGCAACCTCATTTGTCACTCTGTTGTTGTCGTGGTTACAATGCCAAAGACACCGTAATGTTGATTGATAGCTGCTGTTATCCTGATGCAGCTCTGTTTCTGTAACTACAGCCTTCCCAGAAGAATAACACACATATACTGTAATGTGTATACTGAACACCAGTCTTCTTTAAACACAGTCTTAATTTGCTATATGTAATCTACTCTGGGACATTCAATTCTGGATTTTGTCCTCATCACTGACAGAGACTGTAAAGTATTCAGCATCTTAATCAGACTGAATTAGGCAGAAGATGATTTTAATTGGTTGTTATGCATGATGATGAGCAGATTATATTTTGCTGCAAAGCCACGCTGGGCATCATAATCATTTCATAATAAGAGTGCATTATCAAGCATTTCGACTGTGGAAACACATTTTGATCCCTGAAGCGTGTTTGTGAGTGTGTGTGTACTCTACATAACAGAAAGTGCTTAGATTAAGTAGTTACATCAGTCTCCACAGAGGCATTTCCTGTCAGGACAGGAAGAGAAAGACATCATGAGGCATATGTGTTTATGTGTATGTGAGCAAGAGCAAATTATACACTTAATGATCTCAAATGATATACTTTATATATAAAAAATACTAGGACTGTCAGTCTAACGCGTTAACTTAATTAGTTATTAATTAGTAATTAATTGAAAAAATAATGCGATTGAAATATTTTAACGGAGTTAACGCACTGGCCCCGCCCCCCGACCTGTAGGTCATCTTACATTTCATATCTTGACTGTTGACAAATATGATGCAGGGTAGCAACTCCATAAATGCAGTTATGCCCTAGAATTCAAGATATTGGTGAAAGAAATGCCCTTGTATGAGTTTTTGTCTCATATTTATATCACACGATATAAATGTGATTTTATACAACAGTTCAGTAAATAAGAAGTTGATATTGTGTTATATTTTAAACACAATATTGTGTTTTTGCTCAGTTTTGCAGAAAAACATATTACCTTTAAAGCCACAGTAGAAGTGTTGCCGTTTCCGAGCAAGACATAGGTGTTTAGTTTCTGGATGAATCTGCGTTTTGAACGAATCGTGTGAACCAATGATTCAGTAGTTCATTCATAGAGAGCCATTTACTTCATTCCTGAATGAATCAGCCGTTTGAACGAATCGAATGAAGACATTTACCGCCACCTGCTGGCAGATTTAGTTTCTTATTTAGAGTATCGTTTCATAAAATAAATAAATACAATTCTGTCATCATTTACTCACTCTCATATCGTTTCAAACCTTTCTTTTGTGGAACATAAAAGAAGATATTTTGAAGACTGTTGGTAACAAAGCTGTTTTGGTAGCCTAAATGTTTATAATAAATTTTATTTTGAATCAAATAAAATATTTATTTCTAAAGCTACAATTTGAAATGTCTATTTGATACTTTCTCACTTAACACAAAAATAGCTTTAAATAATCTTTTGTGGGTATTTTCAGTCAAATTTACTTTGTGATTAATTCATTTATTAGTCAACACATCATGCAATTAATTAGATGAAAAATTTGAATCGACTGACAGCCCAAAATATACTATGGTTGTCAATTTAAAATATGCTCCTATTTGACATTTAAACATTTCTCTGTGTGTTTTTCAGGAGACATCAGCAGTATGAGTGTAAATGGTACGTCCCTCTGGCTGATCTGAGCTTCCAGACTCTGGATGACTCGGATTCTCTCCCTCACGTCCAGACACTCCCTGAGCATGAGATTGAGGAGATGAAGATCAAGATCTCCTCCATCAAAAATGATATCCAGAAAGAGAAGGTACAGTTTCTCTTACATTAATTATAAATTATATCAATTATACTCTTATTTTAAATTGCAATAATATTTCACAATTTATTTATTTTTTTCTGTATTTTTGATCAAATAGATGCAGCCTTGATGAGCATAGGAAAAACATTTTAAAAACATAAAAAATCTTACTGATATAAATACACACACACACACACACACACACACACATATATATATATATATATATATATATTTATCACAATACAGTGTCCCAACTTTTTTATATATATATATATATATATATATATATATATATATATATAGACTTTTTTAAACCAGGTATGTTGAGTGATAAGATTAAACATCTTTTAGGCTTTTAGGACACACTCAAAGAGGGATCACAGATGACAAATAAGAAACACCTGTGGCAGGTGTCAATTTAAAAGTATAATACCTAATATTCAGAGGGTGGGGAGATGGGGGATTCCCCCAGTCTATATGTCTCTGTATCTGCTAAATTATTTTTTTTATTCCCAGTGAATAGGGAGTTAAAACTCCCGCCCGGGTGACACTACTCCAATAACAAACCATGCAAAATACCCAAAATAATATCTTTAAAGTGCCCCTATTATGCCATTTTTAAGGTTGCTAATATTGTTTTATGAGTGTCCTAAAACAGGTTTACATGCATCCAAGGTCAAAAAACACTTTAGTTTTCTCAAAAAATAGCTTTAATTTTACCTCATTTCTAAATGATTCATAAACGACTCGTGCGAAGCAGTTCGAAGAATCAGTCTCTCTAAACCCCTCCTTTCCGTGAGCACTCGCTGCTGTGATTGGTCAGATGGCACAGTCCTTTGTGATTGGTCTACCGCATACAGCGCGAATGACAGCCCATGGGCGGACATTATGCAAATGTGTTACTTCGTGACGTGCAGCTGCAACAGAATAAGATTCGAATTCCTGACGACTCGTTTAGGCGATTGCGAGCAGACTCTTTTTTTTTAATAGACAATAACTTTATTTATCGTGCACTGTCGGCTTCACGACTTTGCAGAAAGTTTATGTTCACATACTGCTACATGATACACTGCATGAAAGGTAATATTCGAAAAGGCATAATAGGGGCACTTTAAAATATTGCCAAGTGACATTGCAACCTTGCAAACAACAATAAAATCAGAGAGGGACTTTAACTGTAAGCGATACGAGCATACGCAAAACAAAGGGAACAATAACATCTTAATGTTCAAAATGTTCAGAGGATTTTTGTTCTTTCTTTTCCTGATGTTTGTTATTTTTAAAATTTTATATAGTCCACGTTTTTATAAACATTTTTTAAATTTACCACTTAGGCATGCTTACAATTCAAAATACATTGTCTATGACCAAATAGATATGTTTTCAGTGGACTTTTAAAATTAGCTTTGCTTGAGAAAACATAGTTTAATATAAAATGTTATAATTTTTTCGTTCTTGTTTTGTATGCATTTAAAAGGTTTGTTGTGGATTAAGGAGAACTAAATAATCTATATAGTGTTTATAATATTTATAAATAATATGCATACAATTATAAGGTTAAAGGGTGTTTTTATGATCAATTTCTCTTTCACTTCCTCTTTTTGGCCGGGTTTTGTTTCTCCGTGTCGTTACAGCGTTTTTTTTCTTTTGATTTAGTCAAGTTGGGTTTGCATCAAACACAATGTGATTTTCGGCAATTGAGATCAGACAGCAACAGCACATTTTTCCCCTTGGGTGAGCGCTTTCTTGGACAGCTTACCTCACACAGACCAGTAAACCACTGAGAACACGCTACAATCCTGACGAGTTTCATAGCAATAGAGCAGAGGCGCAAAAGCTGCCGAGAATCCGCTTTCCCAGAAGCACCCGCAACTGGTAGATTTAAAGAAAAATACTGACATTTGGCAAATAAATCATTTTACGTACTTATTCCTAACTTTTTACGCTTTAAGTTACATTTCAAATGACAAGGGATCAACTTATAATCATGTTTATATTAATTATCCAGTGAACTTATTCTCTCAAATGGCAGCTTATATGGATGGAACGGCACTTATATTATATATATATATATATTATATCAGATGCAAAAGCCTCGTTCAGATGCAAAAGCCTCGAAGTGCCGTGTGAAATTAGCATTTTTAAAATGAGCATTTTTCTCAGGCTCCTATATTTATGTTCAGTTATTTCACTTTAATGGCAATGAAAAGAGCCTATTCATTGCCAATTAAAGTGAAATAAGTAATGATTTTGGTATGTTTTTGTCTGCACAAAAGTTTTTTTTTTTT
Organism: Schizothorax lantsangensis; assembly: GCA_027422415.1. NCBI lineage: Eukaryota > Metazoa > Chordata > Actinopteri > Cypriniformes > Cyprinidae > Schizothorax > Schizothorax lantsangensis. The sequence continues at coordinate 24,738,793 of CM049842.1, read as the reverse complement.
TTTTTTTTTTCTCGCAGCGATACCATGAAAGAACCATTATTGGTATCCTGAAGAACCTTTCAGGGAACAGTGCTTAAAAGAACCATTTTTTCTTAGTTTAAAGAAAATCGAGCCTCTCGAGCCTTAGAAAGAACCTCTTTCTACTACAAAGAACTATGAGGTTCTTAACTTAATTATCAGTCTTTTTCAATCTCAAGTCATGCCATACTCTGAAGCATTGCTTTGTAGACCTCTGTTTGGAGTTAGGGAGAAAGTGGATTTTGTGGTTTGTTTACTGATGTTTGGCGTTGCTGAAGCAGGTCACAGTTTACATTTAGACAGATCTTAGACCGCCCGCTTCCATTGTTCAGCCGAGGTCAGCACAGGACAGCGAGGCAGTGCCTCACATGCAGAGGAAAGGTGACACCCCAACTCTCAGCTTCGGTAACGTGGGTTTGTTTATGTTAGCTGACACTGAGAGAATCGAACGAGTTCCCCTCTGAGAGCACTAGCTCCTGGGATTGTCAGGGTGTCTCTTCTGGGAGTTCCTTCTGCTCAGAGCGATTACTGCACCACAGTCATGTAGCCCATTACATTGTGTCACGATATAATATAACATTGACACACACACACACTCAAACGGACTGAGCAGTGGGCCTCTGGAGTCTTTAATTAGCTGTGGAGGCCTGATAACATAATTTCCAGTAAAGCTCATACACACAATGAGAAGAGGACAGCGTCGGCCCTAATGGAAACTCTCACAGACACACAAACAGTGTTATTTCCTTGGAATTAACTTCACAAACAAACATTTTGTACTGTTTGAAAATCATGGTTTTCACAAAAATATTAAGTAGCACAACTGTTTTTAGCATCGATCATCAATCAAAGCATATTAGAATGATTTCTGAAGGATCATGTGACACTGAACACTGGAGTAATGATGCTGAAAATTCAGCGATGAGATCACACAAATAAATTACATTTTAAAATAAATTAAAATAGAAAACAGTTTAATTTAAATAATATTTCACAATTTGATTGTTTTACGATATTATTTTTTTATCAAATATATGCAACCTTGGTATGCATAAGTCCATAAGCATATATATATCCTCAGTTTGTCACCCATGGCTTTAATAAATAATGACACGGTGTGATAGGTTTTATTTTCCAAATTCTAAGACATGCCAAGGACCAGATGATTTTTTTATTATGTCCTGATATGGAAAACCATGGAATAGAAACATTTCTTTTGGACTTTTGGACACTAATGTACTTTGGCATAGAGTCAGCTGGGGATTTCAATTTGCAATTTTGCTCTGTGGAGATCTTGGTTTCTTCATTAACTCATTCTGAGAGTAATGAGAAGGAAAGAGAGGGCTAATGAGAGCAGGAAGTTTCTCTGATTGAAACGCAGATTACTGATTACAGTCATGCTGGCTGCTGTGTGTGTTAGTATGTGAGAAACACAAGCTGACAGATGTCTCAGGCATATTTTGCTTGTAAGCGCATTTTTAAAGCACTAATATCAGATTGGTTTGTGTGTGAACAGAAAGCACAGAAGGCTCAGACTCGTAATGTGGATCGTCTCAGGAAGAAGATGAACGAGCAGGAGTCATATCTGCTGTTACACTCCCCCACCATCCCATTCCGCATCCACAACAAACACGGCAAGGTACCGCATCGCACAAGCATCTGATTTACTACGCTATTCTGTGTGGGAGGCTAGTGTGATGATCTCTCAGATATCTTGTTAGGGTGGATGTTACATGAAATATTTTCCAGTTAAATGACGTGTTTCTGCTGTCTATAGCACTCCAGTAGAGGGAGCTATTGTTATTCTTGAGCTCACTTTCTCTCTCTTTCTCTCTCTCCAGAGCTTCCTGTTCCTGCTGTCCTCAGATTATGAGAGGTCAGAATGGCGGGAGAGCATTCAGAAACTGCAGAAGAAAGGTTAGACGTCTTGTTCTATTAAAACATCAGATTATTATTCCATACAATATCACATCATCATTACAAAATGACACTATCCATCATTCCTGAATTGGCCCCACTACCACTCCAGTACTGCTCTCTAAGGTCCACTAGCTATGGGGTCCACTAGGGGGCCTCAGCAAACTTAGCAAAAGGGCAGCAAGATGGTTTATTTATAATATTTTTTTTAAAGTTATATTAAAATGTAAATCCTAGTATTATAGTAAGCTCTCACTATTAATTTATTTCCACCTGTTTTTTTTTTTTGTTTTTTTCATTTTATTTTATTTTATATTTTTAATTTTAGGACCTGCTCTTGCAGTCCTGGATTTTTTTCACATTGTGCATAAAAAAAAAATCATGGAAGTGAGCTTAGGTTTATTGTGTTGGACAGCAGTCAAGATGGAGTCATGATGTCTCTTGAAAATGTCTTATCGTTCTGTGGACATCCTAAACGTTCAACACTGTATAGCAGTTTTATTTTAGTATTATTTATAGTTTTTATCAATGTTTAAACATGTATTAAAATTTGTAGATTTCCATTTTATTTTCTAGTAATTTTATTATATGATTTGTCCTTTTTTATTTATTTTTAAACTATTTATTTATTTAGATTTAATTTATTTTTATTACAGTTTTAGTGTTAATTCATTTTAATTTTTTTAGGTTTAGTTTTTAGGTTTTTCATGTAATATTTATATTTTATTTTTTGTTTCAGCTTTATTTTTTTAAATGTTTTAATAGTTTTAATTAGTGATGATAACCTTGATGTGTAGAGCTCACTGTGTGTGTGTTTGTGTGTTTCAGACCTGCAGGCCTGTGTGTTGAGTTCAGTAGAGCTACAAGTGTTGACCGGCTCCTGCTTCAAACTCCGAACTGTCCACAACATCCCCGTCACCAGCAACAAAGATGGTAAGAGACAAACAGCTCTCTGCTCTGTTTCAGTGCTTAGTAGCTTCAGCTATAGATGGAGGGATCAAATAAAAATGCTATCTGAATCTGAACTTACAGTAGAGGAGAGTAGGGTAAAATGTGTCAGTGATATCAATTTTCAGTTTTTCAGATGTCCAGAAAGTTAGTTACATTTAGGAGAACTTCAGTAAAAAAGTACAGCTTATCCCTCGTTTCTTTCCCTTCTGTTTCCAGTTAAATTCCTTCAGCTTCTCATCACAATAGCTTTTACTGGGGTACTCACTACCCCAGTTTCTTTGTTCCTCAATTTCTCTTTCCATCACAGGGAAGTCTAAATGGGTTTTTCAGAAATCTAGGTTACAATCTGGTTTTACTCTCTACTGATAACCCGTGCCATGAAGAGGCTGCTTTTATTCACTTCTGGGTAGGGCAGCATTTCAGGACTTGGCTGTTTATTTTTGTGTGGACTCTGACATGTTTCGATTTGGATGACATTAAAGCCATCTGTCCATCACCTCCCACATGCAACCCCAGTCAGCAGAGCTGGAGTTGGTCACTATCAAAAGGGCAACACTCCCATAGTGCTGCTGCTGTACACATACTGCACACCTCTCCTGGTGAATTATGGGTGATTGGTGGTAGGTTCAGAAATATTATTGCATTTAGCCATAGCGCCATATGCCATAAAATAATTACAGTGGTTTTCCTGTGATAAAATCACTGTAACACTCAACCTCAAGTCAAGTCAATTTTATTTATAAATAAAATACTAATAATGCTAAATTTCTCCAAATCTGTTCTGATAAACAAACAGATTTTTCAACAATATAATAATCAAGCAGTTGATATATGCTACACAGTATGTATACTGCTGAAGTGTCTTGTTGCTTTCAGTAAATAATTACATTATTTTTAATAATTGCACTAATCACACTAAAAATGTATTCATTATTTATTTTTGTTAGCATTATTCTGACCGAACTGCAGCTTAAATTAATACATTTGTAAATAAATAACTGGATGTGAAATATTGATTTGAGAAGAGAATGCTGTACTCTAGAGAGCTGTGTAGTAAACATACTATAATTGTTATGTACTGGTGCCAAAATTATTAAAAATAGATAAATATTATGTAAAATAATTAATGTAACTTGACCACAGACCACAGTGGATTGAAGCACAGACCACAGTGGATTTGAAGCATAATTTGAGTTTATATAAAAATATCAGTTTTTTGAGCATGTATAAAGAGTGCTGCTGGCAGGCTGTATCCGGCCCAGGAGTCTTGAGTTTGACTTGTGGTGTAAGTAGTTGGTGTATTTACTGTATCGGTCTCTTGTAAGTGACACACATAGAAAGACCCCCTCTGATCATCCCCTGAACCCCACAACATCCCTCCTGCTACGAAATTTAAGATGCCGAGAATGAGATGAAATGAGGAGCAGCTGGTGGAGGAATGTAACCCCTGCCACATACCCTCACATACATCCCCCATGAACCCCATATACACACTCACACACACGCACACACACACACACACACACACACAAATACCCTCTTTCCTCTGGACACCAGCAGTTTGAGCTGACAAATCAGGGCTGTAAGGAGCGTTTGTCTTCATTATGACAGAAACAGTCTGACATTGAGAGCTCTCAGATGGAGGGGAACAGTAATTAAATGATGGCCGGCTGTTGTTTTGTGCTCGTCGGTGAAGTGAGAGCGTTAAGGCCCCTTCACATGACTCTCATCAGGGTTTAAGCATCAAGCGCCGCTTTGACCTCCACATGAAAAGCATTGCAAATAGTGTTGTGGAAGGGTGATGTTGCAAGAAGAAGTGGAAATGTTTAACATGTTTGAACTTAGAACAGAAAAAAGTCCTGGCAATTGCTTTGATACATCAGAAAAAGAGTGGTGTGACGTGGGTTCATGAAACGTTAGTGTTTCAAGGTGCTTGTGGTGAATTTAAATTAGTTTAGGAACTGAGGAACCAACAATAATATGAAGTATGAGGCTTTGAAGATCCTATTCATGTTTTAAACATTTCTTGTTGCTTTGTTCTCCAAGTTTGGACAAAATTCTGAATTTTAGGAACTGAATCTTTTAATTCATTAGCTGAAATAGCTAAACCACATAGGAAGCTGGAATTTATTGCGTAAGTTTAAATTCAAGAACTGGAAATTCAAATTCAACAATTGATTTGGAATTTAAAAGGCTTATAAATTCAACTCGGAATGGCTCACATCCTTCTTGTACTCTTAAAAGACATCATCAAAAAGGTCAAAATGCATTGAGCAGCATTGAATCATATAAAGGTGCCAGTTTATTCAAAGTGCTTCGGGACTGTGTGATGAGATGACATTTGATTCTTACTTTTGGACTGGATTATGATCACATGTCCACCAACACGCTCAGGTCTGTGATTGTTTACTCTCTCGTGTGTTGTTCTGATGAGGCAGTGTAGGTTCAAAGAGCTTCTCGGCTAGTTTACTTCCTGCTAAATAAACGCAGAGAAAGGGAGACTGCAACTTGAGCACTGCCACCCACTGCTTCTAATATTGATACAATAAGCCACTCTGTGTGTGAGTGAGGGTCGGTCAAGGCCACCCTGAAGTCATGCCTGGTTCTGTGGGCCCAGAGACCCCTCACATGCAGCAGGTTTCCTCTCAGGACGAGAGCCTTTAAGTCCAGAAGAATCCTCTTGTTCTCTCGGGCTTACCGTAAATGTTGTTCTCATGAATCATGTTTTTTTAACCCACTTTACATGGTTAAACTTTTTCGGTGTGGTTATCCAAACTCCTGGTTTTAGTTAAGGCAGCTGTAGACTTTCAGTTATGTGACACTGTTTTCATTTGCTCTGACATCTGCATTCTTTCCACCAGCACTAATTTACAGAGTTCTTCATCAGTGTTTCCAGAGCAGAGCAGACAAAATCAGGGGGCTGTGACACTTTTTTTTAATCTGATCTGTATGTAATAGATCTTGCAACTTGAGCAAAACTTGACATTTATAAAGTTTTCCAATCAGCACTGACCTTTGATTCTTTTAGAGTGAATCAAAATCTTAGTCAACCTAACTTTACTATAACTACTTTACATCACTGACCGACTGATTTGGCTTGTTCAGTACGGATACCAAAGCTGCTATATAGACACTGACAAAACATTTTGGACATATATAAATAAAATGCTTGTAACTTATTTTGTGTACAGTACATTGTATATAAATTATGTTTATATATACAGATACTTTATATATAAGTATGATACATTTATACATTTCTTTACAAAGCTAAAAATATTTTATTACAAATGAATCTGATAATAATATTAATAATAAAATATAATATAATACTACTACTACTACTAATAATAATAATAATACTGTAATACTTATACTGATTATGAAAATAACACTAATACTTATGTAACAATAATAATAAGCATGATAAAAACTCACTTTATAAAAAAAAACTTTTTTGTTATTATTCATTATCATTATCCTCATGGCAATTAATTAACTAACTAACTAACTAAATAAAATATATATATAGATATATATATAATTTTTTTATATTAATTTCCAATGTACCCAATGAATTGTCCAATATACATATACACTACTAAATTTAAAAATAAAATGTATATAAACTTCCTGTCCTCACTAACTCTATTTGGTTGTTGGATGACTTGTAGATGATTTTAACCATTGCTAATTTCAGCATGGAAGTCAGGCTCTGTTGTCTGTTTGTAACCACATTCTAATCGCAGTGTCTTATTTCATGTTGTAGAAGGAAATTTGAGTAGTGTGATGAGCATCAAATCCTGTAATGGATCTGAACAATCCAAACACATACAACGACACTCAGATAGCCTGATGTTTATCATCAGTCCAGCACAGAAATGGACCACACAAACAGGAGATATTCTTTAAGAATAGCACTGTTCACATTACACCAGACATGCATTCACCAGCTGATGAGGACAGAGAGAGAAACAGTGGTGACTGGATACTAGTGCAGGTGTCTTCTTTCCCTCTTCCATTCACACACTTTTCAAAGAGCCTTGAACCCACTCTTGGGTGGTCTGGGCCATTTCTGCCATTTTATTTTTAGTAGTAGACCTATGTATGTGTTTTAACAGCATGTGGGTGACTAGACACTTGCATATGTGTCCTTTATCTGTTATCTGTCACTAATAGGCAGGAAAATGGAAGACTGTCGGTAGATTAAAGACGGAGATGCTGAAAGATGACTACAGCAAGGAGTTGGACACTTCATAAATTCATCTCCCTCTCACACACACACAATTACTGAATGTTTCTTGTCTCTTCCAGATGAGGAATCTCCTGGTCTGAACGGCTTCCTGCATGTGATCGTCCATAAAGCCACGGGCATCAAAGAATCTGCCAGTAAGTCAAAGTGTCTTGTCTGTTTCACTTTTTTATAGAATATAAAAATATAGAAAACACATTTATCCTGCATAATAAAGGATAATGGAAACAATTCATTTGTATAAATCAGCATTTCTCAAAGTGTGGTCTGTGGCCCACTAAGTATTGCAAGGGAGCTGCAGCCCACACTTTGGGAAATGCTGATCTATACAGATGTATTGTTTTATTATGCCGAGCACAAGTAATTGACCTCATATGTTGGGAGGAAAGGAAGAAAGAGGAAGGTTGTTACTGAAAACAATACACTTTTTTCCAAGTGTTCACCTTAGATGAACTCTCCATCAGTTAGCTGTAGACACTATTGCATACTACTGTAGCAAGTGTGCTTAGAGTACTTTACTGTGATTGTGTAGGAGAGCGATTCGATGAAAAAAACAGACTTCTTTAGAATATAATATGTATGCCCTTCACTGAATGCAGATTTCTGAATGAATAATGGGTACATAACATTCATAACATAACATATAATATAACATTCACCATAATGAGCCGTATACAACAGAACATACTAGGGGAAGTACCATTCCACATTTCAATAGAATTCAATTAATGTGAAAAATATTTCCGAAACCAAGGCCACTGAAAATTGCACTCAGCCTTTCATTTCTGGAGTGATGAGTGAATATACTGTATATATACTGTATACTGTGCAAGGTATTTCATTTGATAGCATTTTCTTTCTACGTATTTCCTGTTTTACACAGAAATACATTTCATTATGTTAACAGTGTCATGTTGCCTTTAAATCAAGAATGAAATAAGTGCACTGTGGGAGTTGCACAACATTCATGCACGTAGAAACTCCTGTTACATAAGTTCCTTTTTAGTATATATATTTAGGACAAAATATGAAATGTATTCAGTGTTAAAAAAAAAGTAACAAGTACGTCAACGTCAGCAGTACTGTGGCCACCATGGCTGCCCGGTCATAACTGTATCATTTGTAAGAGCTTGTCCTGTGGGGGCTTCACTCATGAATATTTGCATATATATTTGCACATTATGAGGTCAGGGCTTGAATGAAATACCGAAATCACATTTATGTACAGTATGCTAATGTGAATTTGCATAATGTGGCCAGCAGACTCTGTAGATTAGCTCAACTCTGATAACAATGAGACATCTGTTTTAAAGCCCTAATAAATCTCACAATATAGTTCCTCAAGAATGATTCAAAAGAGCCATTGTGTAAGACGGTTTTGTGGTTTTTTTAATGCTTGTTTTCTTGGTTCATTTTTTGTGTTTGGCTTGTCTGAAGTCGTTTGTCATGGAGTTTGTGGTGTTGTGGTCGTCTTGAATGTGACAGTGAGAGCAAACATGTGTTCTGCATATGGATATGCAGATGTTTGAATATCTTTTTATATTGGGATGTACTTGCTCCATCTCAGCCGCTGATTGAATCCTCCTCTCCAAGTCTTATTAAAGGCCTTGAACCACTCTGACAGGAAATGCATCCAAATCCTCGCTCTGGGCCATTAATGAAAACTGGGTCGTTGACATTGGCTTCCTGATAAAAAGAGTTTGAGAGAGAAAATACTGACCCAGAATACTAACCACAACTTTTGACACTTGCAGTAAATGATTTATCTTTACCTTTCTGTTAGTTTACATTTCTGCTAATTTAATCCTTTTGTTTTCATAAAGTTCTCATCTTATCAGTTGCATATGGCTAGTTCATGCAGCAGCAGATTTATCAGTCTTCTCAATAAACAATATTTTTGCACATTTTTGGTGCATATTGAGTAAATATTTAGTAAAATATGTGTTAATTTCAGCAATTCATTCAGATTCTCATTTGCTATTATTAAATTGGATTATATACCAGCATTATATTGACCACAATGCTCTCTAGATATCAGTATTGGCATCTAACCTATATATACACTACCATATTAACATACAAAAATATTAGGGAGGGATAGGATAAATTTTGTCATCATTTACTCACCCTCATGTCGTTCCAAACCTGTACGAGTTTCTTTCTTATCTTGAACATGGAAGATATTTTGAAGAAGGACCAAGCAGTTGTTGGTCCCCATTGACTTCCATAGTATTTCTGTTCCTACTGCAGAAGTCAATGGGGACCAACAAATGTTTGGTTCTTCAAAATTCTTCACATCGTCTTCTTTTGTGTTCAACATAAGAAAGAGACTTATACAGGTTTGGAACGACATGAGGGTGAGTAAATGATGACAAAATGTTCATTTTTGGGTGGACTATTTCTTTAATTAGAACAACTGTTTGATAATAATAAGAAAAATTGTTTCTTGAGTAGCAAATCAGCATATTAGATTGATTTCTGAATGATTTCTGATCATATGACACTGAAGACTGGAGTAATGGATTCTAAAAAAAAATCAGCTTTGCATCACAGTACGAATTTACGTTTTAAAATATATTAAAATAGAAAGGAGTTCTTTTAAATTGTAAAAATATTCCACAATATTACAATTTTTATTTTTGATCAAATAAATGCAGCCTTGGTGAGCATAACAGACATTTTTCTGTACATAATAATCACAGTAAACATAAATGTAAATATAACAGCATAGCACTGTCCCTGCATATTCCTGTATGAATGTTCTTCATGTGTAAAAGAAACTCATCTGCACGTCTACAGTATATGTGTGTGAATGGACTGGTTGCCATATGGCTCTCATCACATCTCATTTCATCTGGGAACATCAGCCCGAGGATGCGGTTCCTCCTCCAGATGACGACACTTCCCATCCGCCAATGTGTGGGGCAACCATAAACATTTGGGTCAAATTTAAAACCTCAAACAATTACACTTTTTGTATAATACAGAGCCATCATTGGTTATTGTCTTTCTACATATGCACCAGTGTGCCAAACCTCTTAGTTTTATGTCTTTGAGATTATTTATTCATCACTTTTTTTATATAATGGCACCTCTTCTCAATAACAACCTCTTCTCACTGAGCTTTTTACTACACAAACCTTTCATGTCAAGTCAAAAGCATGGCTGAAGTAATGACTGTGCACTATATCAGTCTTTAAGAGCCCACTAAAGGTCTTCTCTTGCATCTGAACCCTTTTAAAAACACGTTTCCACGGAAGCACTACTCTCACCGAGGGTCGATTTACACTCAGTGGTCGCCATCTGCAAACCTGAGCACCTTCCCTAGCTGTCCTAGTCCACTCTCTGTCCTGATTCATGCAGGATGTTTTTATAAATACATTTCCTGTTCTCTGAAGAACTAGGTTTCTGTGCCTGGTGCTGCTAAAATCTAAAGCCTCCTCTGACCATATGGAGAGATATAGCTGCCCTTATTTCATGTTTTTAGTATTGAGAGCAAGGCCAGTAGGGCTGCAGGAAATGGGCCGTTTGTGGAGAAATCCTGACTGAGATGTTTGAAGTACAGCTCTGCTGAATGGGACAGGATGAGTTTGGGTAAAGATATTTTCATTTGAGAAATCATTCATTATTTAAGAATGGATATTTTTTTATTTAGCTGATGCTAAATGGATCATTTATGCTTCATATTTATTTTGGTTTACATTTGTGCTGCCCCAAACAGCGATAGCTAAATGTTGTATATTTCTTGAGTTTTAGTGTATTTTCATCAGTTATTAATGCATACAACTAAAAAGTATGGTCAGCAATTATAGTTAAAGAGAAAGTTCAGCCAAAATGATAATTTATCATCCTTTATCCACTCACATGTCGTTTTAAACCTGCCTGACTTTCTTTTTTCTGCAAAACACAGACATTTTGAAGAATGGTGGTAATTAAACAGTTTGGCATCCATTGGATTCCATTGTATGAACCAAAACAATACTGAGATATTTCTCAAAATATCTTTTTATGTTCCACAAAACAAAGTAAGTCAGACATTGAAAGTAAGTCACACAGCGCAAATAGTTCCTTGAAACTTAATTTGGACAAATAGCTTTGTAAAAAAGAAGTGCAGTTAAAGGGTTAGTTCGCCCAAAAATGAAAATTCTGTCATTAATTACTCACCCTCATATCATTCTAAACCTATAAGACCTTTGTTCATTTCTGGAACACAAATTAAGGTATTTTTGATGAAATCCGAGAGCCTTCAGATACTACATAGACTGCAATTACAGTTGAACCACTGATGTCACATGGATTGTTTTAACGATTTCCTTACTACCTTTCTGGCCCTTGAACGTGTCAGTTGTGTTGCTGTCAGAAAGTTCTTGGATTTCATCAAAAAATATCTTAAGTTGTGTTCCGAAGATAAACAGGTTTACAGGTGTGAAACGACATAAGTAATTAATTACATTATTTTAATTTTTGGGTGAACTAACCCTTTAACTTTAAATGTGCGCTTGTACTGTGTACTTTAATTCTTAAAAGTATATATATATATAAAAAAATCGGTACCCACAGATAATATAATTTCCTTCCACAGAAAGGAAAACCACTTACTGAAAGTATATTTTAAGGGAGTACATTTTAAATCATTGTTTTGATCATCTTTTGTCATTTTATTAATATGTTTAAGTGTACTTCTTTTTCAAAAGGGGCAGTTTGCGTCCACCATGAGTTTATTTTAACTGAATTGCCCCCAAATCGAAAAGCTGGCCTCAAAGAAAATCCAGAAATTCCCACTGGTGACATTGTGGTGTCATTTCATTAATATGATCATTTTGGCATGAGCTGAAGACGTGTGTGCTGACACAGCTGGTGTGTATGTGTGCAAATACAGCTTCATTAAAAAGCATCACACCAACCCCACATTTATTAACATACACATTACACACCACACTATCAATTACCAGTGGCCTGATTGACTGCACACTCGTGTTAAAGCCACGCTCACAAGCCCCACGGTGTGTTTTGAAGCCGACCGCTCTTGTGACACCACCTCCATACTAATTGAACATCACCTCATTTCTCTCCTGTCTCAACAATACACCCCATGCATTTCAGAGGTCAGAGGTCATGGCGTGCTGTAATCCATCAAACTGTCAGTTGGCCACACAAACTATAGCAATGTGATAAAGTTAATTTGCTATTAGAGAAGTGTGTTAGCACATGAGGCATGTTGCATAGACAGATAGATAAGACAAGTGCTCTGTTCATTGGTGAGTGTCCCACCAACTTTGTGCGCCTGTTCCTTTATGTGTGTGTGTGTGTGTGTGTGTGTATAAGAATCCTGACCATCATTGTATTGTGTTTTGGTATTGACACAAATGGATGTATTTGAAAACAGATGGTAGACCAGCAGGGTGTAAAAATCATTTAAAGTTTTAAATGCTGACACCATGTCTACACAGTGAACCATGAAGTGTTAGAGCTAAACTCATATGCCGTGATTAATTAACACAAAGAAATTAATCATACCGAGGCTACAATTTTCTTGATCTGCACTAAGCTAAAGTGCTAAATTAATATAAACACATTTATTAAAGGAATAAACCCTGAGAGGCTTTACATTACAATGATTGGTATGGAGTGCTTTTCATATTTTTAATTCCTAAAACCCCCTTAACAGTGGCAAAACATGTAGTGTATGGCTTACTGCATTTAGCCACAGCAATTTACTGTAATAAAAGGTACAGTAACATTAAAAAGTAATATTTTTAAAAGTTAAAAATATTAATATAACATTATCTATTACCAATTATCAATGTCAATTTCTGATTTTTAAATAAAAAATAAAATAAAATGGAATAGAATAAATAATTCTGCTTCCAATTACTAAAGATCTGTATGTTATTTATTGGTGTCAAACATCAAAGCCACTTAGCACATTTATATGAAATTCAACTTTTATGTTTTTGAACGTGTATGTAACAGTTTCCGAATGACCTGTTTTATAAATGTATTTTTTCTCATGAGATCATATTGTGTGTTCTCTTTAGATCTGTACTGTACGCTGGAGGTGGACTCTTTTGGTTACTTCGTCAGTAAGGCCAAAACACGTGTGTTCAGAGACACAACAGAACCACAGTGGAATGAGGTCAGCTATATAAAAGTGTAACATTATAATAAAGAAAAGTCACCTGACAAATCACCATCATGCATCTGTCATTAATTAATTTGTCCTCTTATAGGAGTTTGAAATAGAGCTGGAGGGCTCTCAGTGTCTGCGGATCCTGTGCTACGAGAAGTGTTACGACAAATCAAAGCTCAATAAGGACGATAATGAGATTGTGGACAAGATCATGGGAAAGGGACAAGTACAGGTAGGACAAAGAGACAAGCACATTGCTAAACCACAATATGTGCACAAACAGCAAACACTCAGATCTGTGATTAGACCCCACCAGACTGGGTTTAGACCACAAAAGGTCAGACTTAATTTGTAGTGGTTTCCTGATTGTTGTCTGGTTTGAGCGTGTGCTTTGCAGATGGTGTGTTGTGGTGCTATATTTTTGACATGGGCTGCTTTAATGCCAGAGAACCTGTGGTTTACATTTCTTTCACTACACATATGTGGGAAATGCCCCAGTTAAACTGAAGTTAAGAGTGTATGTGTTGAGATCAGTGTGTTTGCGGTATGTAGCTGACGTTAGAAACAGTTATCAGGACTTGCATCAGCACAAGCCCAAAAATTCCCTTTCAGGAATAATTTTTGAACAGACCCACCCAAAAAAGACTGTAAACATGCCTTTTTTATTTTACTGTGATAAATCTTTCATTGATATTCATTGTTGCTGCAACCAGGTAGCCGTTAATGCTGTCGTTATCAAGCCATTTTGTCTTGTTTTGCTAAGCTTTACACTTAAACCTTAGTCAAATTTGTTCTTAAAGTATTGCATTCATTTTTCTTCTTTTAAATCTAGGGCAGCTTATGGGGGCTAAAAATGAGGTGGATTTAATTGCACTGGAGGTTTATTTCTGTTTTATGTTCATGTTATTCTCTTGGGATCATAGCCAGAGGTGAAATAACAGCACAAGAGATAATTCTCTGTTTTCACGGAGAATGTGTTGTGTGTGTCATGTACACATTAACACAACGAGCTAAATGCGCTCACACAGCACTGCTTCTAAACACAAGGAGGGACTCATAGTGATGGTCTTTTGGGAATAGAGATGTCTCAGAGATGCTTTATGCCAATGAGGGTGCAAACAAACCAAACAAGCCTTTAGGAAATTTGTGGATTTTAGTTTGAATATTATGTGTTGCAGTATATTACTTTTAAAAGTAAAGTTACATTATTGCATTATTCAGCATAAAAGTATTTAATTATGCTACATCAGTACTTTTTTGTGTAAAGTAATGTGTTAAAAATCTTTTCCTGGCCACAATCTTATAGAGAGACACTCTCTGTCTTTTGCGCTATATTTTGCGTTTTACTATTGATTGATTGATTTATTTTGCATAAAGCACAAACCCCACCTTCTAGTATATTTCATTGGATATTTCAATCACAGTGCTGATTGCCTACATAACGCTGAAATCCTAACCCCTAATCTACACTATAACCTTACCTTAGACAGTGTTGGTAGTACATCCTTACAGATAGAATTACTATTTGTTGCAGTTTGATACATCAATGCCATTTCTGAATCCATGAAGTTTAATTGACAGCTGACTGCTTGATTGAGTTGACCAATCGAATTGATTGCAGTTTGGGGCATGCAACATATTTTGCATGCCATGACATATAGGCTTTTACTGAAACAACTGCAGAAACAACTGTTTTTTTCTGTTGCTTGCTATAAATTCCACTAATTCATACAAAATTGCAGCATGAACAAAACGTGCAAAGATGTCTAGCTAGTGCATGTTTGCGCACAAAACAATAGAAAAGCACCGCAGTAGAATACAAAAAAACACATCTTGTGTGAACCCCTAACTGGCTACAAGGCTAAATAAATAACAAAAGTATTTAATTATTTGAAAAAAAATCTGATTGTGTGGTATGCATTTAATAAGTAATGTAATTCTATATTCCATTACTTGAAAAATTGAGTCTGTTTATGTATATTGAATCTGATTATTTTCAATATTGTTTACTAATATTGAGATTTTCAAATATATTACCTATTTAAGAAAGGTGTTTCTTAAAATTGTAGGCCAGTATGTTGGAGCACATGAGCTTTTGCAGAAAGTTTCACAGTGTTTCACTGTATGTGTGTTTGTTGAGGGAAGTAGCACAATCTGCCAAACAACCATCTTATATTCTCTCGTAATATAAACCAAGTCTTCAAAGTGAGAAGGGCACAGCTGCTCTTATAGAGGTGCACGTCACACTCACCCTTTAGTATGTGTGACCTATGGCCTGTTTAACTCTCTCCTATGGTGTAAAGTATATTTTTAAGAGATATTTGGTTGCTTGGCCTTCTATTTAATACCTTCCTTCCTGGACAGGAAGACAAGCCGCTTCTGAAACTAAAGTCACTTCTTTCTGTGCATGTGAGAGGCCTTGTCCGTGTTTAAGTGAGTTTAAAGAGGGTGTTTAAATCAGTGGTGAGAAGAGACTTTGTGCAGCGTACAGGTCAATACTGAAGCGGATTTAGATTCATTTGAGGGTCTTTATACAGGTTATTACTGAGACATTCCATCAACCCTTTAGGTCTATAATAAATATGCTTGATTCAGTGTGTGGCCTTGAAACTTTCTGCATCCAGTTCATTTGGTTATTTGGGTTTGTCTAAGTGCAGGACTTCTTTTTAAGGATGTAACACCAGAAGCAGCACATTTTTAAAACACTTGACATGAATGTAGCTGTATATATATAATGATGGCACATGCACAAACAGTACAGTATGGGACGGGTAATGAGTGTGGAGTAGGCAGCTGTACTCTGGGAAACATACATCACTCAGAGAGAATGAGATACTTTGATGACTTCATCAGGTTTAATTAAAATCATAAGGCACCTGTCCGCTGGCCTTCTCTAAACCTCATCACAGCTCTCTGATGTGATAATGGCTGTGTGCTCAAACAGCTGCTACAGAGAAACATGAGGATGTAATCGTGTATGGAAAGGTGTAGTAGTGAAATATACCACCATTTTACTAGATTTGTTGCGTTTTCACTCACTAACTAGAAAGTATACCATTAAGCAACTGTAAGTATGATGTCACCATGGCTTCTTGACGTACATACCATGCTGGTAGCAAGTGGTTTTTACATATCTGCTATGGTAAATTCAAATATTTTTTTTCAAATACCGCTTAGTGTAAGTACTATGGTACATGCATAAAGTAATCGATCAGTATCGTGGTTACTTACATGCATGGTTTAGGTACATCTTCTGACTTCCAGTTGGAAAAATTATGATGAAGTAAGCTAATTATATATGGCAAATCTGAATTTTCAGCAGCCATTACTCCATTGTTCAGTGTTGCATGATCCATCAGAAATCATCTAATATGCTGATTGGATGCTTAAGAAGCATTTATTATTGTTGTTATATTATTAGTATTATTATTATATCAGGATTCTTTGACTGGAAAGATGAAAAAGAACAGCATTTATTTTAAAATGTTCACTTTTGATCAATTTAATGCCGTCTTGCTGAATAAAGGTATTCATTTCTTTAAAAAAAAAATACTGCAAATGAAGAACAATTACTGCCACAAACTTTTAAACAGTAGTGTATATATGTCAGACCTGTGTTCCCCATGTCTTGTGTTTCCCCTCCTCTTGTGCCCATATTTGGTTTTTCCTGTTCGTCATTAGTTTATTAGTCTCCGTCTGTGTTTAATTACTCCCCACCTGTTTCAGTTTTTCCTCGTTTGATTTCCTTGTGTTTATAAGCCCAGTGTTTCCTGTGTCCTGTGTTCGCTGTTAATTGTCTTCCACGTTTTTCATTAAAAGTCTATGTTTGAAGATTCTCCATGTCTCCTCGCTCCTTCGTTCCCCGCGCACCGTGACACTATAATTTTTATTATTTTTTTAAATACAGTTTTATTCTAATGTTAGGTACGTACAGTAAGCATCACTAGCATGACATTTACAACAGCAAATAGAAAACAATTAATCTTTCAAGTATTAATAAATGATAGTAAGTCAATATCCCAGTATTGCTGTCTGATTTGATTTGTGAAACTAAGACATAAACTTTATTATTTCATATATTATTCTGCAAAAAGCTGGCCAAAAGGAATGAAAATAAAGGTAGATTTACAGAGAACTAAATCATTGTCATTCATATGTTTAGGATAATATTAAATACGGGCACTTTGTTACGTTATAGCCTACTGAATTTACTTGCCTGTGATCAGTGGTATTGAGGGCAAGGTCAACATCTGGACCATCTTATGCTCTAAAACACACAATCCTCCAAACGAATCAGTCTCTGTCATTTCGATTATGTAATGCTGTGATTGTGTTGCCGTCATGAGTATCTGAGCCTGATCTTCTGTTTAAATCTTTCCCTCTGTGCGTCTGTTTTCTTAACTTCTCTGGTTGATGTGGACGGAGCCAAAATGTTTCCCTTCCCTCCCTGGAGAGATCCTGATTTATTTAACAACTTTCTGGCTCCTACATGTAAAAATCCTTAAATGGTCACATTGTAGCAACTCCCTTCTGCTTTTAATGGACCCTGGTACTACAGTCATGTTTTATAGGGAGATGGGAAAACTTCTATTCATCTATTCACATCCACAAAGTAACATGTTCATGATTCATGTCACCCTATGGGAGAAATAAGCCAAAGTCTGTTAATGAAGTGGGTAAAATATGGTACAGTATGTGTTGTTGGTAAGATGATGATCACAGTAACTAAATCTTCATCTACATTCCTCACCAAATTTCTAGCGTTAAGTCATTTTTCTGCCCACACTGAAACCACAATACTATGCAAATCAACAAAATAATAGCTAATCAGAACAAACTGTGCATCACAGCTCAATGAATGGCTTTGTTGCCGTCACAGTAAACTCTCCTTGGCTCTTGTCCTGCCTGGTTAAGACATAGTGTAACTAAAAGCCCCAGGATCATCCTGATTGAGTCAGAAGCTGGTGTGATCCATTAATATCACTCAGACCTTTTATTTCAGCATATCTGCTTGGCTTGGGACCACTGGGAGTTGATCTTTGACCTCTGGGGGTTTCATCTGTTATTGTCCATTAAAGAGCTTTTAAGTGCTGTTCCCCTTTTGTAGAGAGTGAACCGGCCAGTTCTTGTGATGGAAAACTAATCAATATCTGTCACTATGTCAAATCAAATACAAACACTCACAGATCCTGTCAAATTAAGCTTTAGGGAGCTTGATTGAAAAGACATGTTGCTTAAAGTGATTAACGTACTTTCCATTAATAAGGTGTAAAATATATATTTTCATTTTGTCAAAATAATTTATCTAACATATTTAATAGTTCTCTGGAGAAGAAGAAAAAACTAACTTTGTGCTTTTAGTGCTTTATAAAAAGTTATTGGATTTTGTAATGTACCAATTTGCACGCTATTCCAAAGTACCAGTATGAAAAACTAGTGAAAACAAGTTCATCGTCTAACTTTCTAAACACTTTCATCATACCAAACACAGTGACCTGAGAGTGTTACATCGATGTAGATAGCGATATGATGTTTTGCTTTTGTCTGTAGTGGCTTGTTATATAATGCCACAGACAACAACCACAGCATTTCACAGGCTGGAAGTGTGTAAGATTGCTTTTATGCTTTACTCCTCTCCTCACCAGCCTCCTTCTCTTCTCCCTCAGGGAGTCCTCTTTCTCTTCATGCCTTGCTTTTGCTTTATCTCTCCCCTTTAGTCAGTATCTTATGGTCTTTTCATGTGTTTTCAGCTCTTCGGCTGTGAAGTGCTGTGTTGAATGTCCTTGTGGAACTCCTTCAGTTAGAATGATCTCTCTGGGTGGGGTTTTATCTTGGGGTGGGAATCTTCAAGCACTTCACGATCCGATCCCGATTCCGGGAGTCACGATCCGATTCAAAAACGATTCTTGATCTACATTTTTTCCCCAATTAATTCTTCTGCTGTGCAAATACATCTTTACAACTTTACATCTGAACCAAAATTTCAGTTTATATGCTTTTTTTATAGTTGGAATCTCTGTATGTCAGTACTGCCATCTTAAAAATAGGGGTATGAATCTTCACTGGTTTCACGATTCAATTAAATTACGATTATCATTATCAACTCAATATCACGATGCGTCACATTCTCAGTTTTCAATATTACTGCACATGGCTACATTTTCATATCAATTTTATATCAATTTATTTTGTGCAAAAATGTACTTTATTTTTTTTATTATACAGTATAAGCAGGCTACTTAATTTTTTTTTTTACTTATTTAAAATAAGTGTTCTTTAAGTATCCGAAAGTTTACAGACAATAGTTATGGGTTTTTCTTTTTTTCCTCAGCATTATTGCCGTTTGATTATTACTGATGAGATCATAGACCGTGGCAGCTTTAACAGGCTGCATTCATACTAATGCACAGATCTATTTCAATATATCAGATGTTTTTTCCTGCTCTTAAAACATAACTGACTGTGTGTAGCCTACATCAATTTCATATAAAAGTATTCGAAAATGCAAGTGCATTTAACCGCAGCCACAATCGAGCTTCAGGACAAACAAACACAAAGCGCACGTGAAAGTCTGTTAGTGCATGAGTTTCGTGCATCTAATAGTCCTGCATTCCAAACGGCATAAATGAAAGCATATCTAAAGAAAACACAGCGGGTGGAAGCACACACTGTCAAGCAATGCGCACAAATTCTGTGCAATGAAGCCCACCGCGTCTCTAGCGCACACATGCCACATGCGGGGAAAAAAACAATCGTTGAAGAGAGAATCGCGATGCATCAGAGAATCGTTTTTTTTCTCCCACCTCTAGTTTTATTCCCCTCTACTTAGGGCTGTCGCGATAACCGCAATATCGCAATACCGCGCTATTGATGAGCATAACCGCAGAGGAATGCAACAACCGCAGCAACCGCGATATTTTTTTTTTTTCGTAAGGTTACTCCCTTCTCGTTTTATACTTAGTGCATATGTACTGAATATTAGTAATGATAACAATGTGTACCATGCTGATTTGTACAGAGGCTCAGTAAATTTGCCCTTAACAAGCCTAAACAGACAGTGAATGAGAGAGATCGACTGAGCGCGTGTGATTACCTGAGTCTGTCCTTCAGGCGGAGTCATGTATATTTGTGAAAACAGGTATGTCATGTCCAAGGAAATACCGCGAAATCTATCTTAGCATAACCGCACGTTCTGCTGGTCAGGAGCCTTTAAAAGTGGCGCTCAAAGTTACCGCAGCAACCGCGATTTCAGCAGCTTTACATATCATTATAACTACATATCTCAAATGAATCAGCGTTCGTTTGAACGTGCAATTGAATGAACGGTGACCCACTCAAAGACAGTCTCTTACCGCCACCGTGTGGCGCAACAATGAAACTGCACTGACTGAGACTCGTCTAAAACACAAGGTGAAATATCAACAGAAAAAGTATCTTGTCAGTCAGATTGTACAGAGCTCAGTAAATCAGAACTAGCCTAAACTGTTTTATTTATATATATATATATATATATAGGCTAACAATATCGACTGAGCGCGTGTGATTACCTGAGTCATCTTATTGTCCTTCAGGCGGAGTCATGTATGTTTATTTTGAAAACAGGTTGTCATGTCCTTCATTCTCTATCTTAGCATCGACGTTTCTCGGCTGGTCAGCTGAGTAACACGTACACACAGATTATTTAAAGTGGCGCTCACAGATTAATCATAAAATGTGTATATGCGGTTCAGCAGCTATGCTTATGTATACATACACATATCATTATACTACATGTGCGGTAATACCGCATACCGCGCTATTGAGCCAATCAAAATTACCGCGACAGCCCTACCTCTACTCCCTGTAAGGCAACTAATGCTATGCTTTGGCGCAACAATCAACAAAATGCTCTCTTTCATACATATATGACTCGTTAAAGGGAGCCATATCTTACACTATATAGCACTCTATTATTCCCTGACATATTTATTATATATATATGTAGGCTAAAACATTAGAAACTTAACGATCTTATTGTAGGTTTATCAATATTTTAAACAGTTGTGACCGTTATTTTGTCATTCTCTTCCTTAATATACTTCACTTGCGGAAACTGTTTGGTCGTGATTTATTTTAATGAGTCTGGGAATATGACCTTGTTTCGTCGTAACACGTAGGAAGTTATATATATAATCTAAGAACAGAATTTATTTGAATGTGTATATGCGGTATATATGCTTTGTATACATACACATATATGTGCTGCATATATGTATATATATGTATGTGTGTGTGTGTGCGGTAATACCGCTTTACCGCGCTATTGAGCCAATCAAAATACCGCGACAGCCCTACCTCTACTCCCTGTAAGGCAACTAATGCTATGCTTTGTCAACAATCAATGCTCTCTTTTACATATAATAAAGGGAGCCATATCTTACACTATAATAGCACTCTATTATTCCCTGACATCATTTATTAATGTTAAAACATTAGAAACTTTTCTAATCAATATTTTAAAAAAAAACTTAGTTATCCCAATTTTTGCGGAAACTGGTCATTTTTGAACAGTAATAGGAAGTTCAAAAGAACAGAATTTATGTTTCTTTTGCTGCATTATACATGGCTTTACTACCATCATGATTAAATATTTTTCAATATGTTTTGTATATCAGAACTAATATTTTTCAATATTTGACAGAACTAATAGAATTAGTATCATCTTCCTCTAATGTTTAGGAGTAATGCAACAATAATAATAATTATTATTAATAATGATATTGTTAGCACAATAGTATTATCCATCCTGCTTTCCTCATGGTTTCATTCTGACTAGGTATTGAGCTTTAAATATTTATTTATTGACCAACTTATTCAATGCTGAATAGACATTGATTTGTAAACCTGGGTGGAGATATATGAAGATTTCAGAACTTTTTTTGCATAAATTATTTTTATGCATTGGTGAAGGATTTTAACATTGAGATGATATGTCTGCACATTGATTAAATTGGACCAGAACAGTATTAGATTACTTTTGACTACCACCACCGTTAAAAAGTCTTTTAATAGCAACAGTGTGGAATAATCCTCTAAAGAAAAAGCCTCTACTCTCATTGTCCATGTGCTGGTGGAACAGGATGTCATGTCCTCTTTGAGGCAGTATTCTTATTCACTGTAACTCGAACTGCAACAAACCCATTCAGAACAGAACTCCTCTAGAGCTCCCTACAGAGACAAACAACAGCCAGCAGCTCTCTCCTGGTCCCGTACCTCCCACTGACTCTCTTTGTGCTTTGAGGTTCTCCACAAACCCATACCTTCTCGAAACATAATTGTGTAAGAAAACAGCTTTCTGGCAGCCTGGTTCCAGATGACATGTATTAGAATAGATTAAGCTGTGAGCTCGTTCGCAACACATTCAGCAAAAGGTTCATCAGCCGTAAAGAGCATTTACACTTTATTTGTCTTCCTAGAAAGATTTGCGGTTAGCCACAGAGGTCTGGTGTCATTTTATATCCTGATCTGGTTTATGCTACAAAATAAAAAAAATAAAAACTAGTCTGTCAGGCCTGATTTCTTGGTTTTGGCATCTTCGGGTTGTCTTTGTGTGGATATGGTTGAGCATGTATCCATGCACCGTTATTGTTTTCCAGTGGCTGTGCGTGCATGCATGGAGCATATTGTAAACTGAATATTATGGACAGTCATTAATCATAACCACTCTGTCCATCAGGTTTTTTTGTAATATGTCATGTCACCTCTGTTTCTCTCGCTTTCCCTCAAACATCCTACAATCCCCAGAGGCCCCTGAATCCATCAACCTTGACAGATGGGTTTTATGGCGCCCGCAGATACATACGCTCGCACACACAAACTCGCTATAGGGTGCACATACTAACAAATTGGTGGGACAGATTTGTTGCATATAAATGGCATCAGTTTGCCGGTCCAGCTGATGCTAGTGGCTGTCTACATGCGACAGTATGTGTTTCAGTCCATCAAAAATGCAGCAACTTGGGCATCACTACTCAGTATTTTCTCACTTTTTACCTTGTGTATGGTGTATTGATGTTTATACTCGTTTTTTGTTTTTGGCTGTCTTCTGACTTCAGGTTTTAACCTTTATTTTTGCTTCTTTGGCAGTACCGGTGTTCCATTGTTCCATAATTTTCGCTCTTTGCGTCACCAAACAACACATCGCTAATAGTGAAATCACCACTAATTACATTTATTCTCATGCAGTTATTTCTGTCCCTTCTATTAAAATCTCTGTTTAATCTGTTTTCAGGTTAATTCATTGTGTTTATAGACTGTTTTCTGTAACCTGACCTCTTTTAGTTCTTTTAGTTACTAATTCCAGGTTTACCGATTACTGAAGGCTTTTCCTTCTACATTCAAGTCTGCAGTGATCTGGCTATAAAAGCGGAATTTAGCAGTGAGGATTGGATATAATTGGGTCATGTTTAGACAGGAAGTGGAACACAAAGCCCCAGTGAAAACCTCTTAATTTAGCTGAAATTCACCAAAATTCACAAGCCTGCCAGCTTGTGTTGATCTGAGTCTTTCTTTGGAAAGTCTAATCAGATTTAGTATTTATTGACTTAGTTTATTCACTTAGTTCTTGAGAAACAGAACAATGGGTCACTATAGGATGATTTCTCTCTGTGTTCTAGAAATACATTTTCTCTCTCTCTTGGTTTCTTTTTCAATCTCCTTCACAACTCAAATATTCATCAGGGCACAGAGAGCTCAAAACAGTGACGCTCAAGGGCATTATGGAGCTAAGGAGTAGAACAACAATGAATTCATTGAGTTCACTCCATTTTCCCAACTCTTATATCACCTCTACATCACTAACAAGGTTCTGGGACTACCCCTTTTAACATTTTTGGGGCACAAAATTTGGGATGGGGAATATTTTTTGCTGTTGTTTGAAAACATAATGTTACAATACAACATAGTTTGTTAGTAATTAAAGTATAACAAGCAATGTCCTCATGACCCAAATATTATTCACACATTATGCCCTCTGTTTTGTATTAAAGTGCTACACACATTTTTTGTTAATATTGTTGGATGGCAAGGGAAGAAAATCAGCCAATCACAGTTTGAAATTTATCTTTACACTGAATCTAAATTTATTAAAGCATAAAGCACCAGCGTCTCCTCAACAGAGCAGAGCTCCCTCGCATTCAGAGAGATGTTAACACAGATTTGTGTGGTGTGGCGTTACAATCATCCTCATCACACATCATCTATATGAAGCATTACATAACCATAAGTCTAGCTATGCCACGTCTCTGAAAGAGAACATGCACATATCTTGATCAGTGACATGCATTGATTGAGCTTCATGTTGTTTTCAGTTTGAACATTGAAGACCCTGCAAAATCATTCATTTTGAGGCCAAATTTATGCTAGTATACTCTAGAAAGTTAACTAAACTTCACTTTTATCACACAGCTAAAAGTTAGATCTAAAATGCATCAAAAATTCAATTTATCAGATTTCATGGCATCTGTAATTTTTTTTTTTTTTCTGTAATTTCTTTCTATCAGCATGTTGTCTTTTTGCTGTGGGGCAAAAACTATATACCTGAGCAAATGTATTCATGAAGTCTATGACAGAAACAACAGTCAGAAAGAAAGAACAGCAGCATTGTTTGGGTGGAGAGTATTTAATCAGAGAGTACAGCTGGCAGTTTTTTTCCCCAACAGAAAGCACAAAACATGAGAACAAAGAAAGAATGATGGCAGGTGGTCCAATAAAACAATATGTCAGCATGTCAAAAACATAAATCAGTGAGGGGCGATGTACCCTCCATGCGCAGCCCTGCCCCCACACGCTGCTCTGGAGACCCCCGGGGAACCCACCTCATCTCATACATCCACACAAAACCTTCTCTCGCCCTTCCAGTAATGCTCTATTTGTACATTCAGGCTCAAAATAAAAAATGTCATGCACATGCCAATGGTGAGTAAATTGATAAAATGCATTGGTTATAAATTGGTTATGTACAGGTCATGAAAGTCATGCATTATTGCATTATTTTGCATTATTTCCTTGTTATTTCTAAAATATTTGTCCCTTTATCAAGTGAAGCATTTAGAAGCTTTCCTCTTGTGAATCTGTGGCAAAAAGTATGTTATGTCACAGAACATCATATTCAGATGATGCTAACCCTGGAACAACATAAAACTACCAAATTTTGCTTAATCGCAACGTTTAATCGCAACATATAATCATTGCGGTTAATAGTGTTCACCGTCTGTTTGATTATGTAACATTTGTAATTTGACGCTGTAATGTTTGATTACATTTGTAATTTGTAACTGCATGATTCTTACTGTACAATTCTGCCATAGTCTCCACTAATAATCTACTCCTAAATAAAATGTATAAACGTAACATTTTCTGTAAAGCTCCTTTGCAACGATTGGTATCGTGAAAAGCGCTATACAAATAAACTTGAATTGCATTGAATACAATTTTAGATCATCTATACAGTATATACACTAGGGCTGTCAAAAAAAAAATCGAATTTCGAATATTCGTCGAATTTAAAATAAAAATCCACATTCGAATGCAAAACGTTGCATTCGAATTTTAGGTGTCCGTCAGGCTGCCTTATCAGTGGTGCACAAGATGCAATGAAGATGTAGGTAGGTGTCATTGCATTTGAATGCTTTTTTTTAGCCTATCCAGATGAACCCACTGGTTACGTTGTTCATTCAAAATACTGCGGAAAAATAGAACATCAATGCGGAGATGATGTTGTTTAAGTCAAAACTGAAACCAAGCCGTTCACACAGAACGCATATTTTGCGCATTTTCTAGAGGGACATCTATCAGCGTTGCACTCACGTCTCGCAAAAGAGAGTCGGATATTTAGAAAGCCATTTAAAATTATTGAAGTTCAACTTTGAAAAAACATGTCTCAAAACTTTATGGCGAGACGGGTCCCTCCCCATTCCACTGCATCTCATGTTTTTAAATTAAAAAAGTAACGTCACTCTTTGTGATTGGTTTTCCGTGCTTTGTATTAAACTGTGTATATACATGATGCTTTTTTGTTTCTAACTGTTTAAGCAACGTAATTAATTATATATGGTTAAACATTATTTTAAACATTATGCACATTTTTCAAAGGTAGTCGTGTTATTTTATGCTTTGAAGAACCGTGCATTTGTAATATTTTGCTCAATGCGCCCTCTTGTGGCCTCAGGAGAGAAGCCAAAAGCTTTTTTTCCCCTAACTGAAATTATGCCTTTTAAATTCGAATATAATTCGAATTTTGATCATATTTAAGTACAAAATTCAAATGTAGTTTTTCAGCCATTTTGACAGCCCTAATATACACACACACTACTGTTAAAAATGTTGGGGTCAGTAAGATGTTTTTCAGCAAGTTCACAGTATATTGATCAAAAGGGACAATAAAAACATTTGTTACAAACGATTTCTATTTCAAAAAAAATGTAAACTTTTGTGTGTAGGATTAGACTATAATTCTTATAATTCTATATTTTTTTAAACTTATTACTACTTGCAGTCTCAGCTCCCCCTTTACTCTTTTATTGTTTTGCTTTTGTTTCAAATGATATTTTTGGATCTAATCAAGTGCAAGGTATCTGATATTCAAGCCTGAAATGGTTCACCCACGGGGGTGTTTTATCATGTATGGTATGCGTTTATGTACAAAAGAGCTAAGAAAGAGTGGGAAGTCCAAACCCCTATGTATAACTTTCTACAGGAAACACAGAGCCCATGAGAGCGCATTTGGACCAAGTGCCTGTTTGAATACCAGAGATGATTGATTCAGAAGTGACACGATGAAGCCAGAGAGCATTCCTGTCCTTCTTTCTCTTCATGAATAGCAGATGATATTGATATGAAGGCTTGGTGGATGAAAGCAGTTGTTCTCTCCTGTTTGTGTCCCAAAGATTTCATATCAGTACACATAAGTAGAGCAACACACCAAGTGCACTTTTACATTTTTTGGGCACTTGTACACTGTTTTTTTGCATATATTTTAAACTGTTTAAACTTGTAAATTATTATAATTTCCTTTAGTCTAATAAATTTCATCAAGGTCCTCAGATTTCCATCATGTTCATTTGTATTATCAGTTTCATTTTTGAACGTTGTGTGCGGATCACTCCTTATATTTTTTATAAATGCACCTATCTTGTGCGTTTTTATATTTATATTTTAGTAATCTAATTAGTTATACATTTATATATTTACTTTATATTCTGTATAAAAGTGTATATATACAGTATATATATGTATGTATATATATATATATTAGGGTCGACCGATATGCGTTTTTCAGGGCCGATGCCGATACCGATTATTACAGACCAACTAGACCGATAACCGATATATTGAACCGATATATGTCTGGTGTAAAAATGACAATTAATGTCAAAATTTAGAATAACAAGGGCTCTGACAAAAATTGCCTTCCCTGGTGTTGGTTGCACTTCTTACTCTTGTCTTGCTCCATGCATCCATCTACAATAAGTGTAATATAAAGAGAGAGTTAAATGTGTGGCCACTGTAGGGCTGCACGATATATTGCATGTGATTGTCATGTGCATCTCTTCAGTAAAGCCGGTTCTGTGATTAGTATTAAATCTCCATCACATGCTGAAAACACTGCGAGCGTCGCGCACTTCTGTCTGTGTGTGTGTGTGTGTGTGTGTGTGTGTATTAAAAACCGCGCGTCTGTGCCATTCACATATACAGAGACACGCAGAACATGCAGAATTCATATTTAAATAGTCTTTTTGCGGCTTAATGTTTACAGATACTAGTCCATAGCGCGAGTCGATTTAAATGTACTGACCTACTTTTGATTAATTCATCCAAACTTTGACAAATTCCGTGACTCCGCGTTATACAGTAAATTCCATTTATATGACTGGATTCCGCGATTCCGTCCGGGTTTTCCCCATCGCGGAAACCATAAATAGATAATATTGAGGTGTTTTGCAACTTCAGTGTAGTGGATTGTGATTTATTGCAACTTGAGCAACGTCTGCTGCTGCCTTTGAGAGACAACTGATGCGTGATCACTGAAGCAAGCAGCTCCAGTTAGCAAGCGCTTTCGGTGTGAGAGTGCCTTTAGTCTCCCACGCTGATTGGTTTGACTCGTGACTCCCAACAAATCAGATGCGCGGTGGGCGGAGACTGCTCTAGCCCACAGAGTGGTGAGCTCCGACAGGCTGCATCAGAGCCAAATAGCGCGTTTCAAAATTAAATTATTTTATCGGCACATCGATTTTGAAAATGGCCGATACCGATTATCATAAAAATGCTTAATATCGACGGCGATAATCGGCCAGGCCGATAATCGGTCGACCCCTAATACTAGGGCTGTCACAATATCAGCTTAGACTGTTGTGGCCAAATTTTGAATAATTAAATGGGGGAAAAAAATGCTTTTAGTCAAATTTATTGAATCAAGTGTTGGAAGACAGATAGAAATGTTGTTATCATAATGGTACAAAAGCATACAAAAAGAACTTACTGTTGATCGGCACTTCGTTATCATCAATACTCCTATATTGTGAGTTTTATATATATTTTATATATTTTGTTCCAGTTGTACTTATTGAATTTTTCAAGTATGTGTGTGACTGATATAAAGAGACTTTTTGTACTGTGTGTGAGGATGAATTTGTCTTGTTCTTTTCTTGGCATTCTTGCTGGCCTCTGTTTTTTATTTATTTGAAGATATAGTGAGTTCACACATACATTGCCCTGGGCTGCCATTTCTGTTTGCCAGCCGGCTAATCAGATTTCCCATTATTAATCGTGCCAGATTTTTGCCCTCACTGTAATCCGTCTTTTCTCTTTTTGTCCCTTGAGCAACCAGGACAGAACATTTTGTGTCCCCTGCTTTTCCTACTCTTGGTTTCAGATCTCTCTCTGTTTTTTTTTTCTTCCAGCTATTCTTGTATTTTTCAAATGCTTCACTTTCTGGTCAAGCCCTCTGAGCATTTCCTATCTCCTACTCCTAATTTCCTGCTGGTCCTCTTTCCTATCTCAGTACCTCTCAGTGTTTCTCGGCATTGGTCTGGCCTGGTGTTCTGTGTAGTGATCAGCTGAGAGACCCGTGCAGACACTGTGTTGTGTGCTGCAGAAGATCGTAACCAGACACCCACAACCCTCAAATCATTCTTTGGTGTGGGTGGTGTGGCATTGTGGCTAAAGCTCAGGATGTTCTCAGGACATGCTGTAGAGTAGCAATACTCAGTACCCAATAGAGAATGATAGAGTTTTCTTCAAATTCAACAAGATGTGTCTTTATTCCACTTGCCTGCTGTAAACATGTCAACTTTAAGTAAATTGCTCAGCAAGGTTCTCTTCAAGCTGATGTTCCACTGTGACATGTCCCATATAATCATTCTAAAAGACCATTTACAGTATACCGTGTCTTATTAACCAGGAACAACACAATAAAGTGGCAGGCAATATATGTCTTAACCAGCCATGATATCAATAAGTGACAGGATTTTGCTGATTCCTTGCGTTTCTATTTTTATGGAATTAAGTCGCCTTTTCTGTATTTCCGACCAACCGGACTGGAGATTTTAGATCTGATTTGAGCAATGGATATTCTGAAACAAGGATGTGTAAGCAGACTAGTGAGTAGATGTCCCATTTATCCACTTGATAGCAATGGCCTTTTTCAAGACAAGTAAAAGCTTAAAAGAATCACAAGGGGTAATTAATGATGTAATTTATATTGTGGAACCAATGTGAAAATATATTGAGTTTGTGTTAACCTCTGTTCTTATTTCAGGTATTTAACCAAAAGCCCATTCAAAACAACAGTTTACTTCTTGATGGTGGAATTAGAAGTGCTTAAATGGCAAGTTTTGGCCTACAAAAATGCATCCCTTCCTTTTACCATGATGAATAATGTGGCGTCACTACCAATTTGAATGTTCTGTTTTACTTCCACTATGTGGCGAAATGTGACAATCGTACAAAAAAGTTGGAGAAAGTGGAAAGACGACTTTAAGCTGGGATACTGTGTTCGTTGTGTAATCACAGTATACAAACATCAAACAACTAATTGGCTGTGAAAATTTTGGCTGGAAACATGTCACATTGTGCCTATTTAGAACATGGTTTTACAATAGTGCCCAATAAAGTGCCCCGTGTGGAAGTGCTGAGAATTTTCAGAAAATATAACTTTTATATATTATTAATAATTGGAATACAGCAGAAGGACATTTTATACCTGCAGAATCCCTGCACATGGCTATAATGTGGGTTTGCTCTCATGGTTATGGACCGTGACTTGTCCACATGTGGTCAGGTCTGATCAATACTGTCTGCTCCTCGGGGAACCATCACACAATCAGATCACACTTCTGCTATCTCAGCACCAATAGCTGATGTGTAGTATAGTGACAGCAGAGACACCATGTGATTTCAGATGTCAATATTTCTGTGGGATCTAAGGAATAAACATTATTTTGTGTAGATAATAAGATGTGTGTGTGTGGTTTGCTTTAATTTGCTATAATTCCCCTTGGCCAATGTTGAAATATTCCAGTACACGGCTGCATTCAAGTGACAACATCAAATGGTAGTGGAGTCAGCGTTTTCATACAGGTAATAAATGCACTTCCTCATTCAAGCATTTTCTGATGCTTATTCACTCGAGCCGAGTGAGACGCAGTGAATAGCTCAGCCGCTGGGCTGCTTTAGATGGGCTTTAACTGCCTCTTATCTGTAGCTACAGCCCTACTGGATGAGGATTAACTATTTAGCCATGAGGCTATTGCTTTAAATCACTTACACAACACACACACACTTAGCCCATAAGATATTTATTGTTGACACAACTGTTAAGGGCTTTTTTTGTAAAAGACAATCGCCTTATCCATTGTAAACAATCTTGAATTCTGCATGAACCCATAGTTCACCTCCATAAAACACACACACGCATGCAGTGGAGTTTATAGACCTGTCATTTTCCCTCAAGTATCCCTTTAAGATCAGCTCTTATTTGAGTCTGTTACACACTCAAATGTCATTTCCTGAGTTAAAGCAGCAGGCTGACCGAAAGTTACATTTTGGCACAGCACAATTCAGTCTTATGTAGTTTCTGTTATCTGGGTGATATTTTACCCCCAAAAGAAAACAAAAATATATATACATTTAAAAAAAATATATATTGATAAAATAAATCAATTATATTTACCTTAATCTTTTTAAAATCATAATTAATCTTTTTTAAATCTTGCGTGTGTGTGTGTGTGTGTGTTTTCACATTAGAGCAACCAGGGCACTTCAAGAAGCTTCAAATGGGGCCACAAGATTACTTGAAATGATCTAAAATAAAACTAGCATTAAAATAAGCTTTAAAAAAAATCAAGAACCAGGGTTCCCACGGCTTTGAAAATCCTGGATATATGAGGAAGTAAAAAGTGTGATTTCAAGAATATACATTTTACTAATGCCAAGTTCTAAAAAAAAATTTCAGAGTAGAAATTATTGCTAAAAATCCTTACCCAGTAAATTATAAACCTCTGGAAAAGTAATGTCATTTTAAAAAGAATGGGATCCCTGAAGAACTTTCAGCTTATTTTTAAACACTTTGTCATTACTAATGATGTTCCAAAGGGAAACCAAATGAGAATCCTAGAGAGATGAGTTATAATATTGATATTTTGGCTTTATAAAAGGATACTGACAATGGAAAGGGGGATTTGGGGTGATTTTTCATGCCAGTTTTTTTTGTGAGATTCACCAATTGAGCTGATTGGCAGTTAAAGATGACCAAAACATGATGAGAGTGAAACCGATAACAACAGAGAGCGAGAGATACTGAAAGGTTACATCCCTCATTCATGACCCAGACATCATTACCAAGTCCCCCGATGGAAATAGCTGACACAGGAAATATCCCCTTCTTCACAACACAAATCAGTGTAACTCCGAAAGGGAGTTTGACAGAAATGTCAGAGGAACATTTTCCCTCACCTTTAAATGTCACTTCCTTCTCATTCCTGCAGACGCACTCACACAGACATTCAGCTGTAGATTTTAGGTTTGAGAAAGAAAGCTTTTGAACTCCCTTTGATTTTTGTTGTTTTACTGTAACTTTGCTCTGTTGAACTTTTGTGTGTGATAAAGTTTGATATGGTGAAGGCTGTTCTCTTCAGATATAAAGATGTTCTCTGTAATGAAGCAAGGATTCCAGTCTAGGTGTCGCCTGTACATTGCGTCAGATGTCACAACAGTGTACGTCATCCTGCGATATCCAGGGTTTGTTTTCAGTACAGGCGCCTCGGCTCGTCCACATATCATTTCTTTGATACCATGGGATTTACGTGTCTCTGTCTGAATGATGTCTGAATGAAACTGAAGTGTTTCAGTGAAATTAATGCAATGAAGAGATTATTATTGTTTATCATTGAGATTACATTTTGAATTGACTTGGCTACAATGGTTGTTACACCAGTGCCATAACAGAACAACATTTTCATGTATATACTGCATTTATTTGGTAGAGAATGTAAATATAAACACATAAATAAATCTAAATATTTTTTATTACATAAAAATGTAAAAATATTTATAATTTAGTCCTGTGATGGCCTTACTATTATTCATGTAAAAAAGTTGAAAACAATAGTTGTGCTGCCTAATATTTTTGTGAAAACCATGACACACTTTTTTTCAGGATTCTTTGAATAGAAAGTTTAAAAGAATAGTGTTAATTAATATGTATATATATATTTTGTAACATTGTAATTTTTTGGTTAATTTCTATATCTTCATCCTATATGCATATATATGATATATGTACAGTATACACTACCAAAAGTGTTTGAACAGTAATATTTTTAATGTTTTTAAAGAAGTCTCTTCTGCTCACCACGCCTGCATTTATTTGATCCAAAGTATAGCAAAAACAGTACAATTTTGAAATATTTTTACTATTTAAAATTACCTTTTTTTTTAATTATATTTTAAAATGTAATTTATTCCTGTGATTTCAAAGCTGCATTTTTAGCATTATTACTCCAGTCTTCGGTGTCACATGATCCTTCAGAAATCATTCTAATATTCTGATTTGCTGCTCAAAAACATTTATTATTATTCTTATGTTGAAAACAGCTGACAATTTTTTCAGGTTTCTTAAAAGAAATAGAAATCTTTTATAACATTCTAAATGTCTTTATCATCACTTTCTTTTGATCACTTTAACACATCCTTGCTAAATAAAAATACCAATTTCTATAATTTCTCTCCCCCCCCCTCAAAAAAATTATACTGACTCCAAGCTTTTGAAGGGTATAGTATATAATGTTACAAAAGCTTTTTATTTCAGATAAATGCTGATCTTTGGATCTTTCTATTCATCAAAGAAACCTGAAAACACTGTACTCAACTGTTTTAAATATTGATAATAATAATTATCATTATTATTATAATAAATGTTTCTTGAGCAGCAAATCAGCATATTGGAATGATTTCTGAAGATCATGTGACACTGAAGACTGGAGGAATGATGCTGAAAATTCAGATTTGATCACAGGAATAAATTACATTTTAAAATATATTCAAATAGAAAGCAGTTATTTTAAATAATAAAAAATATTTCACAATATTACTGCTTTTGCTGTATTTTGGATCAAATAAACGCAGGCTTGGTGAGCAGAAGAAAATTCTTTAAAAAATGTAAAAAATCGTACTATTCAAAAACTTTTGACTGGTAGTGTATGTCAAAATTAAGATACTGTATATAACATATGTTTTGGATCTAGATTAAGATCAAGATGTATATTTATTCTATTTATTTATTTGTTTCGGCTATGTATGTTTGGACATGTGGTTCTCTGTGTATGAGTATATTCCTCTAAATGCTGGAAGGGTTGCTGGGGTTTTTTTTTGAGTCTCTTTTTCCTCCCAGAAAATCTGATCCAAATGGGTCAAGACCCAAATAAACACTCTAGAGGCCCCACAAGACAATCTGTTTAATCAGCTGACTGTAAGCTCTCAGACCTGCTACTGGACCACAAAGAACCAAAAGCTGAGTCAAAACACCTTATTATTGCATCATATCAACTAGAT
The DNA here is from genome assembly GCA_027422415.1 of Schizothorax lantsangensis. Classification (NCBI taxonomy): domain Eukaryota; kingdom Metazoa; phylum Chordata; class Actinopteri; order Cypriniformes; family Cyprinidae; genus Schizothorax; species Schizothorax lantsangensis. The sequence continues at coordinate 24,704,438 of CM049842.1, read as the reverse complement.
CTGGTTATCAAAGACCTGGTTGAGGGGGAAAATATGATAATCTACTAGTTACTGTATCTTTGGCATGTGTCTACAAGCAGATCTTCGAGCAGTTGGTGGGTCCTGACAGTATGACCACATGCAGGAAGTTAAAGTGCTGATGAGAGGTGATTGGCAGTTTTTTGAGTTCAAGACGCTTGTTTGCTACGACTACTGAATCCCAGCTGTGGGACCCTGCTGGAAAATATTCCATGTGTGGATGTGGACATTTCTGAGGCAGAGAGAGTAACAGAAAGGGCAGCATAACAGGCTTTTGTAAAGGTCTGTTTTTGAATAATGAATCGTAAAACAGCTCACATTAACTTTTGTGGTTTCTTTACACAGCTTTAAGGCCATGTTGTGAGCTATGTAAATATGTCTCAGTGATGGGTTTAGCTGCGTTTTTAGTGTTAATATTTGTAGCAGTAGTGACGGGTTTTATGATTTTTTTTAGTCTGACAACACAGAGGCTTCTCAGAGAGATTGTTTTAGCTATCAAAGTGTTAGCGTTAGCATGCTAAAACCCTCTCTGAGAAGTTGCATCACTAAATTCATTCCTGTGAAAGCAACACCACTACAGATATCAAAGCAGAACTTTTATAACAAATCCACTGACTTCAACAGTAAATATCAAGAACTGTTACTGTAGGCTTTCACATTGTCTACTGTGACCAATGGTCTTTTTATAATATGTTCAGTAAACCTATGTTTTATAATTTTCTGGTATAAATAGTGTGGTATTAGTCTGATTACTGAATATGTATTTAATTGTAAGTCTATGATCATATATTGCTAAAAAGCTTCTAACATGTGTCTGATGAACCCATAACCAGTCAACTATTTTCTTCCTATGATAACCTGAACTTTGAGTGACTGCTATGCTAAGAATCTCAGATTTGCACATCAACATCATTTCTGAGAATAGATTTCCAGATCATTCCTTCATTCTAACTGTGTGAGCTCATTGTTATGGACTTCTGTCATTCCTGTGGAACTCCACGACACAGTCCAGGTCATCACAGCACATATTCCTTTCACACAACCGATTATCTACTACATTTATTTTGAATGTTGATTGATGTACTTAGCTTGAAATTGAAGCTGAAACTTTATCATCCCTACAGATGTTTTTTAATAGTTAATTTCACTTATAGCTATAGAAGTAATTGAGTTTCCTGTATTTAACTGCAAAAACCCTGCTTCTTACTTTATAACACATTGTATACATTATGTAATAAAACTGTTGTTTTCAAGTAGTCTATAACAGTGGTTCTCAACATGGGGGCTGGAGCAAACTTTGAAGGGGGCTGCAGAATGACTTTTAAAAATTGAAATTACTAAATTGTTGTTTATTTATTCAAAGAGTCAAATTTAAATTAAAATGCTAAAACAAATCCCTCAATAACTAGTGTTTTTATTGAAGAACGTATATCAATATTATTTTTAATAATAAAAAAGTTTGAAAACAAGCTGCTCTGTCATATTACAATAGAAGTACTGGAAATATGACCTTTGAATATTATGTTGGACAACGGGAGGCCTTTGAATCAAAAAGGTTGAGAACCATTGGTATAAAAACACACACACACACACTGTCATTTACCTTTCACCCTTCAACTTCCCATTACCAGTCCAACAAAGATTGGAGTCATTTCCGATCCTGTGCCTCATTTTCCTGGTCAGAGGTCACCTGTGCTTGACCTCAGGGATCATTTTGTGACCTTTTTCAGGGATTAACTGCGAATGGGTGAAACTGAAGTTAAATACTTGGGTTCTTAACTTCTAAATTAAGAAGAAAAAAAAAAGCTCCAAAAGCCTTAGTAGCCACATACTGTAGTATACTAATGCCCTTCCAGCTAAACAGAACACACAATAGCATCATGGTTGTAAGTTTTGCATAGCTAAGCACTACTCACATATGCAGTATTTTAGATAACAAAAACATAGTTTTTTCACTCTGGCAAGTGTTTGTATTTTATTTGTCAGCATCTGTTTATTGTGTTTAAGATGGATGCCATGGATTATCATTGTAGTTCTTTCTGTTAGATAAAATAAGATTAGCAGATTAAGGAACATCAGCCCGATCTCATGGCAATTCGTACATATTTTACGAGGTGGCTAATTCGTACGAATTCATACGACCTCACTCGTACAAATTCATACGATTTTTGCCAAATAAGTACGTATTTTACGAGTTGCACAATTCATATGAATTTGTACGAATGACCTACACCTAACCCCGCCCCTAAACCTACCCATCACTGGGGTCTAGACAAATCAGACAAAATCGTATGAGTGAAGTCGTACGAATTCGTATGAATTAGCCACCTCGTAAAATACGTATGAATTGGTCGAGAGATAGCATTGGGAACATCGGTTACACTTCATTTTACAGTATGTGCACTTACGTGTATAAAGGAAATACATGGGTTAAAGTGATAGTGAAAATGAAAATTCTGTCATCATTCACTCACTCTCAAATTGTTCCAAACCTTTATAAGTTTCTTTCTTATGTTGAGCACAAAAGAAGATATTTTGAAAAAAAATTGTAACAGCTAGCCATTAACTTCCATATGGAAAAAAAATACTATGGAAGTCAATGGCTACCATCAACTGTTGGGTTACCAACTTCAAAATATCTTATTTTTTGTTCATCAGAAGAAAGAAACTCATACATAACTTTATTTTGTATTTTAATTTATTCACTAAAATGAGTTTGTGGTGAAACTATAATTGTTGGACCCCCCTATTGAAAACCCTAGCTCTAATGAAAAGTTGTACTGGGTAATTATAATTGTCTTAGCTGTATTTAAGCCTGGATTTTTTTTCCCCACATCTCGGCAGGGTTCTTTCGGTGTCCCTTTTTGCGGTTCTGTCTTACATAATAGACTTCATGCCACATTCAAGCGTATTAGTGCCGCTGCACAACAACTAAGGAACATGTCTAGGTGTATATGTGTGTAGCACTCCTGTATGAAGATAGAGCAACTTGAGCTGAAAAGTGGAGCGTGTGCTGATGTACTCTTTAAATCAAGTGTTGCATAACAGAGATTGAAAGTAAGTGGCTGGTAATCACACATATTCACAGAGTTTGTGTTGCCCAATGCTCACCCACTGTGTGGACACAGGCACAGTGTGTTTTTCATTCTTTTGTCCTCTTATTTTTCTGTCCCTTCTTACTTTATCTTTTTCTCTGCACATCAGTCTGTATCATTTGGAGCATCTGTCAGCCTCCATACAAACCCCAACCCACAGCTTCATATATTCCTGTCCCCTGCAGACTGCTTCAGCACTCGTGTCTGTTATTACTGAGGAAGTGCAGGACAGATCGGGCACAGGGGGTCGTTCTCATAAACTCTTTCTAAATCACTGCTGTCTTTCTCATGAAGGAATCAATCTGCCTAAATGTTGCATCTTATGATGTGCAAAAGAGAGATAATGTGGGTCCTGTGTGAAAGTGTTTCCTTTTGCAAGTTTGGACTCAAATGTTCATTTTGCTATAGATATAAAGCAGATGGATTTTTACCATCACAGGAATAAAATACATTTTAAAATATATTCATATAAAAACAGGTGTTTTATATAAATAGTATAAATAGTAGTAATATTTCATAATATTACTCTTTTTACTGTATTTTTGATCAAGTAAATACAGCCTCAGTGAACATAAATTACATTTTTCAAACATTAAAAAACTTTACACATTAAAAAAAAATTAACTCAATGATTGAAAACCAGAACAGTCGTGTGTGTGTGTGTATATCCACATTTCTCTCTGTACTTTACCTCATGATATCACTAGCAGCCATGTCTAAAATCTCTCCTCGGTGTAATCATTCAACACCCTGACTAAAGTGTGTTTATATGAGAGAGACAGATAAACATGCAGGACATAACCATGTTATATGTGCGCTGTACGCCTCAGCACTGCTGTAATGATGTTAGCGCCGTGTGCGGCTCCGTGGAGAAGCTCATTATGTGAATGTATGGCTTGTGTTTTCAGGCTGATATTGATTGTGTTTATATGAGCTTTCACATGCTAATGGTTGGGTTTGCTCATTGTGATCACAGATAATGCTCACTCTCTGTTTGTATCACTCTGTCTGCGGCTCTGTTCCAAATCCTAGTGAGCGGCACACTCCTGATGTGAAGGCATTTCCAAAAGGTTTGCAACAGTATTATGCTGCCTTTGAAGATAACTCATTATGACCACATTTTAAGGCAGCATTGGGGTAAGGCAATCCCAGAATGCTTTGCTAAAGGCTAGGAGAAAAAAGATAATTTTATATTTTTTTCCAGTATCATTACAAATTACTGTTACTCCCAATATATTTGTGTGCTGTGTATTAGTGTGTGGGGTGCAAATTTTATTTTAATAATTTATTATAGCAACTCCAGTGATTTAACAGTTGTCAGCATGAACACATCTTTACAGGGACCTCACTAGGTTTTGGAACAGAGCCTTTATTTCTCTGTCTCTCAGTCCCTCGGTAGCAGACTGTTCCTGTGCCTGTTCTTTGGTGTGAGACTGAATTATTAACTTCTGAAAAATCTCTGAACTCTTCTGCCTCCATCTGTCTGGAAGTAGGTCACAGCACACACACCTGTCACATCAGTGTCCACTCTTACACACACACTTGAGTCACCCCACAGTTGAGGTACACCGCTCACACTCGTGTCAGAACCAGCACACACCCCCTGAGACCATCTGAGAGATGCCCGACATGACATGACATTTACCCCTGCTGCATGTGATGATCCGTACTGTAGAGTTTAGCTGATCCGAGATCAGCTGTAAACTCACATATGTTCCTTGTATACGTACTGTAGCAGTAACTGTACAGAAACTCATCTGTTCTGTCTCTCCATTCATACCTCTGTTCCTCTGACAGGATGTTTACCTCTGCCTGTCTCTATGGTTTTCAGAAAGGGGAAACTGCTTGATCTCAAGGGTTATTGGATTTCCTCTGAGAGAAAGAGAATGTGAGAGAGTTTTCTCCTTTCATTACTCTATCCATATGTATCAAAGAGCTGCAGTTAGACACTCTGACTGCGTGAGAGTCAGTTGTGGGCTATTAAACTACACTGTGTAAAAAAATCCGTAAAATTTATGGGGGGAAAAACGGCAGCTGTGGTTGCCAAAATTTTACCGTAAAAAATACGGTAGCAACATTTTAGGTTTTACGGTTTTAACTTAAAATTACATTTAAATACCATAATTTCATTAACTGATATTATGTTAATATACCAACCTGTTGAAGTACAGCAATCTGTTTTGTACCTTTTGTAATACACTGATAACCACCAAAAGCAGGTGGTGATGAGAAAGTCACATGATGACCCAAAGCCCATCACAAGCAGCTTTTAAATATTAACATATATAGAAGGTGCACATTCACACAAACACTAAACACCATCATGGTAACACACATGAAACTAAAACAATGCAATAAACATTAATTTAACAACATTAGATGTAACATACAACCCTAATGTACAAAACTGATAAGAAAAAACTAAGAAGCAACATAGTTATTTCAATAAAAAACAACAAAGTTCCTTTTCCACTTCCAAAAACGGTATACTACTGTAAAATTACATGTAATGTCCAATACAGCTTTTCACCGTATATAGTAGGGGAACTTACCATTAACCATTTAACAGGTTTTCACTGTAGCATTTTTACAGTCTTTTACTGTTAAATTCACAGGCATTTTTTACAGTGTATATAAAAAAAAAATTAAAAACTGTGAATTTAAAAAAACTGAAATAAAATTGAATACCAACATTAAAATGAAAAACTTAAATTTGGAAATCTTGACTGACTGAAAGTTGAAGGACTAAAAGTATAACTGTAATAAAATAAAAATAAGCTAAATAAAAAAATTAAAATAAACTAAATAGAAATATTAAAAACAAATAACATTTTTAAAAGCACTGCAAAATAACTAAAGCTTAAATATAAAAATAAAATGCAAGTTGATCTAAAGCAGTGCTTCCCAAACCTGTCCTAGAGGACCCCTAGCCCTGCACATTTTGTATGTCTCCCTTATCAGACATACCTGATTCAACTCATCAGCTCGTTAGTAGAGACTGCAAGACATGAATTGGGTGTGTCTGATAAGGGAGACATACAAAATGTGCAGGGCTAGGGGTCCTCCAGGACAGGTTTGGGAAGCACTGATCTAAAGCTATTTTTATGTGCCTTTGTAGAATTTGTGTATGGATTCTATTACATTCATATTGTGAACACATTCATCATAGTGTCATGAATATGCTGTGTACTGTATGTACAATGATAAACTGTAGTAGTATATGTGAAAATATATTTTATAAGTTTTTTTTTTTTAGTAAAATATTTATACATTGTGCTACAATTAATTCATGCTAAAACAGCTTCTTAAATGTGCTTCATTTTCTTTTTATTTATTTATCTTTAGATTTAGAAATATGACCCAGGTATGTCTTCATGAGATTCACCCAGAATTCACCTTGTGGAATATTAGGAATCTTAAGCATTGTTGTGGAATATCAGACGAATATCATTCACGTGACGCTCAAATGAGATAAAACTGGGACAATCTGCCGAGTTTAGCGAAAACACACTGACACACACAGATGCTACAGTGACATTTCAAAGACTGCTTTTGTGTGAAGTCTTTAGATGAGAAGGGTATTTTGTGTTGTTGTTGTTATTAAGGTCATTGTTAGTCTGTAAAATGATTGCTGCATATCTAATGATGCTTACATCAGAGCTGTTATTAAATTTCAGTTTTCCTCTTGCAGTACATCAGAGTGCGGCTGCTCTGAATATTGATTCAGTTAAAGCGGATCATCATCTACGGATCTGTCAAGGTGCTCTAATACTTTTCCTGCCCCTCAGGTGCTGCATGCATACACACACACACACACACACACACACACACACACACACACACACACATGTGCAGAAAGAGGTAATGTATGATAACTGTGGAGCTGCTTTTGTTCTTAAAACCATCATTAGGGTGGGTTTGATGTGGGACGGGCTCTGCACTCCGCACATGAAAGCAGGGTCTGCTAATGCACTCAAAGCCCCCCTCGTTCCCTCAGGACACACCCACACCCACCTAACCCTCAGCCCTTCACATGAAAGGCCGGAGCCCCGATCCTGTTTTCTGTCCTTGATTCCTCCACCCCCCTCCATCCATTCAGCATCTTTGTGATTCACAGACACAGTGTTTCAGCGTCTGTGCAGTAGCAGATCCATGTCAAAATGATTTTGTTACATCTTGAAATTCTACATTCTGCCATGAGGCAGTGATGGTAATACTGTGGTATTTTGATGTACACCACAGTAATGAATAACCACCACATTCATTTATGGTATTTACTCTGTATTCTAAGCTACTTTAAAGAATACTGTGGCATTACGTCCTTCGTAGTGTCCAAGAATATCCCAAATGGTAATACTGTGGTATTTTCTTTGTGATTGTTGGCTCATACAGCATCCAGTATGTCCACACACACATACCTCACCCCTTTACCAGCCCCCGCCTACCCTCCCATTATCACCATTACACACATCTGTGCAGTTCTGCTCATCATGTTTTCAGCTCTCTGTGTTCATCTGTATTCCAGTGGCATAAGGGTAGCACCCATCCGAAATCATCACACAAATATTAAAGCAGAAGCTGCTTAATTAAAAGCATTTTTAATTGGGGATTAAAACGTGGAAAATCACCTAGATTTTAGGTTAATTTGTAAAATATTAGGATGTTAAATTGTCTAAAAACGATGAAGACACACATAAATATTAGGGGTGTAACGATACGCGTATCGTGTATCGAACGATTCACGGGCAGTTCCAAATGGAAGTGATCATCCCTATCCCCTTGGAGTGGGGACTTTGGAGTGAACAGGGCACGTGCGTGTCGTTATTTAGTCGTTTGGAATGCACTTGGTGAAGGGAGCGATCTAATTTCCTCATTATCTTCAGCTGGGATGTTCCCGTGACAACGCAGCACGGTGTCAGTCAGCAGATTCGCTGTTTAAATGTCAAATGTCTTTTTATTTTTGTTATCATAACTGTTGCAAATAAACATACATTTTATATTTTTAAAAGTTTTTAAAATATGCTATATAATATATAAAAAATAATATATATAAAACTTTTTAAAATGTATATATTTTTTTATGCTGGTGTCCGTCAGCGAATCTGCTGACTGACACCGTGCTGCGTTGTCACGGGAACATCCCAGCTGAAGATAATGAGGAAATTAGATCGCTCCCTTCACCAAGTGCATTCCAAACGACTAAATAGCGACACGCACGTGCCCTGTTCACTCCAAAGTCCCCACTCCAAGGGGATAGGGATGATCACTTCCATTTGGAACTGCCCGTGAATCGTTCGATACACGATACGCGTATCGTTACACCCCTAATAAATATGCATGTTTGGGAACAGTTTTTTTTTTTCTTTTTAAAGAAAAAAATGTGAGTATTTAATTGATCAGAAGTGACAGTAAAGACATTTAAATAAATGTTTTTTTTACACTTTATATTCATCAAAGAATCCTGAAAAAAAAGATAATGGTTTTGACAAAAGTATCGAGCAGAATAATTGTTTTAAGCATTGATGGTGATAACTGAATGATTAGAACTGTTTCTTGAGCAGCAATTTGGCATTTTAGAACAATTTCTAACGTGACACAAAATTCAGATTTGCCATCACAGGAATAAATTACATTTTAAAATATATTAAAAGAGAAAACCGGGATTTTAAATTGTAATAATATTTCACAATATTATAACTTTTACTGTGTTTTTGATCAAATAAATGCAACTTTTTTAATTAAATACCCTTTAAACACTGTTTAAATGTCACCAAACCCATCAACTGTTGATGTCTTATAGTTGCTACTGTATCTGTAGTTTCCACCTTGATTTGGTCTATGGTAAACCATGATGTGTCTGCCTAAACCCAGACATATCCTCTAATGTGTAATGCCCGTGAGACCATATACATTTTAAAACATGCCCAGATGACGTCTTCACACAGTAAAGTTCATATAATTTCCTCGCCCCACTTTCCCCAAAGCTGGAGCTCTTATTGTAAACAGACATTATTATCTCGTAAAGTTGAGTTCTGTGATTATGAAGTCAGTATAAGCAGTATGTTTGGGATTACTGTGAAGTAGCGTCTGAAAATGGACCTATGTGGTTAAGACATAAGCGTATGGTTACTGGGCCACCCCTTTTTGTGTTTTTATGTGTGTGGCTTTGGTTAAAATGCCTCATTCAGATGTAGTCATTACATCCATGAATAACTAGTGAGGCAAGGTTGTGGACTGAGGTTATGATTGTGCCTTTGGTGTAAGTTCAAACACCATTGTGAGCTTTGCTTCATCCACTGCTAAACTTTCACCTGTCGATATCTCAAGGCCCTCAGAGACAAGCCCTCATCAATCCATCCATTCATAAATTCTCCAAACCACTTGTCCTAAATAGGGCTGTGGGAAGCCTGTCACCTTCAACCAGTGTAATGGAAAACTACATCATCCAGGTGGATGCTGCATACTGGTGGTGGATGAGGAGATACCCCCTCACATTGTAAAGCGCTTTGAGTGTCTAGAAAAGTGCTATATAAATGCAACAAATTATTATTATTATTATTATTACATAGAGCAGGACGTCGCCTCAAACATGAGAAGAAAAGAAAAACGGCTGTGAGATGAAAACCGTTCCCCTCCCTCGTGCATTGTTGTCGTAAGCCAGTCTCTGACAGAGAAGAAAGAGAAAAGCAAGAGAATAGTGTCTGCCCTCATCTAAACTCCCTCTTTCAGCCTTTAGCTTCACCTGTTTAATGAGCATCACTGTCACTCATTTCTGAAGAGATGAAAGAGAGAGAGCCCTTCTAAAGCACTTACCATCCCCTTTATATGCTAAAGTCGACTCAATTTATTTATTTATTTTGCTCTACTTTCCTAGAGAAGACCTATTTTAGTTTTTTGTAGGGTGCACCAGAAGAAGTCCTGACTCACTTGATGCCATAGGCAAGAAAAGACAATAAGACATGAAGAAAATAGATTGTGGTTCTATGTATACGTGTCATGCATTAGTGAGCAAGGACATCTGGGTTATGTGTATATGTATGTATGTGCAGCGAACCAATCAGAGCACATTTTGTATTTCAGAAGGAAGGGTTTCATTAAAACAGGAACTAAACCGGTCGTTAAGAGACAGACTGGGAAGAGAGATGCCACAATAATGTAAAATATGTGCAAAACAATGTGCTTTTGGAATAAACAAGCATGAAAACCTATTCTAGTACCAAATCAAGACTTTGTAAAATGGCATATAGGACCCCTTTAAGCTAAAAATGTTTTTGTAAGTTTTTTTTTCAAAATCTTCTTGGCTCTAAAGGGGCATGATGCTTCTTTAGAAAAGTTGTACTATGGTAAAAACGGGTTTCAGTGTTAAAACATCCCATAACACGTGTTTAAAGCACGTTTAAGCCTTGCTGCCTCATTCTAAAGCGCCTCTCCATTTTTTCCCAAACATTCTTTCCTCAGAACGATGACGCATAGCCCGAATGAGTCCACTGCGTTTTATCTCCATTTTAAAAATAACCAGTCGCAGTGTTCTTACATGCCCTCTTACCACAACCCTCTGGAGGCAGAGAGAAAGAGAGGTAGAGCGCTCAAGCTGCCGAGAACGCCCAACGCATCTTAATCGGTAATTATATCACTGACGCCGCAGCCGTTTCAATCCCTCTGTCTCCTTTTGGCCCATTAAGTCTTCTTTGAAGCAGCCTTGGGGCCAAAGCCGTGCCCTCAGATTGAAGACTATTAGTATGCTGTGCACTGGTCTTTATCTAAAGAAGGAATACATAAAAATTCGAATGAATTTTCCAAGAGTTACTTTATTAACAGAACCTTGGCCTAACAGTGAACACTTTGAGCTCTGGTGCTTATTTGGGAAATTCAGGTTTGAATCTGGCATGCTTCCCTGTGTTTTTTTTGTCACTATGCTGCTCTCAGAAAGAAGTGGTGAAATGTCAAAGCTAAAAGCATGGGTTGAGATCTTCACTATCCAAGGACGTGCCGCTGTGTGTCAGACATTCACTGCTCACTATCTGCCTTAAATTCACTCTTTATCAGTGTTGTGTCAGACTGAGATAGAACTATAATCTGAAGATTTCAGCGTTAGCACATTTCTGTATGCACACGTCAGTAATGTTATCATATATTCAGGTCATAGCTCATCATTGTTCCGTATGTTTTAGTACACACAAACCCCCACCACAGCACACACACACAAACACACACACAGACAGACAGACACACACACGCTACAGAGAACAATTCAATTCACGTTTATTTGTATAGCGCTTTTTACGATACAATCGTTGCAAAGCGCTTTACAGGAAATTAAGTTTCTACAATATATTTATACATTGTAGAAACTTAATATATTAACTTATGGCAAAATTTGTTAATTCTGCATGTTGTTGGTGGATCAGAGGTTGGCCTCCATCAGAGGTCCTCCGAGGGGTCGGCATCATCTCTTCTCAGGTGTTTGGTCATCTCAGATCATTTAAGGGCTGGATCCAGACTGAAGCTTGTGTAACTCCTAGTTACCACGGGATGTTAATCCCGTGGCAGAAACAGAGAAACAAAGAGACATAATTAGCGTAGCTGTTGTTCCATTCAAGCAAAAATTATTTGTTCAACCCAAGCTAAAGAATAATAATGTGCGTTTTGATCAGATATAACTGTAGTACACGATTTATGAGATGCATTATATGAATGCATTATGTGAATGCTTGGCTAAAGAGATGTGTCTTTAATCTAGATTTAAACAGAGATAGTGTGTCTGAACCCCGAACGTTATCAGGAAGGCTATTCCAGAGTTTGGGAGCCAAATATGAAAAAGCTCTACCTCCTTTAGTGGACTTTGCTATTCTAGGTACTACCAAGAGTCCAGAGTTTTGCGACCTTAGGGAGCGTGATGGATTGTAGCGAGATAGAAGACTAGTTAGGTACGCAGGAGCTAAACCATTTAGGGCCTTATAGGTAAGTAATAATATTTTGTAACTGATACGGTACTTAATAGGTAGCCAGTGCAGAGACTGTAAAATTGGGGTAATATGATCATATTTTCTTGACCTGGTAAGGACTCTAGCCGCTGCATTTTGGACTACTTGTAGCTTGTTTATTGAAGATGCAGGACAACCACCTAGCAGTGCATTACAATAGTCCAGTCTAGAGGTCATGAATGCATGAACTAGCTTTTCTGCATCAGAAACAGGTAACATGTTCCTTAGCTTGGCAATGTTTCTAAGATGGAAGAATGCTGTTTTTGTAACATTGGAAATATGTTTTTCAAAAGACAAGTTGCTGTCTAATATAACACCCAGATTTTTGACTGTAGAGGAAGTAACAGGACATCCGTCTAGTTGCAAATTGTAATCCAAGAGATTCTGTGTACTGTTATTTGGTCCAATAAGTAATATCTCTGTCTTATCTGAATTTAATAGGAGAAATTCGGATTCTGTAGCCAGTTTTACATGATTCCTAGTTGGTCAAAGCCAACACTTAATAGTCTTTAGCTGTTGCAAGATAGTCTAGATGAGGGATTTAAACTTTTTTTAAATCAGGGACCACCAAATTTTAAATATATATTTTTTTGATACTAAGTGTAGTTACTGATATACAAATTTTAATTAAACTTATTTTTAGAATACTACTTGTACACAATGCACATTTCCTAATATTAAGCTTAAAGTATGTTTTAAAGGGGTCATATGATGCGATTTCAAGTTTTTCTTTCTCTTTGGAGTGTTACAAGCTGTTTGTACATACAGTCAGGTCCATAAATATTGGGACATCGACACAATTCTAACATTTTTGGCTCTATACACCACCACAATGGATTTCAAATGAAACGAACAAGATGTGCTTTAACTGCAGACTGTCAGCTTTAATTTGAGGGTATTTACATCCAAATCAGGTGAACGGTGTAGGAATTACAACAGTTTGCATATGTGCCTCCCACTTGTTAAGGGACCAAAAGTAATGGGACAGAATAATAATCATAAATCAAACTTTCACTTTTTAATACTTGGTTGCAAATCCTTTGCAGTCAATTACAGCCTGAAGTCTGGAACGCATAGACATCACCAGACGCTGGGTTTCATCCCTGGTGATGCTCTGCCAGGCCTCTACTGCAACCGTCTTCAGTTCCTGCTTGTTCTTGGGGGATTTTCCCTTCAGTTTTGTCTTCAGCAAGTGAAATGCATGCTCAATCGGATTCAGGTCAGGTGATTGACTTGGCCATTGCATAACAGTCCACTTCTTTCCCTTCAAAAACTCTTTGGTTGCTTTTGCAGTATGCTTTGGGTCATTGTCCATCTGCACTGTGAAGCGCCGTCCAATGAGTTCTGAAGCATTTGGCTGAATATGAGCAGATAATATTGCCCGAAACACTTCAGAATTCATCCTGCTGCTTTTGTCAGCAGTCACATCATCAATAAATACAAGAGAACCAGTTCCACTGGCAGCCATACATGCCCACGCTACCACCACCATGCTTCACTGATGAGGTGGTATGCTTAGGATCATGAGCAGTTCCTTTCCTTCTCCATACTCTTCTCTTCCCATCACTCTGGTACAAGTTGATCTGTCTCATCTGTCCATAGGATGTTGTTCCAGAAATGTGAAGGCAAGGAACTGCTCATGATCCTAAGCATACCACCTCATCAGTGAAGCATGGTGGTGGTAGCGTGGGCATGTATGGCTGCCAGTGGAACTGGTTCTCTTGTATTTATTGATGATGTGACTACTGACAAAAGCAGCAGGATGAATTCTGAAGTGTTTCAGGCAATATTATCTGCTCATATTCAGCCAAATGCTTCAGAACTCATTGGACGGCGCTTCACAGTGCAGATGGACAATGACCCAAAGCATACTGCAAAAGCAACCAAAGAGTTTTTGAAGGGAAAGAAGTGGACTGTTATGCAATGGCCAAGTCAATCACCTGACCTGAATCCGATTGAGCATGCATTTCACTTGCTGAAGACAAAACTGAAGGGAAAATGCCCCAAGAACAAGCAGGAACTGAAGACGGTTGCAGTAGAGGCCTGGCAGAGCATCACCAGGGATGAAACCCAGCGTCTGGTGATGTCTATGCGTTCCAGACTTCAGGCTGTAATTGACTGCAAAGGATTTGCAACCAAGTATTAAAAAGTGAAAGTTTGATTTATGATTATTATTCTGTCCCATTACTTTTGGTCCCTTAACAAGTGGGAGGCACATATGCAAACTGTTGTAATTCCTACACCGTTCACCTGATTTGGATGTAAATACCCTCAAATTAAACCTGACAGTCTGCAGTTAAAGCACATCTTGTTCGTTTCATTTGAAATCCATTGTGGTGGTGTATAGAGCCAAAAATGTTAGAATTGTGTCGATGTCCCAATATTTATGGACCTGACTGTATATAAGATCCCTGAAGTTGCAAAGACTAAAGTCTCAGAACCAAAGAGATATTCTTTATCAAAGTTAAGATTCTGCCACACACCCCTAAAACAGCTCATTCAAACACATGTCTACGTCACGATGTGGAAATATTTGCGTAAGGCATTGTTTCAGTAACAGCAGTAGTGTTGATGCAGTCATGTCAGGGAGAAGCTGTGAACAGAAACACATTTTATGGACGACCGTTTTGTGAACCTAGGAGAGGAGGTAATTCTGACTTTGCTATGACAGTCTGGCGCTTCAGAATCAGCGACTATGTTCTGTTATTAGTTTAAGTATTTGCTATTGACTGTTGCGTGTGTGTGTGTGTGTGTGTGTGTGTGTGTGTGTGAGAGAGAGAGAGAGAGAGAAGACAGGGTCACATCTCAGCACATTAGCTATCTTAATCGCGGCTTGTGTGTGTGTGTGTGAGAGAGAGAGAGAGAGAGAGAGACGGTCACATCACAGCGGAGTGTACAGCGCGTCAGAAATAGTCTTAATCGCGGCTTGTTTGCAAACACATACGAGCATCATCACTGTGTCTGTCACGTGACTCTGTTCCCCTCTCTGGCTTGAACTGATGGTAAAACTAAGGACATTATTAACTCTCTTTACATTCATTTTGAAAGCTGAAGCTCGCGATTGTGGAAAGGGGCTTTACATTTCCGACGCGGCTTGTGGTGTTCAGCCAATCACAATGCACTGTGCCAGTTGGCCAATCAGAAAAGACTGCACTTGTTGGAAGGAGGGACTTTGTAGAAAACGAAGCGTTTGAGAGAGGCGGGGCATAGAGGACCTACAATAATGTACAGTATTTGAAAAATAATGTGTTTTTTGAACATTAAAGCATGTCAACATATTCTGTTACACCAAATACACAAAATGATTATCTTTAAAAAAGCATCATATGACCCCTTTAATGTCACTATTGATGAGGATTGTTTGAATAATTTTGGTCTTTAAAAGCAAGATATACCTGAAGTATACTTGCAATAGTTAATTAAAGTGCATTAAGTACAAAATTAGTAGTTAAGTTAAGCCTTGATTACCAGTTTAGTATACTAAAAGTACAATTGCAGTCTATTTGTATTAAGTACATAAATATGTAAATGTTTTTATAGTATACTTAGCATGAAATAAATGTATTTCAAATACATTTTAATATATTTATTTTCACTAGTTACATCGTATGTAAAGACCAGTTTATACTGTGAGAGATGAAAATGTGATATGAAATGGGCAAACTGTTGCTGTATTTTATATTATTGCTGAAGCCAAAATTAAAATATTATCTGAAGTGATTTTCAGTTCAGATTTCTTTGCATATAATTTTTTTTACCAATAAGGTCCTTTTAGTTAATGTAAAAATACACTTTAGCTCAGGACAGGTACATTAAATAATATTAATGGATAGAATGTATTATCAGATGAATTGTGAGTTGGTAAGGCTGAGTTTGAATTGATAGACAGTCTTAATAATGCTAGCTATAAAGCTGTTAGACAGCCTTGAACCAGCAACAAATCAGCTTGACTATGTTAAACTGGAACTTTTTCCTGCAGGTGACTGGAAAGACTGGCCACTGTGACTTCAATCTTAACCATTCTATTGTGATATTCCGAGCCACTTTCTGCATTGATTTTAATCTATGGAAATCTGTCTAATACATTTAAAATGGTTTACATAGAGCTGAGTTATTTTTGGTTGCTGAAAGCGTAATAAAATTAGACAAAATATTTAATAAACTAGCACGCAGCAAGCAGGGAATACATGGAACTTTGTGAAGTTTTTGTATTTGAAAGTGCTGCAGGGTTTTGTGGATGCTGATTCCGTGGGGGCCTGGAAACACGGAGTGTTCAGATGAATCCTGGGTAACTGGATGTGTTAGGTGCATGGCACAGCACTAGTACCGCATTATTTTTAAGTACATCCGTTTGATCTTCACATACACCAGGCACAGCTCCCGAAGCACCTGTAAGGTTTTCACAAAGAACTAGTAATACAGTGATTTTTCTGGGTCTTATGCAATATAAATGAGATTTGGATGGAGGAAAGGTGGCGTGAGGACAAATGGAAAGAGAGAGAAGGAAGCAGAGCAAAATTACCTGGTAGGAACCATTGCGTGCAGCTCTAGAGACTTGCATGAGGACAGAAGATGTAGAACTGTCCCACTCCTGCTTACATAACCAACATATATACACCAACACCCACAAGACATGACTGCCTCAGGCTCCCAATGACACACACTGCAGAGATTACAGAAGCAGAGAATGTGCTCTGTAACAATAGTGTCTGATGATGAAATGTGTTTGTGTTCACTGACGCACAAACTTCAAGGGTATTTTTGTCTCTAACTTTGTGTCTATGGTGTTTTTGAAGTGAAGTAGAGAGTGTGGTGGTTCAGGTCAGGTCTCACTGGGGTTTGTGGGCGAACATGAGGAAAATCTGTCATATGTCATAAATATGAATAAATAATAATGGATATAATATAAATGGTAACAATTTAGTATAGGGACCAATTCTCACTATTAACTAGTTGCTTATTGGCATGCCTATTATTAACATATTAGCTGTTTATTAGTACTTATAAAGCACATATTCTGCATGACCATATTATACATTCCTAATCCTACTCAATACCTAAACTTAACAACTACCTTACTAACTATTAATAAGCAGCAAATTAGGACTTTATTGAGGCAAAAGTCATAGTTAATTGTTTGTTAATAGCGAAAATTGGAGCTTAAAATAAAGTGTGACCATATAAATAAATAATTATATATATACACTGCTGTTTACAAATTTGGGGCCTGTAACATTTTTTAAATGTTTTTAAAACAGCTATGTCTCCAGTCTTCAGTGTCACATGATCCTTCAGAAATCATTCTGATAATGTTGAAAACAGTTGTGCTGCTTAATATTTCAGTAAAAACCATGACGCTTTTTTCAGGATCCTTCAATGAATGTTTAAAAGAACAGCATTGATCTTAAATTGATTTTGTTTGTAATATACTCTTAAATAATTTAGTGAATCCTTGATGAAAAGTATTAATTTTGTATAAAAAAATTATACACTCCAAAATTGTATTGCATATTATACATGCGGTTTTACACTACACACGCTTTACATTATGGGTCGACGGATTAGCGGCGCCGATATTAAGCATTTTTATGGTTATCGGTATTGGTCATTTTCAAAACCAATTTGCCGATAAAATAATTTGAAAGCATTTAAAGAAAGTTTTTGTTATTCTAAAGTTTGACATTAATTTTCATGTTTACACCAGATATATATATATATATATCAGTATTATTAGATATTGGTTATCGGTCTACTTGAACTGTAATAATCGGAATCGGCATCGGCCCTGAAAAACACTTATCAGTCGACCCCTTACTTTACATGTAATGTGCATTACACATCACAGCTGGTTTGTTTATTTATTTATTTATTGCATAATACTGATCTGATTGTGGGAATATTATTTGTTATAAAATGTCTCAATGAAAAAAAGGCATTATTTTCTATATGCAAAACATAATTTCTTTAAATAAAATTTCTTTTTTTTCATTTGGGGGTTGTGAGATACTGAGGTAACTCAGCACACAAAGAATGCCTCCCATTCCGTCTCACATCTGGAGACTTAAAAACTGCTTGGTGATAGAATCAACTCACCCACTCCCTCTCTCCCTCACTCCCTCCCTCTCTCCTTTTCTCCTCCCACTCTTTCTTCCTCTCGGTCTCTGTGTTTTCTGGAGATCAGATGTTGAGAAGAGCGCAGGAGAGAGCAGCAGGAGAGAAATGCTGGCAGAGGAGAGAATTACTTTAACATCCACTGAAGGATCTATAGTTCAATTATTAAGCCTGAGAAAAGACAAAAGCATGGCAATGTTTACTTTCCTCCAGAAATGAGCCCTTTATTTCACAGGGTTAATTTCTCAGCTGATTTTTAATAGTTTTTTAATCGCTTCATCCTCAGAGAGCACTTAAGGCACAAAAAGTGAAGAATTTTCTTGTGAACTCCAAGAAAAAATTGTTTTATTTTCTAAAAACATATTTTTAATCAGTTTGCTGTGAACAATTTGGGAAGAGTTTGGTTTTACCGTTGGGAATCGTTCTACTTGTGTTCTGGGGTGAGTGGCCCTTCTCTTTCCTCGTGTGCGGCTGCGAGAGGAACACAGTCAGGATGACAGAGATCGTGGTGACGGACTGTAATCTGAACTCGGTGTGTGAGCGCGTGGAGCAGCACTGCTGCGTGGATGATCCTTCAGCCATCAAAAGACACACCAAAACCGGCGCCAAACTGTGGGGCCGTGTGCGCAGTAAACTGCTCCGACAAAAGGTCACTCGCTCTTTCATTCTCCCTCCATCTGTTACTTCCTCTCTCTGCAGCTTCTGCTCTCATTCTCTCAGTCTGTTTTCTGCCTGTTTCCTGGTCCTAAACTGACTGAAAGTCACTGATTAAGCCAGCACTTTATCATGCTTTCTGTTTATGGACATGAAATGCAGAATGTTGATCCTATAAAATAATTTTATTGTCTGGCATTTTTGGTGAAAAGTTTTTGCATCTTTGTAGCTGATCAGTTCTCTCTTGTACCTGCTTTCTTCTTCACCTGTATATATTTAGTTCTTCAGAAGATGAGTACGTAATACAAAGTTACTGAACAAGAAGACATTTAAATGTATTTTGGGGGTAATTAATAGTAATAGAAGTATGTCTTTCCTCCTTCCTTTACTTTTATACATTGGTGGGTTGTTCACTCTCTTTTTATGAGTGTGTTCAGCGTTGTTGGATGTTAGATGTTAGTTGGGCTGTAGTGTTTTTGTGTACTTGTTTATGCTACATTGTGCATTATTCTACAAGGATAGTAAAACCTGACATTTTTGACATTGTGGGGACTGGCCTGTGGTCCCCATGAGGGAACAAAAAATATAAAAAAAATACTAAATTATGTTTATCTGAAAGTGTAACAATGCAAACAGGTTTTCTGTAAGGTGTAGGTTTAGGGATATGTTGGGGATAGAAAATATTGTTTGGTCATTATCAAACAGTAGAAGTTTATGGAAAACCCACAATTCACAGACACCTAGTGTGTGTGTGTGTGTGTGTGTGTGTGTGTGTCGGCTGGCTGCAGTTAGAGGTTAATTATCACTTTAACCTGCTGTCCTCAGAGCCCCTGGCTATCTGAGTATCACCCACCCACTGATGGAGGTCAATTAATCACACCTTTACTCTCACGCACACCACTGAATAATCTTTTATTAATAATTACAACACCAGCATGCAATTGCAGAGGCTCTTATAGGACCGAAGTTGCTGTGATCTGTAGCATGGTTTATAAATGAATCTATGAATCTTTATTAACTGAGGCAGAATCAAAATCCAATATTTTTTCAGGCAAATGGAGGTTTTGATGGTGGAACTGCAGGGGATATGTGTGATTGTGATTGGCATCCCAATTTAAAATAAAATTATTGTAGGATTATTTCATTTATTTATTTAGAGTAATTTTGTGAAATATCATAATTAACTTTTTTTCTATTTTAATATCTTTTAAAATGTAATTTATTCTTGTGATGGCAAAGTTAAATTTTGAGCAGTCATTAATTCAGTCTTCAGTGTCACATGCTCTTTCAGAAATCTTTTTAATATGCTGAAACATTTCTACTATAAGTGTGTGTGTGTGTGTGTGTGAATTGAAATCTTTTGTAACATAAATGTCTTTACTGTCACGTTTGATTAGTTTAAGGCCCATTTGCAGAATAAAGTTTTGATTTCTTTAAAAACAATTCTTAATGACCTCAAACTTTTGATCGGTAAATCAAAGTTTCACACAGCAAGAAAGGTTGGGGACCCCTGCTATAGAGAGAAGGATTGCTCGTCAGTGTCATTTCTAGTGTGACTAGCGTTGATGGAATGGCACTGGTGTATGTCACATGATCTAATTCATTCTAGCTCAGTGTTGCTGAATGATTGTTCTGCTGTGATGAGATCGGTGCCTTCACACTCTGCATGTTACCGTGGGAGTAGGTGTGCAGCTGTGTGTGTTTGTGTGCCGATGTGAGTCGGCGAAATCTAGGTCTCTCCACGTGGGGTATTTGCCCTGCCAGCACTTTGAGCAGTAATTTATGTGCATAGTTTTTTTGGCTATAAGAACAAAGCATTTTAGCCTCTGCTGTATTTCTGTGTCTTCTGCCCAGTCAGGTCAATGCTCTTCCTGATCCACTGACCCAGGACTGACTGTAGAGACAGGTTACAGACAAAGACCCCTCAGATGTAGCTATAACACACATGACTGTGACTTTAGGATAATAGATTTTGTTATTAATACACAACAAAGCAAGACCCATGTCTTTCCATGTGCCAAGCACATGCTCTTTTGAAGTTATCTGTCTCTTGCGTTGTCTTTCTCTGACTTCCTCTCCTTCTGTTGTTTCTCAAACATCATTCTGTATTAATTTGATCTGGTAACATATTCCTTCATAGAAGGAATTCTGCCTGTAAATCACATACATGTACTCTACAGACATACCCTGTCTTTGTCTTTGACTTCCCACAGGTATTGACACATAAAGACTGTCTGTTAAATGTAGACACTGACAGTTACTCATATATGCTCATATTCAGACACAGGTGTAATAGATACACACATAATTGCCCCTTACCGCCAATTACATTTATAAACAATCCTCGTTTTGCAGTCATTTGCACTTTAAAATGCTTTGAAACACACTCTCTCACAGATGGCCTGTCTCATTGACTGAATATTGAATGAGTCTTTGTGGTCAAGAGAGTGTGTGTGTTTATCTGTATGAGTGTGTTCCTTTGATATGGTCATGAATGATCCTAGTGTTGTCTCATGACCTGCTTATAATGTCTGACCTCCACAGACGCGCTTTCATTTGATAAACGTAAATCTCTACAGAACACACCGCCAGTTTAACCCCTTAGGCCAGAAACATAGGCTGTGTCCAAAATTGCCCCCAAAATCCTTTGTGAAAGGTATATAGTGCACTATTTGAGGAAACAGCCATTTGTAGTGGTGTCCAAAACCATAGTGCACATTATCAAGTGTACGCATTCAATCCCAGAATGCACTGCAACCAATATACACTACATATTCCTATTTCCTGCATCTTGCCAGAAGATGCCAACCACAGTCACTAGATTGACTGAGAATGAATTTTGATACTGTGTTGGATCGCCACTTTAAGAAGTTGTTCACTTACAGAATGAAAAATTCCTGATAATTTACTCACCCCCGTGTGAGTAAAGATGTTCCAAGATGTTCATGTCTTTCTTTCTTCAGTTGCAAAGAAATTAAGATTTTTGAGGAAAACATTCCAGGATTTTTGTCCATGTAGTGGACTTCAATAGGAGCCAATGTGTTGAAGGTCCATATAGCAGTTTGAATGCAGCTTCAAAGGGCTCTACACCATCCCAGCCGAGGAATAAAGGGTCTTATCTAGCGAAACGATCAGTCATTTTCTAAATATATATATATATATATATAGAGAGAGAGAGAGAGAGATATATATCAGTTGAGAGGCACTGCTTTTTATGCAAGCACAAATGCAAATACTTTCCCAGCACATTGGAAGTGTAATCCATTTGTACATACGGTTCAGTATTTTATTTCATTGACTTCATTATGTTCCACAGAAGAGAGAAAGTTATACAGTTTTGGAACAGCATGGGGGTGAATGATGGGTAAATGATTACACACCTTTAATTTTTAGTTGAACTACCTCTACAACAAATACAATACTCAAGGAGCATATGCTATTATGCCGTATTCAGTAAATTGTTGGCTGTAGTTGACCTGAAAGAGAAACCTGATTGTAAGAAGACCGTTCACACTAATGCTCACTATAGTGCCCCTTGTGGCGAAGCAGAAATTGTTCCTCCTTTCAAAGGAATAAAAAAACAGGAGGGAGGGTCTATGTGAAAGAGATATATTATGCACAAGAAGAATATGTCCCCAGAGATGAACCCATCCTCAGCTGTAACCATCTTCTCTCCAGCCTATACTGCTCCACAAATGCTGCTCCAGGTTATAACATGCAAATGACTGAACCACTGATGAACCCTGCTCCTCTTTAAAGGCCTTTAAATGCCAGCTATATGCTAATGGATGCTTTTATCACCTGCATAAATCATCTTCTGCCAGTGTGAGGGCACCATACCCCTATGAGGGGCTACTGAACCCCCACACGGCCTTGCTTATTGAGCTAATGAAGTGGAGGAGGGTGATGGTGAGGTCCATTACTGGACACAACAGCTGTTGACCTGCTTGGATTTCTTCTTTATACAGTTAAGTGCTGTGGCAGTACCATGGTACTTTGATATATATCATGGCACTGGATGTTTTCGTATTACTTTGTTTTACAGTGTCCAGTGTACACGATTGTACTACGTAAAAAATATAGGTTATGCTTTTGGACTGTTTGTGTCTGATTCAGTAATTCTTTCACGTTTTGTTTCATGATAATTTGTGCAATTGAAGCAAATGGGTCCATGAGGAATTGTGTTATTCATGGTTCTCTTTTAGCAGATGTTTAGCTTGATTTATGACACTGTCTTCTTTTAGGTTAACTGGCTTGCATTTATTAGCAACAGAGACATTAGCATCTAACGGTAATGACAGTCTGTTAAAAATATATCTTATGCTCCATAACTTTCAGGGTATTTACAATAGCTGGATTTCTTGACTCATGGGATTGTTGTTTTTAGTTTATGTAGTTACTTTTAGTTCTATTTTTAGCAGTCACACAAACAAAAACCTTGTGGTCATGTTTTTTGGATACTTACAAAAGCAGTACCATGTTTTATAATTATGCTATTGTGTTCTTTGAAGAAACCTCCCTTATAAAAATGTACTGTACTATAGTAATACCTGGGACTTTGATATTATTGTAAATCGTCAGGCCGAGCCTGTGACATCAGCCCAATGCATCAGAACACTACAGCAAACATCAGTCTGACCTCCACACCAACCTCTGAATACCACAGTAATTACAGCTTTTTCCCACACCACACACTGAGCAAATACACGTTTTCCTACAAATGCCAAGATTTCTCCAGAGTGAGAGTTGTAACTACTGGCCGCATGCTACAGAGAGATGTTTGAGGGTAACGCTGAGTGTCTGGCTGTAGCGTGCCATATAGTCATGAAAAATAGGGTGGTCAGGACATTATGAAACAGGGCTTGATATTTTACTGAGAGCTTGTTGAACAAAGCTGTTTGTCGTGTTTATTTTAGTGCTTTAGTCTGCATTGCTCCCTGTGGGTTCTTACAGTATAAACAAAGCGGCATAAATACAAGTTGTGTTTTTGCTGTATTCGTGCGTGTTTGCTCACAACATGAGTCACATTACATCTTCAGCCATGCGTTAAGCTTTATTATACAATACCAAGGCTCTTTATGTAAGGAGGACGAGCACAGAGCTACACCAGTCACACAAAACTTCCTCCGTTCATTCAGACATCTGACAGCACACTGGACATTATACTGTATGAAAGATGAATTTGACTGTTTTGACTTCTTCAAGGAAGCAACCATTGATTGAATAGAGATGAGATTTGAGAAATGGTTTTCCTCTGAACCAATTCCATTTTCTGTTTTGTTATGAGTTTTTCATGACATTTGGTTCCAATATTGGTTCTTCAGTGCCTAGATTCTTCTGCCCTGGCTGACAGACACTAAAATACTCAATGTTTTCTGCACTCTTACTGAATCTACATTGCTGGGATAAAGAAATTATGTTATGAGCTTGAAGTCTCATTATTTATTATTCCTGTCCTTGCTGTATATTAATGCACAACCATTCAAAAGTTTGAGGTTGGTATAAGAATTTTTATGTTTTTGAAAGATGATTATTAAACTCACCAATGGTGCATTTATTTGATTAAAATACAGTAAAACAGACATATTAAATATTATTACAGTTGAAAGTAGCTTTTGTATTTTAATATATTCTAGAATGTAATTTATTCCTGTGATGCAAAGCTGAATTTTCAGCAGCCATTACTTTAGTCTTCAGTTTCACATGAAATCATTGGAATATGCTATTATTTTTGTGGTACAGTATGTATTTTTCAGGATTCTTTGATGATTAGAAAGATGAAAAGAACAATTTATTTGAAACTGAAATCTTTTGTAACATTATAAATGTCTTTACTGTCATTAAGTTTATGCATCCTTGCTGAATGAAAGTAGTTATTTCTTGCAGTAGTGTATATTCCAGAGAGTTAAATGGGAGTTATGGGAATAAAATATGACAATACATCAGTCACATTTCACTGTGTTTATGCAATTGTTTGATTGTCTCAAACAATACAAGCTGTAATTGATCGTCATGGTACAATGGCTTAAAAAATACACTGTGGAATTCATTGCTAGGGAGAGACGAAGGGAATATAAGAGAAAAAGGGACAGTGACAGGCTTTTAAACTCTACTTGAGGAATGTGAATTAAATATTTGATTTCTCTTTGATCAAACAAAGTGGTGTAATTGCGACTGAGACGGTAGACTGTGAGTGTGTTTCTGCAGATATTACCTACATTATCTGTTTGATGTATTTAAAGGATTCTCCAGCGATATGTTCTAGAGAGAGCAGCGTGATTGGCCAATGAGGTCAGTGTAACCTAAGTTTGCCGAAAAATGTGCAGTCTGTCAGTCAGCGGCTCTTATCAAAACGCTTTGTGTGTGTGTGTGTGTAATCAGAGGCACGTAGTGAGTAGTGAGACTTTATAGATCATCTTAACAAGGACTCGTGTGTTGCATGTGCCTGCTGTATTTGTAACAAATGCACTGGTATCATGTTCTTCCTCCCTTTGTTCTCGGTAAGGGTCCTCTGAGCAGAGAGAGGCCGGCCAGAGAACACTGTGTTCTGCTCCGTACAGCAGCAGGCTGGCAGAACAGAGGGAGATGAGGGAGACGGGGTGGGCGGTGGGGGACACGCTGAATGAGACGGCAGGAAAGAAGAGAACGGAATGGAGATCTGTATCTTCTAAGTTCAGTGCAGGATGTGCTTTATAGTGACTATAACATCATTTTGGAAATAAATATTTCTTAATACCATAATAATACTATGTTTTTTTCAATGTGTATCATGGGAACACTATGTTTTTTGGGGCATGTGTTGTGATAATACCACATTTTTTAACTGTGTTTCATGATAACACATTGTTTCTAGGCATCTAGTGTGGTAATATCTCGTTTAGACCTGTACTATTGCAGTACCAGCATTCAATGATTATGGTGCTGAATCACATGGTAATAAAGTGGTACTTAATAAATATTCTGTACTTAAAATTGTTCCAAGGTAGTTAAATTATGTTTTATGGTATTTGCATGGTACTTCCAAGAATACAAAGAATAATTTTTGTAGGTGTAGTTATACTATGTGTTTTGTGATGTACCATAATAATAATTTCTGGATATGAACTGTGATACTTTTTTGTTTTGTGAACATGTGCCTTGGTAATATATTTTTTTTTACTGGGCATGTACTATGGTAAAGTTTTTTTCACATTGTATGGTATCATGATGTTGTTTTTATCTTGATAATATGGTTTCTGGATATTTACTATAGTAAGTGTTTCCCTTTTTTCTCACAGTATAATTTTGGAATTGATCACATTTTCAAGATGAATCACCATGTGGCTGTTATTAGAGGGATTGTTTGAGGTTGTCATGGACCAGAGCTCCTCAGAATCTCATTCTCTCCTTTTCAAAGCTATTGGATCAGGACACATAAACCTCAGTCTCAGGTCTGCACAGATGCTCTTAATTCAAAACATTTCAGAGCTGAGGAGCTTCTATCTTTGTTATGCAATCCAAAGAGCGGTTTAATGAGGACATTGAAGATACAGTGCTATTGACTATTTTCTTGAAGACGTTTGGCCCATGCTGAGAGTGATGAGAAAAAGTTTCTTCCCTGACCTTCACCCCACCTTAACATGATCATCCGGTCTTGCTTATTGGAAATCAATTGAGTACGCTGTTGAAATAATCCTATAGACATTCGTTTTGAGCTCTTTTATCCAAAACTTTGAGATTTCCCAGAGGAAAGTGAGAAGTGGTGTTTGTGGGGTGATGTGAGGTGAAATCCCTCAGGACATTTACTACGAGTTTGGAGGAAAGCACTTGGGCAGATGAGGTGTCTACAAGGCGAGTCTTTGTAAGGGTAAGCCGTTTAGCTGTATTAAAGGATTTTCTAGACATATCATGGACCCGTTTGATTCCATACATTTTTAATAAAGTACCGTAAGAAGCACCAGAAGATTTAGAGAAGGGCTCAAGGAAAGGGCATGTACCATAGATATTTGGGATCTGTAAGGCTACATTCACACTGCAGAAGAATGTGATTGGCAGTAATGTTTGGAGTGATAAATACTGTTATTTTCATTAACGGTTCATAAAAAAGTGACAACTACATGTGTTTTGACATGCGTATGAGTTAAAGGTTTATCAGAGGGTCAATGAGTTGACTCTCACCTATATGTCCAGATCTTATAAGTTATTCAAAAATACATTTATGATGATTTGAATACACATATTTTATGTTATTGAATAGTTTGACATAATTGTGATTTATTATGATGCGTTATTTCTTAGAAAATTCTTAGAAAAGCAGTTTATTATATATAATAATAAAAAGATATCATAGAGACCCCTGCAGACCCTCATGTCTGTGTCAAGGTCAATACATTCAATACATCTCTTAAAATATCAGAAAATATTAATTTGATTTGGATTAACCTCAGAACCACAGTAAACACCAGACTCGCTTGCGTCCTCACTGCTGATCTCAAAATATCCATTTATTACACTGTTATTTTAATTGGTGTAAACATGTCATATTGGTTTAGCAGTGGGATAATAACAAGGCTGCAGCTTTCCATAAATATCCGATAAGAATCTCATTATAGCCCTAATATGTGTATAAACAACATCAGTAATGATGATTGCCCACTAATTGTATTGAGAGAATTGATTTTAGTGATACAAGCTAATGCAGTTTTATGTGCTTGACGGACCTTGTCAGACATTCTCATAAAAAGCTACTCAACCTACGCATGTTTTCCTGTAAATGTTAATTTTATGGCAGATTTGTCAGCATGTGTGCTGTTTGTGTTTCCTCATGCGTCAGCCAACTTCATGTTGATTGTCAGTGAAGTTTAATTAAATGCATATGCACAGGAATTGCTTTGGATTGAGTCTTAGTGTGGAACAGCACAGCGTATTTAGTTGATTTCTAACAGTGATCAGTAACTGGATTCAGATTTGGTCCAGGCTGTCAGGTTGTTTATTATTGTGTATCTTACCTTTGGGTTTGATTGACAGATTAGTTTAAGGGTCCTCCCTAGATAGCCCTTCCCATCATCCATCTTGTCTGTGGCATGTGGCATGGGAAACTGGTGTGTATGTGAGAGAGAGTGTAACTAAGTTTGCTCTCCTTAGAGAGTTGTGTGTTAATGGAAACAGCGCAGATTTTGTTCACAGGACAGTAGCTCGAAAGTACATAAATATCATAGTGTGAGTTCTTATGAATTATGGGTAATACTAAACACTCTAAATGGCCTGATCTCTGAATATAACACTTTTGTCACTGTCACATCCAGCTCATTGATGTAGTGAATCTTACTTTGATTCATTTTGTGTTTGTAGTGAGTTTCAGTGAAGACCGTGTTCATTATAGAGCTTCATTCAGGTTTGATTCATCTATGCTGGACTCCTGCTCTCATGCAGCAGTGCAATACAGTTAACTTTACAGTCTAGATATGTAATAACAAGGGAAGAAGTCTACTGTGAGTTTCTCAGGGTTTTTTATAGAAAGGACTGCCTGGGAATTTTTAGATAGAATAGCAAAATTATTTTGAGTCATTTTTATCAACAAAAAAAAGGGGGGAGGTTGGGGGAGAGGAAATAGAAATAAGCTGCTGTTGTAGGTTTAAAATGTTTACATAAAGAGTCGGCATGTAGAAACAGACATACTATATATAGCAAATCTTAACTGCTTGATTGATTGTGTCATTGCAAAATGTAAACTATATTATCACCTAGCTCTAATCTAAATGGCATTAAGAAATACTGAACTTTTAGCATAATGATTTTTAAGCTGCTTTGAAACAATGTGTGTTGTGAAGAGCGCTATACAAATAAATGCATTTGAAATTTAACATACAATGCAGGTGTTTACTGATATATTGCATCATAAATCTGAAATACCCTCATGCACCCCGATAACAACTTTTGTACTGAAATACTCAAAACTGTGGCTGTTCTGAGCCTCAGGCCTTTTTCATTCTGGAGGCAATTTATTGGTATTCATTGTGGAAATATTTTTCTTAATTTAATAATTATCCAGCACTCTTGGTCTGCTGTGGTCTCTCAGCACTAACCTTTAACCTATGACAATATTCTCTGAGGCAATAGTGTTTGCATTGTACTGAGCAGCAATAATTGCATCATAATTTTCTGTGTTTAACGATGAAGTAATTCTCACACTCATTTCTCTCTGTCTCTTTACAGCTGGACCCACAGACTGTGCAGTCCAAAAACTGGCATATGGACGTCATAGAAATGAATGGGGTACTAATTTATTTCCCATCGAACATATTGATATTTTTTGCATTATTGCCTTACACATATCTCATTTATGGTTATTTTTCAGATTAAAGTGGAGTTTTCCATGAAGTTTACAAGTCGGGACTTAAGTTTGAAGCGGACGCCATCTAAGAAACAGAGCGGTGTGTTTGGGGTTAAAATCAGCGTGGTAACAAAGTGAGTGAAATCTCAAGTCTTATAGTTTACATGTTTTCTGAATGGATGTTATTGAATTTATTGTGAATGATTCATCTGTGTATTTGTTTCTTCTTCTTTTTTTGACCTTGTAAAGTTTAGTCAAAATTAAATAAAAAATTAACTGGATGTCACAGTAAGGACAAAAACTGGATGTCAGTTTCAGATCGACTTTAAACATTCAGAATATACTGCATAAAACACAACATCATTGTGGTGGATTTAGCCTTACTGAACAGCAATATTTGTCAAAGCCTGCACAGTTTCTCTCTGTATTTTTACATCACGTACAGTACATTGACTTTGCCTGTTGTTGTTCCTCAGGCGTGAACGCTCCAAGGTGCCTTACATTGTGCGGCAGTGCATTGAGGAGGTGGAGAAGAGAGGGATTGATGAAGTGGGCATTTACAGGATCTCTGGAGTGGCCACAGACATCCAGGCCCTCAAAGCTGCGTTTGACGCCAGTAAGAGACTCTTTTACACTTCACACACTCATCCAACTACTATATATGCAAAAGTGCAAAATGAGCCTTTATTTTTTGTTTTGTGATACCTTGCAGTCTGATTGGCTGGGAAGCCAATTTGCGAGGCGGCAATTTGCTTCAGCATTGCACACAGTGATTTTTAGACAGATCCCTATTAGTGAGCTTTTCCTCCATTCGTTTATTCCAACAACATCTTATACAGTATTTTGCTTTGATTTCCCATCAGTCTCTGGTTATGTGAGGTCAGTGGAGGCCTGTGTCTTGAGTCTAAAAGCAGCAGCAGTGTTGTGGGAAAGGCCATGCAGAGGTCTGACCCCTTCCAGCTGTCAGCTGGCTCAATAAACACACACACACAGAGTCTGTAGGGACTAGCCAGAGCTGTACCTTCATGTGTTGCTCACTATTATGTCATATGTCATGCCGGGAGCTTATTACTCAGCCTGCATCAGCATTTGTTATGATGGCAAATCATTTACTCTTTCTCTCTGTCTCTCTTTCTCAGATACCAAAGATATCCTGATGATGTTGAGTGACATGGACATTAATGCCATAGCAGGGACACTGAAATTGTATTTCAGGGAGCTGCCAGAACCTCTTCTCACAGACCGGCTGTACCCAGCCTTCATGGAGGGCATTTGTATGACCTTTCACCTTTGATCTTTTTCACACTTAAAACTGCATCACCGTGTGATTAAATAAGAGTCATTTAGAATTAAGGTGATTGAGGTGTAATAACACTCCTCTTCGTCAAACTCTTTATCACAGCTCTATCAGATCCTGCAGCAAAAGAAAACTGCATGATGCATCTGCTGCGGTCACTACCAGACCCAAATCTCATCACATTCCTCACCCTGCTGGAACACCTGAAGAGGTAAGAGCACACTCTCATGTTGGGTTTCCATAATGATTTATAATTTATACTGTATAAACTGTATATTTTGTCTCCTAATGCTACCCCTAAACACAACCCTCACAGAAAACCTTCTGCATTTTTACATTTTCAAAAAAATGTAGTATGATTTTTTTATTAGTAGTATGTTTTCTTACTTGGAACCCAACAATGTCCCAATGAAATCAAACATTTTGGGTATCACTATCTTTGTGGGGACATTTTGACATTTATTTGATTAACAATACAGCAATTTTGTGAAATATCTTAATATTTTAAAATTTAATTTATTACATAAATAAAAAATTTGAAATGTAATTCCTGTGATGGCAAAGCTGAATTTTCAGCCTTCATTATTCTAGTTTTCAATGTCACATGATCCGTCAGAATTCAGTCTAATATGCTGATTTGCTGATTTATTGTCAATTATATGGTACTCAATTTTTAATTGTTTCTTATCAATGTTAAAAACTGTTTTTGCTGCATAATGTTTTTGTGGAAATCATTTGATGAATAGAAACCCTAGCCCTAGCTTTTCCCCACATAAATATTAAGCTGTGAAAACAACTGTTTTCTACTTTGAAATGTTTCTTGAGCACAAAATTATCATATCAGAATGATTTCTAAAGGATCATGTGACACTAAAGACTGAAGTAATGGCAGCTGATTAATTCCAGCTTTTTTCTGGGAATAAATTACATTTTAAAATATCTTAAAATGAAGGGAAGACAGGACTAACTTGTTGTTGACAGTGACTCTTTAAAGCCAGCAGCTTCATATGAACATCAGTTAAATCACCGTCATAAAATACCCACGGTTCTGTTTTATTTTAGTTCGTGTGAAACTGCTGTGGCAATTCACACGAATCTCTCTGAAACATCGGCAATTAGCTAGCAAGGCCTCGGGTTTATAAACACTGTCACAAATAATCTCTCTAGAGGCCTTATTGCCAACTGTAACTGTCGCCCATTAACACAACACAGACACAGCATATGCTCAAGTTAACAACACTGCTCACTGTGGACACCTGCTGGCCAACTCTATACATCACACACATTCTAATAAACTGTGTTCAACTTGATGATTGTTTAATAAGATGTGATTCAGTTCTGTATTGGTGTTTGTTTCCTCTCATTTCAGGGTGGCAGAGAAGGAGCCGGTCAATAAGATGTCTCTGCATAATTTGGCCACAGTGTTTGGCCCCACTCTGCTGAGACCGTCGGAGTCAGAGATCAATAAGGCCCACATCACGCTGGCCTCTGACATCTGGTCACATGATGTTATGGCACAGGTCAGTCCTGGCTTACATACTCACTGCTCACTCAGTGGAAAGGACTCCTGGAGTATTTCCCAGCATGGATGTATCATATTTCACCATAATGGGCTGTGGTTTGGTGTGTTTGACAGTTTGAAGATGCACATCAGCACTCATCATTATTACAGTGCTCTGTGATTATTCCATCATCTTGATTTCCGTACTGTCATAACACACTGACCTCAGGGGAAGAGCACAGTCCTGGGCATCTTCAGTTCACTCGTGTATTTATGCGCTCATGTGTCATCTTGTTTATCGTGTGAGTGGATCTGAAGAGACTCTTTGGCTGTTGATGTTGGCTGTTATGGTTTGTTCATGATATATCAGAAACTGAATGAATGGCCTGAGCCAAACGTCTTAACCAGCCATAACATGAGCTGTTTCCACGGTTAATCAATTTTTCTGTCCGCACTAAAAGCACAAATGCTTTGAGAAGCAACTCAAAACAATCAAAAGTCTTGTACCCACCCTAGTTATTTTTTTTTTTTTTTTAAGCATATCTAAACTTAAATGATTGCAGTACTTGAATCCTTTGGGCATAATTTTGGTATATTTTGAAAGAAGACACTTGAGAGTTTTGTGTGCGTATATACAAACACACACACACACACAAGCTATTTTGGACAAAACTCCCAAGTGTATATAACTTTGGAGCTCGCATTTTCTAATTCTTAATAATAATAAAAAATAATATATATTTATAATGTGGAATTTATACACTCTTAACAACAACAACAACAACAATAATAATTGTATTATTAATACAATTACTACTATTAGTTCAGTGCTTTCTTTCTCTCAATAATGATAATTATTGTCATTGTTATAAATAATAATAACAATGACAATAATTATCATATACTCATAGTCTTAATACTACTACTACTACTAATGATAATAATAATGAAAATAATTGTATTATTACTGCAACTACTACAATAATAATAATAATTATTATTGTTGTTGTTATTGTTATTATAATAAAAAAGTGGCGCCTGGATAGGACACAATGTTTTGCGCATTCCCACTTCTTCAGTCGCCACTAAAGGCCTGTTCTCACCAAAGACGATACAGATAAAGATAAAGTTATAGTTCTAAAAATCATTTTCAGTATTAAAGAAGAGCAGATACCACACCACAGCTATAACGATAAAGGCACAGAGAAACAAATGATTATTTTTTCCAGCTGATGAACAGTAAAACAATGACTCCAAAACGAGCTGAAGAATTTAAAGCAGCAGACGAGCGTGTGCTTATAAACAGAAGATTTCGTCCACTGGTGTGGACGTTAATATAGTTAACTTTATATAGTTATCTTTATAGTTCTCATTCTTAGTGTGAACGGGCCTTAATTCTGAACTTCTAACATTAGATCTTGCAAGTTCCATGCTAAAAAAAAGTAGTAGTTTCCAGTTTTTTGACAGACTAAACTCAGTGTCATTCATGCAGGAGTTAGAGCACCATCTAGTGGTGTGGGTGAATAATGCTGATAGTTTGACAGATGGTATGGTTAGTGTGTGGATCACTGCATCGCTGTAATCCTCCTCTCTCTTCACAGGTTCAGGTATTGCTGTACTACCTGCAGCATCCACCCATATCCTTCGCTGAGCTGAAGAAGAACACACTCTATTTCTCAACTGACGTCTAACCCCAACAACAGACTCCCTTCCTCTCAAACATAGTTTTTTTTTGTGTACAAAGCCAACAGTCCAGTGGGGGGACAGCGAGAGACTGTGGCCACTCTCCCCTGTGTTTGTTGTCTCCAGTCATGTTCAGTGTTCAGACTGTGTAAAGGGAGCTTACGCTTCACTCCAGCGCGGAGAAGAGCTGCAGCGAGAGGAGGACCGTCTCGACAGAGCCCAGGATTCAGCATCACCTTATAAAGATGTTGCACTTATCACACACGTGTCCTGCCAAACACAAACACACGTCCTACCACGTCAAACACCCTGTTTATCGTCCCCGTCCGAAGGTTCGTGTCTTGGGATGTTGGTTGGTCTGAGTTGCAGATGCATGCTGGGATGTCTGCATCCATTGAGGCGTCTCCTCTAAAGCCCAGTTCAGTGATCCCGCAGCTGGAAGTGAACTGCAATTGCTCTCTTCCTGAAGAGACATTCCAGTAAACATCAGCATTTACATGTTTTAGAAATATTATTTGTTTGTTTTATTTTGTTTCATAAGCTTTGTGCATGTGATAACGAGGACAGTGAGCTGTAAGTGTGTGTGTGAGAGAGAAAGAGCAAATACATTTGTTTAAAATACATATCTCATGCTGCGAGTGTTTCCTTCTGGGCAAAACATTGAAATCCCAGACCTTCCTTGTCCAAGTACATCCAGGCCAAAAATCGCCCTATTTATTATGAATATATACTGTTAATTGTGCCTGTACAGTTCAGTACACTTTGAGACTCTGTGGAGTCTTTCATTTGCAATTTTTGGTCTATTTTTTTATTCGTTTTAACGTCCTGTCAGTATAGACTTGATTATTCTGTAGAAGAGAGAAACTAACAGTTAAATCAGCCAGCTTTTGGGACACGTCATGGTATGCAATGTAGTGAGATTATACTTGGAAAAATGCAAAACTATGTCTTGATTTGGAGAAAAATCGTCTCCTGTCATCTTTGCAAGTTGAAGTGTCTGGTGATACTTCAGTTTAGTCTGTAGACAGATCTGTGTTATTTGCCCTTTCTTGCATGTTCAGCTTGTCAGATAAAAAGTGGCAGGATAACACAAAAGTTAATTTTCTTCTTTGTATTTTGATTTTATTTAATTATTATTATTATTATTTTTTACTCCACTGCTGAAGACCACTGGCAGAGCGAAGGGAAAAATGAAACATTTCTGCTATAAAGCCAGTGACATGTACTTCATAAGCACTGTTAGATTGCAGACTATTTGATATTTTAATATAAAAGGAAATTTAAAAACTGGTGTATTTTATTTCTGTTGGAAAGATATTGAGTATACTGTATACTTACGGTAAATGTTGATGTGACCTTTTTTCCCCCGTTTTTAGTAAAACAAATAAAAGTGTACATTGAGCACAGCAAGTTTTTGTTTTATTAAAAGGTCTGCTTGAAGTCAAATATCTTAAATATGCTTATGTGGGGTGGCTTTACAGGTGTGAATTGTTGGATCGAGAAAAAAAAAGACTATCTATGCATAGGTGTAAAAACATGGATATAGCATGACATATGAAAAGCACATAAAAGCCAGGTACCATATGGCCACATGTTCAAGAAATGCTACATTACATACACAGCTTTATCACAAAGCTATCAAACTTTTTCAGCATGATTATGCTTCTGTGTGAGGTCCAAACAGAAATGATTCACTGAAAGATCTGGACTGGCCTGCACAAAACCTGCACCTGAACCCGACTGCACACCTTTGGGGTGAATTAAAGGATCGAGTCACATCCCATCATTCAATGGCAGAGCTTGACCCCACCGATGGGAGCAAATCCCTACATCCATGATCCAATATCACATTAGATGCTCGGTAACCACATTTGATGTTGGTGTGTTTTAGTTAAAAGGATTTCATTAGTTCAAATGATTATCAAATAGGTAACGCATAAACTTTTTCTTTAAACACGCACGGACGGCCGGAGCTAGTTGTCACATGGGGAAGTTGTCACACTGTATCTAAAAAGGGTTTTTAAATCAAAAGTTCACTTACACAAATATGTGTTTCCTCTAGCAGTGGTTTTGTATGTTGCTTTCAAACATCCAGATCTAAACCCTCTTAAATTAGAATCGTGTTTGTCATTCATTTAGTCCATTAAACTAAAATTACAATATCATCATATTTTGTTTGGGGTATGGAGTAACAAGTGAACACAATAATACCACACTTACATGGTCTATATAATGGAGACGAGGATAAGGATATACAGTATATATTTTGTCATATAAATGTCAGTTTGGGGAGAGGTGTCACACGTGTTTATGATTATATATTCTATATATTATTTTGCTTCCCTTACAAAATAGATATTCTTGAAGTTCATTTTTATTAAATAAACTTAAAGTTCAAGTATATTTTCCAAGTATACTTGATGTAGTTAATATGCTAATTTCAATGTACAGTACTAGTAGCATACTTGTAAGTGTTCTATTTCAATACTTGGGACATTTAGGGCCTTACAATACTTTGTTATAAATACTGAACTTAACAGCTAGCCATTGTAGAGATGATAAAGGAAAGGAAAGGAAAGGACGTGACGTGTGGCCAAGTATGTGTCCCATACTCAGAATTTCACCCATCCAAGTGCGCGCACACACACCAGTGCCTTGCTCAAGGGTCTCACCTCAGTCATGGTGTTGAGGAAGAGAGCACTGGACATACACTTCCCCCACCTACAATCCCTGCCAGTACCAAGACTCAAACCCACGACCTTTGGGTTATTAGTTCGACTCTCTAACCATTAGGCCAAGCCTACCCTCCTAAAACTGAGGTGATGTGATCATAGGATCTAGTAGGAACTCCAGCAGCTGCATTTTGAATTGTGGCTTGTTTATTGAATATGCAGGATAACCACATAGTAATGCATTACAATAATCCAGTCTAGAGGTCATGAATGCATTAAATAGAGTTTCAGCCTCAGAAACAGATAGCTTGTTCCGTATCTTGGCAATGTTTCTAAAGGCCAATCGACACCACACCGACAAACAGCAACAGACACGTTCGCCGGGTTTTATTGGATGAGTGTGTTATCCCTGTTGGTGTCTGTTGACTTGTTTTCACAGACTGAACATGCTGAATCTGTGTTTGTGGGTCTTGGACCGTCTGAGAAGTGACGTACTGTACTCTGTCGGTGTTGGTCTGAGTCTGTCGGTGCGGTGTGAATTGACCTTAAGATGGAAGAAGGCTGTTTTTATAACACGTGGAATGTGATTTTTATTCATTCATTAAATAAACTGACATTAATTAACATGACTGTATAACTGATGTTTTTGATGACAGAAATGAGGAAATTCAGGTCAGATATGGAAGAAAGACAAGACAGAAAAAAGTGATAAAATATTACAATAAAATGTTACTCAGTTATTATTCAGTTTTTAGTTAGCCTAGTTGTATGTTATAATAATCACATTTTTAATGTTGTTGAGTTCATTTTCAGCAATATTCTGTGTAAAGTCAACAACATGATGTACGAGTTGTTTTGCATTTAACGCATGAATTAATTAAACTCATGAATTTTACTCATAGTTTAGGCTATGTGTTTCATATGTTGTTGAATATATTTGTTTGTTGTTTGATTATAATGTGTTAATAAACAATACATATGTGTGTGTGTGTGTGTATGTGTATACACATAAATATATACATACAGTATGTTTTTATAATTTCTAATTAAGATACACATAATCTTTTTTTTATAATCAAAGATGGCCCAGTCTGGAGTATGATCTCAAAATATTTATTGGTATATATCTTGAAAATAACATTATATGAACTAAAAAAGGGAAAAAAGGTCAACCAAGCCAATAAAGAAAAGAAAAGAAAAGAAAAGAAACACATCTGGGAAAGGCACAGTTTACCTGAATTCAACCTATAATTTTAAGTATACCTCTTTTTAATTTAAAAGAAGTATATAAATAGCACAATTGAATAAACTTTTGTTTTGTTTTATAATTGTTTGCTCACATTTTGTCAGGCTATTTACTGGTAGGTTCTGGCAACTTATTTCTAAAAGCAAAAGTCTGCATGTGCTTGTTGAAACTGTTACAATGTTTACAAGAGACAGACAGTCAGCCAGACAGCAGCGCTCACGTGCTCTCAGTCTGGCACAACAAGCAGGAGCGCGTGCCTGACCCTTGTGACCTTGCGACGACCTCGATCAAGCGAGGGCCAGGTGTTCAGTGCCCCAGACAGACCACATTCCTGTCTGGAGTCAGCTATAAATAGCTCGGGGTGATGATGGGTGACACACACCTGCCTCAAACCGGACATGATGCAGTCTTCCTCTCTGACCGAGCGCGAGAAGAGCATCCCCGCAGCTGACGGCTGTTTCCTGATGTGGCGGGACTACATGGACCTCCGCAGGACCCTGTCGCAGCTGCTGCAGCATCGCGACGGAGCACAAGCCGCAGATGTCCACGGGACGCCCACGGAGGGTTTCATGAGAGCCGGCTCCAGCAGCAGCGTCTCCAGCACCTCCGCCTCCTCCAGCCGCGACCTGCGGACCCCGCGGGACTCCTGCGGATTCTGCCGACAAAACGGAGAGACGCCGGTGGTGTACATGAGTCACAGACTGAAAGCCCGAGACGGCCGGATCCTCTGCCCGATCCTGAGGAGCTATGTGTGTCCGTTCTGCTCCGCCACCGGAGACTGGGCGCACACCCGCCACTACTGTCCGCGGAGAAACACACCGGAGACCGGCGACGCGTGAATCAACGGACTCTGTCAACTCTGTACGTCTGTGTTCGACGTTTGTTGTGAAAAGTGTGTTCAAAAACAAAAAAAAGTTGTTTACATGTTAATGGTTGAAACGTGTTTTTATGGTTCATTTCAAAATAAAAATATTTTTCTAGTGCATCAAAAACAGGTTTTGTTATTTGAATTTTATTTAAATTCTTCGTTGATATGGTTTGGCATTTAGTTGACAGTCATCTAATAATAATTTGTCCAAATCAATAGCTACTTAATCTAAATGTAATGTATGAATGAAAAACCACCAAATCAACAACTGCTGAATGTAAAATGGTACAATTTTAGATTTTCAAATGTTACAAATTTAACAGACTTCAGTTTAATATCTGATGAAAATAAACAGGTTACTTTACAATTTGTGCATCAGTTTAAGAAAAGAATTGTCTCTTAAATCCATCTGTCAGTTTAACAAGAGCTGATAAAATGTAAAACTGTAACTTGAATGCAATGTAAGTCGCTTTGGATAAAAGCGTCTGCTAAATGCATAAATGTAAACAAGTTAAGGGAAGATTTTTCAGGTACTTGGGTAATTGACTTCTTTGATTTTAAAAACATTCTAAAATATTTTGAGAGTTTAACTAATATTAAAGAATGAAACTGTACTCTCTGAAGTAATATATGTATTTTTAATGAGAATAGTTTGGCCATGCTGTTTGTACCGTAGGTGGTGCTATAAACCAACGGTATGTTATGCTCCATTCAAACTAGTGAAGAAGAAGAACACACTGCGGCGCGGGAAACATGAACACGGTACATGATCGCTGAACGATACATATTTATATATTCAGCAGATATCTGGTCAGTTGATGCTTTTAGAAGCTGCTATCGAATCGTGTCGAAGTTACTTTGATAGATACGATGTCTAGATAGTGGTAGTATTAGTTGGTTTTCAGGTAAGTTAGTTTACAGATATATTTATTAGGAATTACGAATGTCAAATATAAACACTTTCTCAACATTACTGAGCAATTGTTAATAAGTTTGTTTTCTAGTAAGTTTTCTTTACTTTGTAATTAACTCCACATTTATAGATAGGGTGAAGTCAGCTAAAATGGGCTATCAGGTAAAATGGGCCAAATAAGGTTGTAGCATCATATCTCTTTACATTTTTACAGAAAACCACAATAACTGATCTTGCATTGTTTCTTCAACACTTGTTGACATGTAACAATATTTTTTATTGGTCTGAGTTTTTTTAAGGCGGGCAGGGCAGAGTGTTACATGAAGCTTGTCAGAAAAATTGTAAGGTAACGTTAATTGAGCCTGACAGAGAAAATTTAATTAATCACTAATAAGGGTACTAAAGCAATTATAAGTAAACTTACCAACAAAGCAAAGGTTTATGAACAATGTTTTGACATGCTCTTTCAAATAAAAAAGTTTAATTTATGAAAGAAACTTAGATTTTTGTGAAAAAGGTAATTTTAGGTAGAAATGGCTGGTTAAGCTAAAATGGGTCACAATTTTCAGCTAAAATGGGCTGCATACACACACACACACTTTTAGACAGAAATTGAGGGTACAAATAGGTTTATAGGCCTAGATATGTATCCATACAAAATCTTAACAGTCTTTTAAAAAAAAATTGCATTGCAGACAGTATGGCAGGAGGACAAGCAAAGAAAGGAAACAGAGAGATGAGAAGAGAAAGGGAAAGAAAGGAAGATGACAGTAAAATGGGCTGCATACACACACACACTTTTACACAGAAATTGAGGGTGAAAATAGGTTTATAGGCCTACTGTAGATATGTATCCATACAAAATCTTAACATTCTTTAAAAAAATACAAGCATACACACATGCACACAAAAGACACCAATGCACAGAAACACACACCGACACAACATGATCAGTTCATTTTTAATTGCATTGTTTAATTAAATATTCATTCAACTTTCTATTTAATGAAATACATTTATGGTGTTGCTATGGCACACTAAAGACAATAGTGTCAATTTACTGTTAAAAATAAAATGATTTAAGCTGAAATTACCTTGTTCTCTTTTTATATTGGCCCATTTTAACTGAACAGCTGGCCCATTTTACCTGAATGTTGTGCCGTGGCTCAAGAAGGTACCTGCTGATACTCTAACTCTCATAATTTTAAAACTTTTATACTTTTTCACATTTAAAAATTATAAATATATTTAAGAGACCCATGCTAATTTATGAGAATATCATTAGATCTCATGCATAGCTTATTTGATGGTGTTATAAGTCATTTACCAAAACGTGGCCCATTTTAGCTGACTTCACCCTATGTAAAAGAAAGATACTAAAGACAAATCATTACTTAATTTACGTAATGATATAATTACAGATCCCCAGACAAGCTTTCAAAGTTTAAAATCATGTACAGTAATTCTTATATAAAGATATCTGAATCGTGTATGTGTTTGTGTGTTTGGTTTTCAGGTGCATTATGGGCTCATCTCTGCTTTCTGTTGCTGAGCAGCTTTTGAAAGACCTTCAGAGAACTTACTCCGAGACAAACCAGAGTAAGTTTGAAATTCACACACTCGCTGATGTCTTGTCAGCTGGATGAAGCCATCGGGGGATGAAACATTGAGTAACATTTGCAGCTGAAAAGCAGAAAAACTACTAGACATCCTGCGGTTATCTCATCAGTCTTCACAGACAAACTCACACTGTACAATGGGCTCCAGAAATCTCTGATCACTTGTGAAAATGTGCATATATTGTGCAAATTATGTTTTTTAGTACTAACTAATACCAATTGTACAAACTAGAACTTTTTTTTCTAGTTTTAATGTTAGAGATGTTAAGCTTCAATAATGTCAAGCATGAATTTGGATAGTATGCTGTAGGGTTAGTATTTGGTCTGATACTGATATATGTATATTGTGCTTCAGTGGAAGCAAGAACAATTTGACCTAAAACATCATAACCTTTGTTGTTTTAGTTTCTGAAACTTGTTTATTTCTGGGTTAAAGATTTTCAATGTGTTCTGAGACATTTGGACCCCATGTGTCTCATTCGAACATTTGAACAACAGATATTTAGTGATTAACAGTTTCATTGATTCTCAGGTAAATTTCAGAATAGATAGTAACTCTGTACAGAATCAACATTTTACCCTATTAACAAACCCATCCCAAACTAGTCCCCAACAGCACTACGGCTTTAAAGGTCACAGCTTGGCTATAATTAAATACAATCAAAACATCCTTCAGTATATAATAATGAGAAAACTAAATAAATAAAATACTATGAAATAAAATGAATAAATTAAATCCATTCTTATATCACATTTACACTGACACAATTAGCATATTACTGTCCCATTTCCAAATAGGTAAGTACTTGGACCATTTTTTATAGTATAGGTTTATCATGTCCGTCTGCTTATAATACTTTTTTTCCCCGAATGCAGCCACTCTAGCTTGAACAACAGACATTTGATCAACATTTAAAAAAAGTTTAGGCCTATCAATAAAAACTGCATGTGTGGAAGTGAACTGTAAAGTCAGTGAAGATTTTGAATCTTAGACATGACAGTAGAAATGGATGCAGTTTCTATTACTGACACCAGATGGTGCACTAATACCAGTTGCATGTATTTTTCTCTCCACTGCTGCAGTGTTTGATTGCTTAAACAGACAACACGTCCTGTGGAGTGGTGTTCAAGTTTCTTATGGTCCATGGTGTTGAGGTTGCCTTTTGCATAGGGTTTGAAGTATAGAGATTTATGTTCATATATTTTTCCTACAGCATCATGTTCCTCAGAGTCTATTGCCTAATGAGATGTTCAGTAGTCCAAAGTCTTGCATCAAATAATTGTTGAAATGTCAGTATATTCATTGAGTTATTGTGAAATCCTTATGTGTGCAGACAAGACTTAATGCAGGACATCTGATCTGGATAAGAGTAATGACATTATTCTGTTGGAATTTTGATGTCAAACGATGCCAGAGAGAAATATCAA
Organism: Schizothorax lantsangensis; assembly: GCA_027422415.1. Classification (NCBI taxonomy): domain Eukaryota; kingdom Metazoa; phylum Chordata; class Actinopteri; order Cypriniformes; family Cyprinidae; genus Schizothorax; species Schizothorax lantsangensis. The sequence goes on along the minus strand of CM049842.1, from coordinate 24,662,037 downwards.
GGGAGTAATGATAGCTGTAGTGTTTTTGAGATTGAGATGTTGTTTCAATTTGTGCTTGTTTGGGTCTTTCTCCAGAGAACCATGGTGACCACAATAAACAACCAAAAGAGGCTGTTTTGCATGACTGATAATTGGTTATTATGTTATTAACATGTATTTAATTTAAAGTAGTTATTTTTCCCAGATGTTGTTTCATGTACTCGTATATGTTGCTTTTGTGCATTAAAAACATGCTTTGTGCTTTTACATTTTTCAGTTTTATAAAACACTATTAACTAATATTATCTCTCTTTCTCTTTCTTATAGTACCAGATGATCTACTAATAGCGTAAGTATTTTCCCCATCTCCTCCTCCTCCTTCTTCTTAAGTTACATTTACCATACTGTGAGATTTGGCCTTGAACTACAGACTGGTAAATATTTTGAATACTCTTGACCTGAAGTTGAGGAGGGTCAATTATTGCAGATGTGTGTATTATTGCCACTGAACACTGTACAGAAACCAGCGCTTACCTCTTAACTGCAAGATGTACTCAACACAGGCTTTATCAAGCACATGTATGCCTTTACCCAGCGCTCTCTTTCTAGACGTCATTGACTGAATAAATCATGATGTTAAAAGCATCCTCAAACCCACAATGACAGTCATCAGGCTGCCATTGAGGGAAGCACTAGGCCACAGTAATTGCTCTACACTGGGAATCACATTCCTCCATAAATGGCTGTTCACATCACAGGTCAGCACTTTTTGCTTTATTGGGCAATTGATTGTGGTTCCAGTGTCATCATCGCGTCATGTGTTCGCTTGGGTCTGCTTCTCTCTGAGACATTATTTGAATGTGGCTGGATGACTTTCAGATGATACATTTCCACACTTCCACTTTAGAATGTATTGCTATAGGCTTGATGTCAAGACCAGATTGGCTCACAAGTGACATTGTTTTTGAGTTTTATATTAAGACAGGAAACAGCGCTTGATTTGGGTTAAAAGTGAGAGCTGAGGTTTGTTGCCCCTCAGCTTCCTGTGTACATGTCACTGTCATCTCACCTAGCATGTTTTCCTGTACCTACCTACAGTTAAAGGAAATGGTTCACCCAAAAATGAAACTTTTCTGAAAGTGTGCTCACTCTCAGGCCTTCAAAAATGCAGTTTGTTTCTTCATCAGAACAGATTTGGAGAAATTCAGCATTACATGACTTGCTCACCAATGGATCCTCTGCAGTGAATGGGTGCCGTCAGAAATCAGAAGTTCAAACAGCTGATAAACCATAAGTAATCCATACGACTCCAGTCTATTAATGAATGTCTTGTGAAGTAAAAAGTTGCTTGTTTGTAATAAACAAATCTGTCATTAAGATGTTTTTAACTTCAAACCATCCTCTATCTATATAATATCACTTTTTACAGTGAAAAAGATGACTCGTCTGAATCAGGAGAGAAATACGCACACAAGTGAAAACGGTTCTAAACAAATATGTTGGTTGATTTTGATGTAAGAGGACAGCAGGGGATGGACTTTTACACTGGTGCAAGCGTTTTTATGAATTATGGACTGGGATTTTGGCCAGAAGCACTGGTTTATATTTGAAACGACTTAATGATGAATTTTCTTATGAATATGCAGCCTTTTAATTTACAAGATGTTAATTGATGGACTGGAGTCGTATTGATTATTGGATAGTGATGTTTATCAGCTGTTTGGACTCTCTTTCTGACGGCACCCATTCACTGCAGAGGATCCACTGCTGAGCAAGTGATGTAATTATACATTTCTCCAAATCTGTTCCAATGAACAAACATCTACATCTTGGATGGCCTGAGGGTGAGTTAAGTTTTAGCAAATTTTCATTTTTGGAAGAAATTTTCTTCTAACTCTCATTTTATTCGATCTTACAGATTACGGTTTGTGTTTGGCCAGTGTGCTCTTCAGGCATTGGACCTGGTGGACCAGCGCTCCGTCACATGTGTGTCATCACCTAGTGGTCGAAAGGCATTTCAGGTAGGAGTGAATGAATGTCTCAAATCAATTTTTTCCCACACAGCCACTGAACAAAACTTATTTTAATCATGTTTGGCTGTTATGAATGATGTACAGAAATTTCTGCAACCAAAACAGTCAGACAAAATTTTTAAATTCTTGGTTTCGGCCTGATTAGTTTTGGAGGGATGAAATAATTGACCAAAACACATTTTGACTGTGTCAGCATCTCACACAACATAGAAAAGCTACAACAGATGAACATGTCAGCAGTGAGGACCAAAAAATGATGCTTGTATAGCAGTATGTCAAATTCTTCAAATATGCAGAATTGGCTTATTGTCAAAGAACTTTACTACAACTGCTTTATCACCTGTGAAATAATTGCTTTGTGATCTCATTATTTTCAACATTTCAAACATTATCGTAAGTCGATGATACAACATATTCCTATGATTATTCACAAGACTGCATGTTGCTATCTTGTTGTTAGATGCTTCTCCTAAAGCACATTTTGCTGTCATAGATCAGGGTTTCCGCGGGGTCTTAAAAAGCCTTACATTTAGTTATATCAAATTTAAGGCCTTAAAAAGTCTTAAATTGTACAAGAAAGTCTTAATTATGATTTCAAGAGGTCTTAAATTTGGGGACGGGAAGACCATAATTGCTATATGGCTGAATGTGACGATTAAACTTCAAAAGGCTATGAAACATGAGCGCTGCACGTTCAAAGTCCGGTGTTGTGCCCATTTTCGATCCCAGCCAAATTATTACCCCCTCTCGTTGAAATCGCTACTTGATTGCCTAATCCTAACCCCACCCCTAATCCTAACCCCTCCCCCACACCTAACCCTAAACCTACCAATACTAGGGGGGTAATAATCTGGCGGGGGTCAGAATTGGGCACAACACTGGTCCTGCGCTGATTTGTGTACTGCCCTTACCGGGGAAAATCCACCCGTTTTTACACTGCAAACACGCAGAGCTTTAAATGTGAACTGGTGGATCGATAAGAAAACAATACATTTAGGGGTGTGCAATATGCATGGTCTGCGATAATAGCGTAATTGTAGTTTTAACGATGTGCGATTTGACATTATCGAGTATATCGCGAAAAGCAAACAAAACACACCTACAGAGTGCACACTTGCATTACGTGATGAAGTCTAGTAAGTTAACATCTGGGTTAAACTAGTGCACTTAAGCATTTTGAGTGCCTTCTTTCACTGCATGATTCAGTCTATTAAAATGCATTTAGAATTATCACATAAAGAGGGACGTTTTTTTCTCCAAAAATCAGCATGATTACAAATGTGATATTGATTTTATACAACAGTTCAATAAACAAGAAGTTAATATTAAGAGACTTGTTTTAGACACCATATTGCCTGTTTTTGCTCTATTTCGCCAACAAAAATAATTCCAAACAAAGCCACAGCACTGTTTTGTGTCTCTGAGCAACATGACGGTGTTTTTGTTTCTGAATGAATCAACCGTTTAAATGATTCGGTTCAGTTGCAATGACTCAATTAACAGTGACTTGCTGTCACCTACTGGTGGTTTTAATTTCACATTTTAAAGTATCTTTTCATTTTTTTTTAAATTAATTTCAAACATCAGTTTTGAATGTTTTATGTTTAAAATATCAAAACATTATTTATGCATTTGTAACTGCAGGTTAAAGTATTCCATGTCCCTCTGAGCTGCATTAAACAGTGTGTAAATACATCTAAATACCACTTCAGATGCAGCTTTGTGTTTTCTCTGCATTGCAAAGATGAATTCTGTTGATACTGATTTCATTTACTTGGTAACAGCCCAAATGCAAGAATTTGACGCAAAAGATGATGCACACTTTTAGAAAAAAATGGCTTAAAGATAAAAAAAAATGCCCATAAAACTTGTTGGAAAAGATTAATTTCTATCACTGCTGTGAACTGATCACCACACAGAATTCAGGAGTCGGCTGTCCACGGTAGTCCTTAAGATACCAGCACAATACAATACTCAGCAAAATATCGTCTAAGTATCGTTATCGATAAAATCCCAGAAAATATCCAGGAAATATCTATATCCCACAATCTATATTGTGTCGCTGGGAAATATCTAATATATATTTTTTGTCAATATCGCACACCCCTAACTTGTTATTTAATTTATATAACAATTTATTCATAATTGTTTAAATTAATATAATAATTAATACTTTTGGCTCATCCATTTTCTTAAAAATGGTTTAAAGGCTGAAATGTAAAGTTTATCATTTGTAAAACTTTTAGTTTTTGTGAAAACTTGTATCTGAACTGTAAATTATGCTTTTTACAGTAATTTTACAGTTTAATATGATACTATAGACACTGCCCCACCCCGCTCATATGGTATTAAATTTATTTGTGCAGGTCTTAAAGGAACACTCCACTTTTTTTGGAAATAGGCTCATTTTACACCTCCCCTAGAGTTAAACAGATGAGTTTTACCGTTTTTGAATCCATTCAGCCGATCTCCGGGTCTGGAGGGTAGCACTTTTAGTGTAGCTTAGCATAGATCATTGAATCAGATTAGACCATTAGCATCGCGATCAAAAATGACCAAAGAGTTTCGATAATTTTCCTATTTAAAGCTTGACTCTTCTGTAGTTACATCGTGTACTAAGACCAACGGAAAATGAAAAGTTGCGATTTTCTAGGCTGATATGGCTAGGAACTATGCTCTCATTCCGGCGTAATAATCAAGGAACTTTGCTGCCGTACCATGAATGGTCTAATCTGATTCAATGATCTATGCTAAGCTAAGCTAAAAGTGTTACCACCAGACCCGGAGATCGACTGAATGGATTCAAAAATGGTAAAACTCAACTGTTTAACTCTAGGGGATTTGTAAAATGAGCCTATTTCCAAAAAAAGTGGAGTGTTCCTTTAAAGTCTTAAATTTGAGCTTAAAAATCCTGCAGAAACCCTGTAGATTGCGAGTGTTTGTTTTCACTTTGCAACAGTATCTGCGTGGCATAAATTCTTTCCCATAGATCCAATGAGTCTCCAACACAAACGCGGCGTTTAGAGTTTGATTTGAACACTGCAAAATAATCTCAAAAGGTACTGAAAATGTATTTGTCTTTATACATTAAATTATAACTATCGCCGGATATGTGTGTATTTGTATAATGCATGGTGAGCTAATTTGTGGCAAAACTTGGATGCTTTTAACTCTGTACGGGTGAAATAAAACTGACTGGATCAGAAGCTGTTGTTGTGGTGTCTGTCTGCCCTCCTCCCCTCCACTCCTCAGTTTTCCACGGCCACTTTTGGAGCATTTTTCAAACCTGTGGTGAGAACAAACCAGTGCTGAAATAGGGAGTTTTGTAACCCTTAAAGAGTTCATATATGATGTGTTAGTCAGAGTGACCTAAATCCTCTCTGTTTATGACCAGTCAGTCCCTGAAAATGTCCACACTACGGTATACAGTCAGACGTATCAACACCACGCACAGTGAACTCATCATGTACTCTCAGTCCCAGAGTGTCTAGAATGGTCAGCCAATGTCCAGGAGGGAGTAGGTGGGTGGAAAAGCCTCGGTTTCCCCATAATTCCTCACATGACTGACCGTAGTTATGTTTCCGTAAAACGCCTACGACGAGACTGAACAGAAGAAAAGCAAATAAAGAGCAAACATTACCAGAAAACAAAGTATAGTAATAAAAGTTAATAGCCCTTTTTATGACCTGCTGTGATTCATCTTTAGACAGTCATTGATGTCTGTGTGCGTTTATCATCTCTATTTGTCATTGGTAATTCTAGGCTCAATTGTCTTTCTTTTTACAAAGTGATGTAGTTCCTGTAATTGCATTTTCAGGTATTTTCTAGGAATCTTTTCAGTTCTTGTTTAATAAAATGACGTGAAAAAAAGACTTGTTTTTTTTCTCCTTCAGTTTTTCATTTCAAATTCTCTTTGAGTCGGAGATCTCAGATTACTGTGTATCGCACACATGCAGCTTTTCTTTTCTGTTTTACTGCTTGACCAGACACCCAAACAGAGGGGCACATGGCCCTACATGACCACAGGATGTCTTTATCTAAAAACAATAATATTTTGAGAGCTCTGAAATGGAAGGCTATGCTATGTCTCCCAGTATTTCCCATTTCAGTCACATGTCCTTCTTTGATTCCTTCTTTGATTGAAGGAAGATCACGCTTTAAAAATCTATTATGTTTTGTACTTTCCATATTTGTAATGCACTGAAATCACTTTTTTACCTGAATACCATAAGCAAAGTTTGATGATTTTTTTTTTTTTTTATTTAGCAGAAAATTTTAAGTAAAGTTTCCTTAAATTGGGGTCATTTGGTAATTGATCTCTGTACTGTATGCTGTTCAGGGTGTTGTTTTCTTGGGTAGTAAATTAAACAAGTCATAGTGAAGGTCTTTGGCAAGGAGCTGCCTCTCAATATTTCAGTTGTACAAATTTTACATCTTTCTACTTTAGCATACTTTTTGGTCATGGTGAAAAGTGTCAACACTTACACTTTTACCTGTTGTAGCTTAACAATGTTGTGTGCTCAAACACTAACAAAACACTATCTATTTTTGGATAATGATTTGGGCCTTCCAATTTTGGCCAAATTATTATTTGTTTACATCTTCAGTCACAAATGTTGGTACTTCTCTACTTTATATGTCCAATTCTGAGTTCTCTGCGAAAAGTAGTATTATATAATAATGGGATTGAAATATTACAACACTATGATTGATTTTTTGACGTTCATGTTATGATAGGATGTGGTATGACTTCAGTCACCGTGTCTCCTGGCATGAGAAAACAGTTTAAAAGATTGCTGAGTGACTTTGGTGTAGAACAGAGAAATGTGAGAGTGATGTCTTTGTGCATTAGGTTCCTTAATATGCAATTTAACATAATTTTTTTATGATTAGTGTGTAGATGTGGCACCGTAGTTTTTAGGGTGATTAGAATATTTCCTGCATGTTGGAATGATGATGAGTGTTTTTTTGTAGATCAGTTTGAAAACAAAGCAAGTGAAATGATGTTGAGGATAAATGTAGCTGTTGAAATACTGTGCTGTGCAGAGATCAGTGCTTCTGCAGTCTACATGCCCTGAGGTGCTAAATTGTTCCGATCACGTTTCATACTCGAAATTTGATTTTTTTTCAATAGCATCTTTAGTTCTGGGGCTCATTCATACTGAACACAAAGGTGAGTGTGAATTTTTGTACTGCAATTTATGTGATTTAATATTTGATGAAAACACTTCACAGTGTTTGGTCTTCTAGTCAAGAGGAACAGTATAAATGCAGGGATATTCAGGCCCACAGGAATCTGTAGAAACCGCTGCAGGGTCTACGCATCCTCCATAAATATTTAGTCTAACCTGTTTATGTTTTCAGTGCACTTCAGAGTGTGGCACAACCACGTTTTCCATGGTTAAAGTTTCCTCTGAAATCAGCACACAAAATGTGGAAAGAAGTCCACAGATTCCTCTCAGGCCCCGGGGTTGTGTGTTGGTGAGTAAGTTTGTGTACGTGTACAGACCACATGCAGAAATCCAGCGGCATTGCTGCAGCAGGCGTTCTCTGGTGGATCGCCCTTCAGTGGCAGGAAATGTTTCCGGTTGGTCCAGTAGCCAATATCCTTTCAGTCAGCCCCTCTCTGGGGAAAGAAGCTTCATTAATATGTCATTGTGATTGTCATACTGTATTAAGATCAGCTGTGCTTAATATCGTCCTGCCCTGGGGCTTCTGTCCAGCTGTCGTAGTGTTCTCACTGACCTTCACTTACCATCTTTATTGAGTCCTGACCTACAGTAGCATGGGTGGAGTCAAGAAATAACACGGACATAGATGTTTGCCTGACAGCATGAGGTAGTTTCGTTGTTGTTAGAAATCTAAAGACACTTTCACTGCTGAAATGCACTTAAAAATAGAGCTGTTTGAGCGACCTGTGGAGGAAGGGGCATGTTTGGGAAAACATTCTACACTATATGCTATTTTTGTAGTTTTTGGCGGCGCTTTTCAGTAGGACAGAAATTACACAGCTTCAAGTGTAATAGAGCTGTTAACAGAAGTGAGCATAAATATTATATAAGTGAAAACATAATCAGATTTGATGCAGGGATTTCTGGTCCTTTTACTTATTTTCTTCGTGGATTATTAGGTGGATTCTTATTTTTTACTATAATTTTACCAATATTTTACTGTAAAAGTTAACTATATCACATGCAAAAAAAATATATATTAAAACTGGGAAAACTATATTTATTTAAAACTTTAATTAAACAGCATTTATTTACAAAATTTGTACAATGTTATATATGCTATTTTTGTAGTTAAAATTATTTATTTTGTAATATTTTTGGCGGCGCTTTTCAGTAGGACAGAAATTACACAGCTTCACTCCAGTGTACATGAGAGCATGATGGCGCCACAAAAATTGCCCTATATGTGCTGTAACAGAATGAAAGAAGTAAGGAGCAAAAAAAACTTAGCGTGTGTGTTGATGCGCACATGCGCAGGACAGTTTTCTTAAGCCTGCTCCCGCTATTGACCATATCCCGCAACGTGTGTGTCCCGTGAAAACTAGTATTGTATATAATACGCTATCAATATGTGGGGTAGAAATCACATTTGAGCGCTGCAATTCACTTTCGATTTTGGATTTCTGTAAAGTCCTTTTACTTATTTTAGGCACGTTGATATTCTGATCATATTTTTTTCCAAGCACATTTTACTAATTCCAAACCACATCTATCTTAATAACTACTATTAATTTTGATTATTAGGATATATAATTGTCCATGATTGAAAAACGCCTTATTGCAGAATTTTAGGCAGGTTTTCTACAGATAATGAGCCAAAAAAGAGATTTACTGAAAAGTCAAAAATTATTAAATCCCCATGAGAAATTTCAAAACTACTGAAATTGCCAAAAAGACCATTTCAGCGAAATGCTCATTAGGTCAGCAGGGTTAAAAAAAAAAACAGGTGGAGAAGAAAAGACCCATGTTAACTGCAAAATAATGCAATGTGAAGAATTAGGTGTAAACCAAAAAAAGTACGGGTCAGTACATAGTGCGGTATCGGGACCGAACACCCTTATCCAGCTTGCGTTTCCACTGCCAACAGTACCCTTTGAAAACTTTATAGGCGTGGTGTATGCCGGAAAGTACTTTGATCAACAATAAAGCGCGACAATAAGCACAACTCTGCCTCTTTTTTAATAGCAATGCCATTATGTAAAGTCTGTACAAAGTATAAGAGGAGTTTATAAGAGGAAATCCTTAAAGACAAAAGCAAACAATTCAAAATTCAAACGTATATGTTTTCACTACAGAGACATCAGAGCCAGCAGCAAATTCGGAAGGCAAAAAATATTTTAGCCGACTAAGGATGCTCGAGGCGGATATATGAGCACAGAGCGCCCGGTGATCACCTGGAGCTAAATCGGCATAGCAAATTTTCAAATAGGCTGTCTTTATAAATAAACCGCAGATTTGAGAAACAACTACATTCTTGCCTGAAAAACTCGTAAAACTACATTTCATGACAGAATAACAGTAATATTTTGAAAATTACGCGGGTTTTTGGGCAATGACATTTCACAAGTCCACAAGAACAGAACGCATATTGAGAAACGGCTATTGTCTGTGTGAAAATATAAAATTATAAAATACACTGTTATATTTTTTGTGTTTGCGCACGTACCGCCATCATCAGTGGATACGAGCCATAAGGCTCCAGCGCCATCATTTTCCAGAACTGCAACCTTCCTGGAGTTCCAGAATTACAAGGTTCTCAGAGACTTTGCTTGGGTAAAAAATCCTAAAAAAATGACCCTCATTTAATAAGAATAACATGCTGAAGTGTTGTGAAATACATGAAGATTATTTTTTTATAGGCTTTATGGACAGATAAGTTGAGAGTGACTCTTTAAGGACCAGCATCACGTCCTCTGGTACCACTGTTTGAAGAATTTATCTTCCAGAATCTGGAGCTCATTTTAGGAGCTCATTTTTATTAAATCTCTGCAAGACAGACTTTTCAGGATAGGAGAAAATGAATAATAAAAATGAACACCCAAAACTTACTGCGACATGAAGCTAAGGAGAAAATGTAGAACTTGAAAAATAAGAAAAACAGCTTAGTGAAAAGTGTTTACAGTTTAAAAGCAAATAGAAAGTCCTTTTTTTTTTTTTTTTTTTTTTTTGCAGATTTGCACATGTACAAGGTTTAAAATGTTCATGACATATTTTAAAAAAAAATATTGAAGTTTTGAACTGCAGTATATTTAAGCACCTGCATTCCTCTAGTCTAGGTCAAAGATGAAAAAATGGGATTTACAATAAGTGATTTACAAAATAATTTTGACTTGAGTTTATTTATTAATGAGTAACGTCTCTATTGAGAGAATGTGCACATTTTTTATGTTAACAGGTTTTACAGTGTTATTACAACATTTAACCACTTTTTTATTAATTTAAAAATTGTGAAAATGTAAAATTTTAAAGTGTTTTGTAAACACTTTTCACTTAGCTGTTTTTCTTTAATTGCAGAACAAAATTTAAATCTTGTACAAGAACTACAGCAAAAAACAGTTTGATGCATATTTTATCAATATTTTAGAATTACCAGTATTGACTTCAATGGATTTCATTAAATTTCTTTGAACACGACTGCTCAAAACGGTCTAAATTTATGAAACCTACACATTCAAAACATTATTACTCTGAAATGTTTTATGTAAAAGTTAAGTGCAAGTGAAATGTTTAGTACTGTAAGGTCTTTCATGACACTACATATGCTGGCGTGTGAATTTGATGGGTGCTTGATATAAAATAAATGGTGCTTGATATAAAATAAATGGTGCTTAAAAAAGTCCTTGAATCTGGTGTTCATGAAAGAGTGGGAACCCTGTTTGGGTAAAGAGAGAGGGGAACGGGATCGGTAAAGGACCACGAGCCGGGATTCGAACTCGGGTCGCTGTGAGCACAGTTGCGCTGTATGTCGGCGCACTAACCGCAAGGCTATTGGCGCCGACAAAATTCTGGTCATTTTACCGTGAAATGAAAAATCTTGTTTACATGTGACACTTTGCCTCTGATTTTGACTTTCTGCTAACCTGCAAGGGCATGTAAACAGGACATGGGCAGCTTCTCTCTAATGGTGAAAGTCTCTTCCTCTGTGTAATGTTGACTCACATTAGCATCAGCAGATCAGTGCAGGCTGTTGTGATAATGCTTTACTGACACTAATGACTCCTCTGACCTTTGTGTCGCTGGGAAATAATGCCTAGTGTTTGTCACACCAGCTGCTTTACCAGCCCATGCCAATCCTCATTGTGCCTTAATAAGGTGGGATGTTTTACTGTAGGGCAACTATGGAAAGAATGCAGGTAGTTTGATGGATGTTGGTATTTTTAATGTTATTTTTGATTGATGGAAGCAAAATTGTTAGTTGATATTACATCTGTTAAAATAAGTTTATGCTTTAGTCTTAAGAAATGCTCATGAAATTACACAAGACTTTAAAATCCTCTGTTGTGCAAAGACGCAGCATAGTGAGGTCTGTAAATGTCAAGTTTGAGCAAGACTGTGCTTGCCTGCACTGTCATACCAATTTTTTGTGTTGTGTAAAACGCCCAAGAGGCTTGGACTAGGCTGGCATTTTTTGTGAAACCAACATAATCAAAATAACCATATTCTTTCTTTGTGTAAAACGCCCAAGAGGCTTGGACTAGGCATGAAATTGGCAGTGCAATTTATTGATGCGTATTATTCCAGAGGTTAAAAAAAGTGTTTATAATCTTTAATCAAAATGTAATAGACCTCTGACACTTTTTTTTTCGTGAAACCACTTCCACTCTTCCCCTCATCCACCCGACTTCATTCTTGCAACAGCCTCTTTTCAAATACATTCTATACCAGATTGATATCCCATCCTACATGTTTTGCACGTCACATGTGTTAATGGGCTGCAGATAAACATTTTTCATGTGTTCTGCTGAGATTGTTGTGATATCTATTACACATATCACTGACGATCCTGAAAATGCAAAAGAAGATTCAAATCAGTGTGATTGAGATTGTGGTTAATGGTGTGGCGCATTCCAGGAAATTTTTTAAAAAAGGCAACAAAAGAAAAAGCTCTGTAATAAAGTTAAAGCAGCTGTCAGCAAGAAATCTGTTGTTTTCTCTACTCTCACCTGCCTTTTTTCATTCACTCTGTATATGATCTTGACCTTCTCATTCATAAACATTTCATTTTATGCTACAAAAGGTGTCTCCGAAAAGTGTGGGGGGGAGCTGTTTCTCAGTTTAGATCATTTCTGTGACTGTTGGCCGAGTCCTGTTGTAGAAATGTGTGAAAGGGGCACACTTTTCAAACTGTATTTAAGAGCATAAACCTTCCTCTTATTCACTGACCACCTGCAGTCCAGTTTAAACCGGTCACTATGTGCTGGTGTAACACCGTCCCGTGCGAATTTAAATTAAATCATTCTCAACACAAACATGCCTACTTTCTATGTAAATTAGGCTTATTAGATTGTTTCTTATTTGCAAACTGCCTGGTGTTATTACCGCCCAGAGAAAGCAGATGGCAAATTAAATTATTATTCCATGGTTGAGGAATTTAAAAAAAGTGTTTATAATCTTTAATCAAAATGTAATTACCCGCTCCACCTCTGAAACATCCTTTCTTTTTCGGCTGACTTCATGCATCACTTTGCGTTCCCTCGCAAAACTTTTGCTTCCGAGAAACTCTTCCCCTCTTATCCAAAGATACCCTTAAAAAAAAATATATATTTATGAGAGACTTGCGAGGGAACGCATTCTTGCAACAGCCTCTTTTGCGAGAACGCAAAACATTTGAAAAAATTTTTTCCTCCCACCCTGAATTTTTTCCACTCACCCTGATTTTTTCCCACCACAATGTCCTTTAGGGCTCCGTAGCGTTTGGATTAATAGTAAATATATATTGATAAAATCCCAGTTAAAAATCCTACGTTGTTTCATGTTTTGCACGTCACATGTGTGTAAATGGGCTGCAGATAACATTTTTCATGTTGACTAATGCATGCTGAGATTGTTGCTGATATCTACCTGTAACATACACATCATCACTTGACGATCTTCTGAAAAGTGCAAAAGAAGATTCAAATCAGTGTGATTGAGATTGTGGTTAATGGTGTGGCGACATTCCAGGAAGATTTTTTTAAAAAAGGCAACAAAAGAAAAAGCTCTGTAATAAAGTTAAATGCAGTCGGTTACTTTCAGCAAGAAATCTGTTGTTTTCTCTACTCTCACCTGCCTTTTTTCATTCACTCTGTATATGATCTTCACCAGGGATTTCAGACCTTCTCATTTCATACAATCTTTTATTTCATGTTTTATGCATATCCGTACAAAAGGTAGCATCTCCGACTCTAATCTCTTCTCCCATCTCCTCACTATATGCCCCGGGCAGTTTGAAGTGTGGGGGATGTTCATTAGTAAAGCTGTTTCTCTGAAAGTTTAACATCATTTCAAGATTAATAAACTGTTGGCCGAGTCCTGTTGTATTGTTCATTCTTGTTGAAAGGGGCACACTTTAACTCAAACTGTATTTAAGAGCATAAACCTTCCTCTTATTCACTGACCACCTGCAGTCCAGTTTAAACCGGTCACTATGTGCTGGTGTAACACCGTCCCGTGCGAATTTAAATTAAATCATTCTCAACACAAACATAAAGCCGAAGTTACCTTTACTTTCTATGTTAAATTAGGTATAACTTAATATTTTAACTAATTGCAAAATTGAATAATCAATCTTATTTGCAAACTGCCTGGTGTTATTACCGCCCAGAGAAAGCAGATGGCAAATTAAATTAATTTAAGCAAGTGAAGCCTGACATTTGAAATAATAGTCTGAATTAAAAAAATAAAAATTATATGGTTGTAAATGTGGAATAAAACATTACAATTATACTAAAAGACCTTTTACTTGCTTATAAAGTATAAACTATTAATCAGATAACAGAAGGCATGTTTGTACAACAGTTTTTTTTTTAAGCAAAATTTTTACCATGTTGATAATTAAGAGACTTTTTTGCATATCAAATATGATATAATAGATTATGGGGTAAAAGAGATGTTGGTCTTCATTTCCTATTGATTATAAAGCAGTAATTCATCAAATGATGGAGAAAAGTGTTACGACCAGGCATGTAGTCATTAGAGAGCTCAGCACTGTCACAGTGCCGGAGCAATGCTCTACAGTCCCAGTAAAATATGCAGATCACAGGTTATGGAGTTTACAGCAGACCTATCACCCAGAACCAACCCGCAAGATGGGGCATTGCAGCGTGCAAATTGCATCGTTACCAGGTTACCTGATTTATTTTTAATGTATCCTCTTATTATTTTGAAACACTGACTGCTCATGCTGTACCCATGTTGACATGATGGGATATAAAATAGCTAAAGGAAATATGAGGCAGTTTGTTTTTTTGTCTAATCTAGATATTTTATTGTGATTTTATGTAATAGATTTTTTTTGGCTTTATTAACAGATTTTGTTTCATAAAAATGGGACGTAATAATAAATATATATAGCCCATATGTATCTGTTTTAAAGTAGACATATTGACCTTCCTTTGAGTAGTGAGTGGTTGACATCTCCAAGTAATATTATAACTTGTAGATGTTTAGCAGTAGGTTGGGATCAAGAATGAGCTGATAGACCTTAGATCAGACTGATCTTAGACCAGCAACAAACCAGCTAAAAAACCATAACCGTACATACTGTATATGCTCAAAAGCATATTTATTTTATTATTACTCCCCATATGTATTATCCAATCTATCAAGAAGCCTAAAAATCTGGATGTTTAGTGAAATGATGATTTATGAACCTAAGAGTCCTCCACAAAATTTTTGTACATCATATCTTGTCCAAAGTGTTCAGCCAGATTGCCACCAGCTGCTCGTTTGACTGGGCAATTCATCCAGCTGGGAAAAACTAGAATTTATCTCCTATGTTCCACAAACGAGTTGTTTGTTGGTTTCTTTTTTTTTTCTTTTTTTTTAAGGTGGGAAATATATATTAATATTAAAATAACTGTTATAGTGCATGATGATGAATAGTTTTTCCTGTCCTTTGATTTCCTGTTCTGTCTCCTTGTCATGAATACATGCAAAAGGACATTTTTTAAAAGAAAACCAGATTGCACTGGGCTTTCTTCCAATGAATATCCTCCACTTGTCCCATCCCATTAATAATACTTGCATTAGACCTCTTCCCCCACACCTTTTAACATGTAACATTTTTCTATTTTTGTGACATGTCCAACCAAAACTACAGTAACCTCCACCACATATTAGATTCAAGCCTGTGAATTAAACATTTAATTCCACAACTCAGCCTAACTAACTTCCCACAAATCCAAAGTCAACCACTCCCCGGAGGACCGGTCCTGACATCTCTTTGCTCTGACAGATTAGATACTGGCCTTTTCAAACCACTCCAAACAAATCTGCCGCACAATATCTGTTTTTGAAGAGGTCCCGTGAGGGGGAAGAGAGTTAAGGGTATCACAGTGTTCATCCAGATCCTACATATCATTTTTATGTTGTGTTGGAAACATATGATTGATTTGTGTCAGTGGTTACATGTTCTCCCAGCAGCTGGGGTCCAGAAGTCTGAAAACACGCTGAAAATCTGGGCTTCAAACTCAGATTTAAATCTGGAAGCAAACAAAGATTTAAAATATTTAACATTTTTATACTATTTAAATATAAACTTATTAGGAAATATTGACTAACATATTCAAATAAACAAATTAGCTACATTATTTGGACCTCTTTTGCTAATTAAATTCTAAAAGTTTAATTCAGCAGTGTTATACTGATCATATGTAAATATACTAACAATTTTCAAAATAAATATGATGCAATAGGCTTTATAGGGACAAAAGGGATGTTGGTGTTCATTCTGAATTGAATATAGAAGCAATAATTCATCAAATGATGGAGAAAAGAGATAAGACCAGGCATGTAGTCATTAGAGAGCTCAGCACTGAGCATCTTAAAATCACAGTGCTGGAGCAATGCTCTACAGTCCCAGTAAAATATGCCAGATCACAGATAGTCTGTTGTAGCCACCATAACCTATCATCCAGAACCAACATATTTTTATGTTGTGTTGGAAACATTCAAATAAAAAATTTGCTACATTATCTTCACCTGCTAATTAAATTCTAATATAGTTTAATTTAGCAGGGTTATACGGATCATACGGAAATGCTGTAACAATTTTAGTTCCCACACTGGCACAAGGAGAATATATAATTACTAGGGGTGTCCCCGACTAAGGATTTTCATAGTCGAATCGGAATTTTCGAATCTTGCCGATATTCGACTGATAGTCGAATCATATGTTTGGGGCGGGGCCAAAATACATCACCAAGAGACAGTCATAATTATACTGACGTTAACACACAGCGAAAATGTGTAATGGACACCTCGCAGATACAAAATAATGTTTTGTTTTGAAACGCCAGCGAAACCCTAATAATTAAAAACATTTTACAACAGTGCTCTCGTTATAACGTTATGTAGGCTGACAGTAGGCTAGTTATTAATGTTCTGCATTTCTGTTTTGAGCTGCGCATGCTGAAGATGACCAGTAGAATGAAGCATTTGATAGCAGGTTTTTAATCAATGGGATTGAACTCATCATTTATCTAATATAGAATACGCTTCGTTATTTATAAAACATAACGTTAATACGACCTACAGGCTACCTGCACAGAATGCCTGAATGCAGAAGTGAATGTGTCCACGGCACGCGGCTCTGAATGAACTCCTTTTGTGGACACGTTCTTCACGCAACAACGTGTAGAAACACGGCAACCAAACTCTAAAAATTCACAGCGTTTTATTATAATAGTGTTCTCATTATAAGTAAGGGATAATCAACGGCTAGCCGTGCATTAAAGGATTTTAAATGCACGACGTGGAGGGGTTGCCTCCGCGAAGTGCATTTAAAATCCTTTAATGCACGGCTAGCCGTTGATTATCCCGTTTATTCCATGGTCATTTGCCAAGTTATAGACAAGTTAAAACTTGTATTGCTCTTTGCAGCGCAATATTTGACCGAAGCATTTGGGTAAAAATGAGCAGGTTATTTAATCGTCAGTTACGGCTCGTTAGCTCAGCATTCTGCCTCTTCAAATCAGATAGAATAGTGCGGTAAAGATCATACACGTTATTTGAATGAATTATAGCATGTATTTCAATTCATTTTCGATCGAGAGACAGAGATGACAGTTGTGTGTAAGTGTTACCTGCTTGCTGCGGTCTGCGCATCTGAACTCTCTACAAACACATTAACGTTACTTCAAAAACAGCGATTTTATCACCTCCTTGCTGGGGAATATAATGTAGCGATCTACAACCCCAAATCAGAAAAAGTTGGGACTGTATGGAAAACGCAAATAAAAAAAGAAAGTAGTGATTTCTAAATTTACTTTGACTTGTATTTCATTGCAGACAATATGAACACAAAATATTTCATGTTTTGTCTGGTTCAACTATCATGTCATTTGTAAATATACATCCTTTCCTGTCATTCAGACCTGCAACACATTCCAAAAAAAGTTGGGACAGGAGCAATTTAGGGCTAGTAATGAGGTAAATTGGTTAAATAATGATGTGATTTGAAACAGTTGATGTCAACAGGTGACTGCAATTATGATTTGGTACAAAAGCAGCATCCAATAGAAAGGTCAATTCAGTCCTTTCGAGGAGAGCAAAGATGACAGCCGAGGATTGCCAGTTACCTGCCAACAAATACGTGAGAAAATTATTGAAATGTTCTAACAAACAATGTTCCTCAAAGTTAAAGATAGGAAGAGATTTGGATTTTATTTCACCTTGGGGAATATAATGTACGAGTGCATAACATAATTACAATCAGAATTCAAGGAAGTTGGGACTGTCTGGAAAACGAATTTCAAAGTGCGTAAAGGACAAAGCGCAAAGTAGTGATTTCTAAATTTACTTGACTTGTATTTCATTGCAGACAAATGAACACAAAATATTTCATGTTTTGTGATCTGGTCCGATCCACTCACTGCATGTCATTTGTAAATCGTCATCCTCATCCTATAAGCGATATCACCACATGGGCTCAGACCAGGACATACTCCAAAAAAAGTTGGGACAAAGGAGCAATTTAGGGCTAGTAATGAGGTAAATTGGTAATGATGTGATTTGAAACAGTTGATGTCAACAGGTGACTGCAACATGATTTGGTACAAAAGCCAGCAAATGCCAGTTAAAACTGTACTGTAGGAGCAAAAGGAAGCCCCTATGTTAACAGTGTCCAGAAGCGCCGTCGACTTCTCTGGGCTCGGAGGCATCTGGGATGGACCATCACACAGTGGAAACGTGTACTGTGGTCAGATGAATCAGTATTTCAGGTATTTTTTGGGAGGAA
The DNA here is from genome assembly GCA_027422415.1 of Schizothorax lantsangensis. Taxonomy (NCBI): domain Eukaryota; kingdom Metazoa; phylum Chordata; class Actinopteri; order Cypriniformes; family Cyprinidae; genus Schizothorax; species Schizothorax lantsangensis. Next base: position 24,643,576 of record CM049842.1, on the reverse strand, counting down.
TGGACGCCGTGTGCTCTGGACCAAAGAAGAAAAAGGATCATCCAGACTGTTACCAGCAACAAGTCCAAAAGCCAGGGTCTGTCATGGTATGGGGTTGTGTCAGTGCCCTTGGCAAAGGTAACTTGCACTTCTGTGATGGCACCATTAATGCTGAAAAGTACATAGAGATTTTGGAGCCACAATATGCTGCCTTCAAGAAGACATCTTTTCCATGTGGGACGTCCATGCATATTTCAACAAGACAATGCAAAACCACATTCTGCACACATTACAAAGTCCTGGCTGCGGAGGAAGAGGGTACGGGTGCACTTGACTGGCCTGCCTGCAGTCCCGACCTGTCTCCAATAGCAGAATGTGTGGCGCATTTTGAAGAATGTGTGGCGCAAAATGCGACAACGAAGACCCCGTACTGTTGCCCACCTTAAGACTTGTTTGCAGGAAGAATGGGACAAAATTACACCTGAAACACTTCATCACTTGGTGTCTTCAGTCCCTAAACGTCTTTTAAGTGTTGTGAAAAGGAATGGCAACATAACAAAGTGGTAAATGCTTTACTGTCCCAACTTTTTTTGGAATGTGTTGCAGGTCTGAATGACAGGAAAGGATGTATATTTACAAATGACATGAAGTTGACCAGACAAAACATGAAATATTTTGTTCATATTGTCTGCAATGAAATACAAGTCAAAGTAAATTTAGAAATCACTACTTTCTTTTTTTATTTGCGTTTTCCATACTGTCCCAACTTTTTCTGATTTGGGGTTGTAGTATCTATCTTTTATTTTAGTAATAAAAATCGCGGGGAAGCGTTGACAACAACTTTGTGTGTGTGCAGCACAATCTGCGATCTCCGACCTCTCTCTCTCTCCGTGTGTGTGTGTGCGAGCGAGTGATGCTTGTTGGTTAGTTAAAGCAGCGCATTAATATGGAACGGTGATTAAACTGACCTGGAACTACCTGTGCAGTTAAACTAATTTAATCAACACCTGCCAGCCAATCAGAATAGAGTATTCAGACAGACCATGGAATAATGTTATGTATATTACAGTCCCAGTCATAGCATTGTTGTTTGTACTGCTCGCGCTGCGCGTTGATAATCACTGTACAATGAAGCGCTTTACTTCAGCGTGATGCATCTTATGCGAGATAAATAATACACAATATATAATCCGGCTGACATGTTTTGAAATCACTTATACCCCATCTGATCGAAAAAATCCAGTCTGTAACTCTGCCTGTGTCAGTTTGAGTCTCGTTAAAGTTTTAAATCCCTGCCGCCAAGTTGCTTCTCTGTCTGTCATGTATTATGGAAAATGAAACAACTATACACTGTAAAAAATATTGTGCCCATTTCACTCAATAAAAATGAGGCAACTTTTTGCGTCAGCTTTTTAAGTATTTTGAACTCATTTTATTCTTGTTTGTTCTATTAGACTTTACATGTTTCCAACTTGAACTCTTAAGTAATGGCAACTCATTTTTTTCAATTTACAAACTATAGTTTTAAGTTCATCAAACATAAACCTTGTTGTTTTTTAAAGTAATATTTACCAGTTTATCCTTACAAGCCACATTTTTATTTTAAAGATGTATTAAATCTGTATTTAAATATTTTAAAAAACATTCTACAATAGTGTAATGAAACAGTAAGCAGGCGTCTCAAAACAAAACATTTATTCACTTTACAATGTTACAACAGTGCAACAATCCAAATTACAGAGCATCATTAACACTACTGGTAACACTTTAGTTTAGAGACCAATTCTCACTATTAACATGCTTATTAGCATGCATATTTATAAAGCACATATTGATGCATTAAAACATTAACAACGTCATACCTAAACTTAAAAACTTTCCTATTCATTTTAATGAGGGAAAACAGTGTATTTAGTGTTTTGAACATTGTTAAAATATCAAATTCAATTAAAAACATTACATCAGCAAATAAAAAGGAATAGCATTCAATAGCATTTTACAGAGTAAACTTTGAAACTTTAAAATGTATGTTCTGCAGTCCACAATATCTTAACACTTACTACTACAAGCTGAGCACACTTCACTTGGGTTAGTTCACCCAAAAAATAAAATTCTGTCATTTACTCACCCTCATGTTGTTCCAAATTGGTAAGACTTTTGTTCATCTTCAGAACTCAGATGAGGATATTTTTTAATGAAATCTAAGAGGTATCTGTCCCTCCCTTGACAGTTTATGCAAGGACCACTTTGACGCTTAAAAAAAGTTCATAAAGAGATCGTAAAAATAATCTAGAAGAATTTAGCAGTTTAGTCAAAAGTTTCTTAAGAGACTTGATCACTTTACATGATGATCAGATCTAACTTAGCTTTTATTCACATCTAAACATTCTTCGGAGCAGATCAGTTATGGCAAACGGAAGCTCAAGCATTCTTGCTCGATGTATGAGAACCAATAAGGTTTGTTCTTATGTGTCAAGCAAGTACTTCTGTTTATGTTCACTGATCAACGTTTATATATGTGAATAAAATGCTAAATTCAAACTGTTCATCATATAAAGCTATCATGGCTCTTCAGAAAATGTGAATTAAAAACTGCTCGATTATGAACTTTTTAAAGCATCAAAGTGGTATTATTGCATGGACTGTCAAATGAGGGACAGAAATCTGTCAGATTTCATTTAAAATGTTCATTTTTGTTTCGAAGATGAATGAGAGTCTTACGGGTTTGGAGTGACAAACGAGTAAATGACAGAATTTTAATTTCAGAGGTGTGGGATTTTTGATGGGAAGTGATTGGATCTTCTTGGATTTCCAAGGCATCTTCATCATCCAGATCCTGTGAAGTAAAAACAGTTTAAGTGGACAAAGATTTTACTTTAATTTCATTGAAATTGTTGATTTAGAGTGATTTATTGCTTTATTATTATTCTGTTCTATTATTATTATAATATTCTAAAACAACTGCTTGTCTACTGAAATAAAGAAAAACAAGCACAAACTAAATGTTAACTGGTAAGAAGTAGGAACATGGTAAATATATTTCATTTATACCCCAATACAATAGTGCCTTTACAACATTCCAGCATCAATGTGGTTGTATTTAATGTGATTCTTACCTTTTTTCAGTGCAGTTGGTCTCTGACGGAGATGATTTTAGTCTTGTCCCTTGCTCATCACATGGTAACAGTTTAGTAGTGCCCCAGTCATAATGAGAGAGAGATTTTGATGTCAAACTCCTTAAAATTAAAGCAAAAAAGTAGCAATTACCGCATGGCATGTTCCCCAAACACCTTTCTTAGCTATATTCAACTCAGTCATTTATGTAAATGCTTTAGGATAAACTTTTTTCCAAACGTTTGAAGACATATTTCGTATAATTTCAGCGCATAATTAAATAAGACACAAGTACTGTATATTTACATTGTATACAAGCAGTTAACTTTAAATCATTGAGGAGCTGCATAATGAAAAACGTTGATCAAGGTAACTTATTCAATGCAAGGGTCATTTATGTAAACCAGCTAATAAAACAAACATGTATGGTTAACGTTATATTCGTCATGGCATATTTTGTGATATTAAAGCACTAATCCACTCATATGTAATGTATTTCTTACCTTTTTCGGTGCCACTGGCCTCTGACGGAGAAGATTTATGACGGAGAAGCACAATGAGTCACAAATGAGCTCAATGCTGATGTCAAACTCCTTAAAATTAAAGAAAAATAAAGTGATTACACATGGCACTTTCCCCAAACTCCGTCACAAAAACGTCTCCGCCTAACGTAACGTACTCCGACTGTTCAGTCATTTGTGTAATGTTAAATGCTTATGAAACTAACGTTAAGTTACCTTTTTTTTCTTCAAAGACATATTTCATATTATTGCAACAGGTAATTAAGGAAAACAGTCAAATAACTTTATAAATTGTATACAAGCAGTATCTTAAGGCATATTGAGCACATAATCCAAATTACAACTAAATTACAGCCGTAAAATCCAATTAATCCATAACTACATAACTCACATGCTATACTGAGTGGATAAAAACATTAAAACAAAAGTATATTGCTTAAAGTGTCGATAAAGAAAACGAAAAACGGCGTTAAATCGTTAGCCGATTTTAGCTTCAAGGCTAAATGCAGGAGTAACGTTACTTATGAACCAGCTAATAAAGCAAACATTTTGCTCTATCATTGCATATTTGGTGACATTAAAGCATTCGACAGTTAATATGTTCATATGCAGGTGCATCTCAATAAATTAGAATGTCGTGGAAAAGTTCATTTATTTCAGCAATTCAACTCAAATTGTGAAACTCGTGTATTAAATAAATTCAATGCACACAGACTGAAGTAGTTTAAGTCTTTGGTTCTTTTAATTGTGATGATTTAGGCTCACATTTAACAAAAACCCACCATTTTAACAAATTAGAATACTTCATAAGACCAATAAAAAAAAAACATTTTTAGTGAATTGTTGGCCTTCTGGAAAGTATGTTCATTTACTGTATATGTACTCAATACTTGGTAGGGGCTCCTTTTGCTTTAATTACTGCCTCAATTCGGCGTGGCATGGAGGTGATCAGTTTGTGGCACTGCTGAGGTGGTATGGAAGCCCAGGTTTCTTTGACAGTGGCCTTCAGCTCATCTGCATTGTTGGGTCTGGTGTCTCTCATCTTCCTCTCGACAATACCCCATAGATTCTCTATGGGGTTCAGGTCAGGCGAGTTTGCTGGCCAATCAAGCACAGTAACACCATGGTCATTGAACCAGCTTTTGGTACCTTTGGCAATGTGGGCAGGTGCCAAGTCCTGCTGGAAAATGAAATCAGCATCTCCATAAAGCTTGTCAGCAGAAGGAAGCATTAAGTGCTCTAAAATTTCCTGGTAGATGGCTGCGTTGACTGTGGACTTCAGAAAACACAGTGGACCAACACCAGCAGATGACATGGCAGCCCAAATCATCACTGACTGTGGAAACTTCACAGTGGACTTCAAGCAAAATGGATTCTGTGCCTCTCCACTCTTCCTCTAGACTCTGGGACCTTGATTTCCAAATGAAATGCAAAATTTACTTTCATCTGAAAAGAGGACTTTGGACCACTGAGCAACAGTCCAGTTCTTTTTCTCCACAGCCCAGGTAAGATGCTTCTGACGTTGTCTCTGGTTCAGAAGTGGCTTGGTAGCCCTTTTCCTGAAGACGTCTGAGCGTGGTGACTCTTGATGCACTGACTCCAGCTTCAGTCCACTCCTTGTGAAGCTCTCCCAAGTGTTTGAATCAGCTTTGCTTGACTGTATTCTCAAGCTTGCGGTCATCCCTGTTGCTTGTGCACCTTTTCCTACCCAAATTCTTCCTTCCAGTCAACTTTGCATTTAATATGCTTTGATACAGCACTCTGTAAACAGCCATACCTTTCAGTAATGACCTTCTGTGACTTACCCTCTTTGTGGAGGGTGTCAATGTTCGTCTTCTGGATCATTGGCAAGTCAGCAGTCTTCCCCATTATTGTGGTTTCAAAGAACAAGAGATACCCAGAATTTATATTGTATGGATGGTCATTTATTGAAACTCAAATGTAAATATTCTAATATTTTGAGATACTGATTTTTGACTTTCATGAGCTGTAAGCTCTAATCCTCAAAATTAAAACAAAAAATCTTTTGAAATGTTTTACTTTACATGTAATGAATCTAAAATATATGAAAGTTTCACTTTTTGAAATAAGTTACAAGAAAAAAATTACTTTTTCACGACATTCTAATTCATTGAGATGCACCTGTATTATTTAATTTGTACCTTTTCAGTGCCCTTTGGGTTGATAGCGATGGAGAAAAATGCAGTCCTGTCACCAGTTGAAAGGAAAATTCAAAATGGCCTCAGTCAGAATCACGTCTTCAGCAGCCTAATCCCTCTGTTAGTCTTTTAAGTACATTTTACTTATACATTTTACTTATCTCTAAAAGGCACACATCTAAAAAGCCTCGTAAAGATTACTCAATATTGTACTTACAACATTTAATTGTAAAAAACAAGTGTTTGCAACAAATTGATATTAAGTATGTTACTCAAATTTTCAAAGTAAATCACCATACATAGTTTTATTTGTTGAAACTATTGATATATTCTTGTTACAATTACAACTCCACTGAGTCATTTTTCTCAGTGTAGGGGTGGTTGGATTTATTCACGCACGTTAAAATATTTATTTAAAGCTTCTTTCTTTTCAGATTCTTATTTACAGCATTATTTTTAATAGGCTGTATATTAACTTATTGGGAGAAAACCAGTAGTTCTATGTGAAATCAGACATTTGAGCACCCCCATATAGCCAAAATGGCATGATCCTAACACCCCGCGAATATTCGACTGTGAGATTGGGAGTCGAATCAGGCTCCTCATATCGAAGCATCGAATCGTCGACTATTTGGGGTCACCCCTAATAATTACATGTAAATGTGGCAGTAAAAAAAATAACAGTAAAAGGTGCATTAACATCGAAAAAATGATAACCACATACACACAGAGTAAATCATATATGGTAAACGTGGAAGTTTAAACATGCATATATGATGCATGGGGAACAATGAGGTTTGTTGTAGTGTTTGCTTTTATTCTTTGGTATATATATATTTGTGTTGCTTGCCATATGTGATGCACTCTGTGTATGTGTGTTTATATGAGAATAAAAGCTTAATGACATCTGTTAATAGAAAGCATTTGTATCTCTTCACAAGACTTTGATTAAACTGCTCAATTTATATGAATTAGTTTTACAATGCAAAGGTTTTATTATCTGGACTTTCAGTGGAGAAACACAAACTTCTCAGGTTATATCAAAAATATCTTTGTTTCAAATATCAAAATCAAAGTTTGATGGGTTTGGAAGGACACGAGGTTGAGTAAATCACTGATTTTTAGTTTTTGGGTGAACTGTCCCTTTAAGATGTATCTGATCATTTTATATCTGCAACAAAATCATTCCCTTTTATGCAAAGCAACTTACAAATGAGGAATACCACAACAAAAGCAGTTCATCTTAGAGAGGAACTATGCAATACATAAAAGATAAATAAAGATAAAAGTTAGTACAGAGATGTAGAGATCACCCTTAGACTGTTTTTGAAGACAGAAAGCGTTTCTGGTGAGCTCTGTGATGCTGCACAGGGTCACTAGGTCAAGACATTTCAAATACACACATCATGAAGGAGCTGATCTTTTGAGGCATGAAGCCCTCTTCCAATTATCCATCTCTGTACAGTATATAGACAGAATACGAAAACTTGCATTTGGTAAAAACAAGTGAATGCTTTTACAGCTTGATTTCACAACTACGCTTCACAGTTGTTATATAATGCTGTAAACACTGTTGGATGCAGAAGCCTCTAGTTTGCTTGTTTATGCTGATGCCGTTGTAATGTCATTCTGTGTCTAAATGAATCTTAAGAGGCTACATCTCTAATCTGACCTGGCTGAATTTCCAGCATCAGTAGACCCAGAACGAATGTTACCAGACATTTTGATGTTTTGCTGGCCGTCGGTTGATAGTCTGTCAGAATCTTCTCTCAAGTCAAGTCAAGTCACCTTTATTTATATAGTGCTTTTAACAATACAAATTGTGACAAAGCAACTGCACAATATCAAAATGGGAAAATAGTGTCAATAATGTAAAATGACAAGATTAAACACTCAATTTTCAGTTAAAGGCATTTCATTATTGAATTCAGTGATGGCATCGTCCAGCTCAGTTCAGTTCAAAAAGTTTCTGTTCAATCAAGTCGACGATATTGCTGGAAATGATGTGTCCCCAACTAAGCAAGCCAGAGGCGACAGCGGCAAGGAACCAAAACTCCATTGGTGACAGAACGGAGAAAAAAACCTTGGGAGAAACCAGGCTCAGTCGGGGGGCCATTTCTCCTCTGGCCAGACGGCACAGCAGTTCAATTCCAACTGCTGCAAAGTCAGATTGGAGGGCTCAACTGGTTCCCGAGGTCTTTTCCTGATGGCTGTCTAGGTGACGGGGTCCTCACTGGGGGTCTGTCTCTGGGGCTCATCTAGGTGTCCTGGCCTCCGCTGACGTTCAGGGCTGTAGAGGTCGTCTCTAGGTGCTGATCCACCATCTGATCTGGTGACTGCAGTGACCTCGGAATAAGAAAGAAACAGACTAATATTAGCGTAGATGTCAATCTTTTTATGATGTAACAAGTACATCATGTGTTATGGGAAGTGTTCCCGGTTCCGGTTGATCTAATTAATGCAGCCTAACAATCCTTTAACGGATTTGAATAATAGAAGTGTATTAGTGTGTTATGTGTACGCCAGGTTAAAGAGATGGGTCTTTAATCTAGATTTAAACTGACAGAGTGTGTCTGCCTCCCGAACAGTGTTTGGTAGATTGTTCCAGAGTTTGGGCGCTAAATAGGAAAAAGATCTGCCGCCCGCAGTTGATTTTGATATTCTAGGTATTATCAAATGGCCAGAGTTTTGAGAACGCAGCGGACGTGAAGGACTATAATGCGATAAGATCTCGCTCAAGTACTGAGGAGCTAAACCATTCAGGGCTTTATAAGTAATTAACAAGATTTTAAAATCTATACGATGTTTAGTAGGGAGCCAGTGCAGTGTTGACAGAACCGGGCTAATGTGGTCATACTTCCTGGTTCTAGTAAGAACTCTAGCTGCTGCATTTTGAACCATCTGTAATTTGTTTATTAAGCGTGCAGAACAACCACCCAATAAAGCATTACAATAATCTAACCTTGAGGTCATAAACGCATGAATTAATATTTCTGCATTTGACATTGAGAGCATAGGTCTCAGTTTAGATATATTTTTAAGATGAAAAAATGCAGTTTTACAAATGCTAGAAACGTGGCTGTCAAAGGAGAGATTACTATTAAATAGCACATCTAGGTTCCTGACTGATGACTCTCAAAGCAAGACAAGAGCAATGTATGTTGTGCAGGCTGGATTATGAATATGTGAGCATGTGAAATGAAGCGGTGTGCTGTATTAGCCTGTGAGTATTGAATTTTGTCAGCATCAGTCCTGCTCTCTCCCGCTGCGACGGCTCTGGCCTTTGCACTGCTTTCGCTCCTTTGGCTCCATGTTTCTAATTATCCTCAGTGTGACTCACCCACTATGAGGTGTCAGTCTTTGACAAAGCGAGGCCTTTTCTCGTCAGCTTCACTGCAGGGGATTTATCAATGTTTGCCTGATAATGGAGCGTGTGGTCTGATGAGTTTTCCGCATCGCTAAGATTTATTCATCAAGATAATACCTTCATGAGTTATATTCAGTACTGAGACATCAGCTAACACACATGGAGAGCAAGAAAGAAGCGTATGGAAATGTTTAAGGTATTTTATGGAACCAGTTTGTGGAAACACAGCAGTTGTAAGATTTAAAAAAATATTATATATATATTTTACACGTGAATAGTTCATTATCAGCCAGTGTTTATGGTATCTTAGAGCAGCTCTGTTCCACACAAACTCCATCTCAACATATGCTCTGAGTTTGGGTTTCTTTAACATCATTTAGTAATGCAATACGTGGCAACCATTTACATGCTGTCAAAAATATTGCGTTAACGCAGGCAAATAATTTTTACAGTTTAACGACGTTAAAATATTTAACTCCGTTAACACGGGCGGAGCTAGGGTTGGCCACGCCACTCACAACTGCTGCTTCGGGCTCTTTTTCTTGACAAGAATTGTGATTAAGACGCAGAACATCTTTACGACCACATCAAACAGGAGACTTTTCGGACCCACACTCCACTTCGCCTCAGCGCCAGGTGCTCGTCAAATGAGTGCGCAAAAGCTTCAGGGGACGAGGCGCTTCAGTAGAACAACAGTGAACTGCGGTCAGATGAGATGTTGTCAGGCCATATGTCAGTAAAAATGAATTTTCCTGTCATGTCAGCCTGTATTATTGCATATAAAGCGCAAATGAAACTACGAGCATGTGTGTCAGATCTGTCACGTTCAACAGCGGCAGCTCTTAAAGTAATAGCAGCCAAATAACCTAACAACCAGGTAGCTGTGATGTCTATTAAATCAAAGAACAAAAGAAAAGAGGAAATCAATAACTTTTAGCTTTAAAGGGGTCATCAGATGCAAAATTCACTTTTACATGGTGTTTGAACATAAATGTGTGTTGGCAATGTGTGTATAATGATAATGATCACTTTCTCAGATCAGGCTGTTCTGAGACTCTTGGCAGAGTGACGTAGTTCCCACGAGTATTGACTGACATGGCCGTTTAACATAGACCCTAAATGCGTCTGTGTTCGCACAAATCATTCGTGATCCAGCTTCACCTGCAGAAGAAGTGTGTAAGATTTTTTTTTTTTTTTTTTATATATATTTTTTTTATATGAATCTTTGCAAATGGCCTTTCCTAATAATGAGCTAGTTAGCAAGTTCCGCAACAAATGCGACTAAAGTTAACAGTCTAGAGAACTGCTCATCACCCCATGGAAGAGAGGGGTGGGGTGAGCAGAGCTCATTAGCATTTAAAGGGACATGCACTGAAATGGGTCACTGTGAACAGAGCTATTTTTGAAAAGGTAAAAAGGGTGTTGTTTTACACTACCATTGAAAATTTTTGTTATAGACTATAGAAAGTATGTTATAGACGTTTCATGAAGACTGAAGGGCACAGGTAGGCCTATGATGTTTATTATAATGGGTTTATGTGACGATTGTTTTCATTTCACTTAAATTTAGTTATTTTTTTAATAAATGTTCAAATTGATAGCTCTCAATTATGCTGTAATGCTGGATGGCTATAGTTATTGGTTAAATATTAGGAAAAAATTACAATTTCCAAGAGACAAAAGTAGTATTGGTATCAGTGAGACTTGCCTTCAGTCATAAAAAAAGATGGCATTAAACAAATATAAAAAATGTTTTACATCAGAAAAGCAGCGCGCACATTTCTGGTTAAAATAAAAGGCCATCAACTGACACTTAAAACGGGAAGCATCGCCATTCAAATCAGCAGCAAGAGTCAAAGTTCCACAGTTTAGTAAACGCAGGCAACCTCTTTAAGTTATGGCAGCGGCTATTTGCACTAAGTGTAAATAGCAATAGATTCTATTTACACTGTTAAAATAGCAAGATTTTCTGCTATTTATACTACTTATTGCAAATAAATAGCAATTATCTGCACCTCGGTATTGTAGTACATTATAAAACAATACGCAATAATAACGTATTGAGTGTAAATTATAGTTTTAATTCAAATTATTAAATGGATGCCACCTTATTGGGACAATAAAGCCCTCCCTACACCTACCCTAACCCTACCCGATACTTTATTTTCAACTTTTTGATTATTTCCTTAATTTTTATTGAAAATAAATGCCTTTCTGATGCGATATGAGATTTGAAATGGGAGAAAAAGTTCGGCAAAAGGCGGCCTCGAACTCTGCTCGACCGCGTCAAAATGCATGCGCCCTACCATCTACGCCACTGAAACTGATGTATAACTATCGTCTTTTTTTGCCTTTGTCAACAAGATGGGCTATTTGCACTTCGTGTAAATAGACACTCCATTAAGGGATTCTTCACTGCGCTGTATTGACACAATGCGTTGCAATGTAGCGTATTGTTTGATGCTTAGGCTACATCCATATATATATATATATATATATATTTATTTATTTATATTTATTTATATATTTTTTTTTTTCTTGCCCCTCCTGACTTGAGTCAAATGTCACCCATGTATGTATGTGTATATATCAGGCTGGCCATTTCAGTACCTGGATCCTTCTTCTACGCAGCCATGATGTTGTAATTGATGCAGTATGTGGTCTGGCATTGTCATGTTGGAAAATGCAAGGTCTTCCCTGAAAGAGACGACGTCTGGATGGGAGCATATGTTGTTCTAGAACTTGGATATACCTTTCAGCATTGATGGTGCCTTTCCAGATGTGTAAGCTGCCCATGCCACACGCACTCATGCAACCCCATACCATCAGAGATGCAGGCTTCTGAACTGAGTGCTGATAACAACTTGGGTTGTCCTTGTCCTCTTTAGTCCGGATGACATGGCGTCCTAGTTTTCCAAAAAGAACTTCAAATTTTGATTCGTCTGACCACAGAACAGGTTTCCACTTTGCCACAGTCCATTTTAAATGAGCCTTGGCCCAGAGAAAACGCCTGCGCTTCTGGATCATGTTTAGATATGGCTTCTTTTTTGACCTATAGAGTTTTAGCCGGCAACGGCGAATGGCACGGTGGATTGTGTTCACCGACAATGTTTTCTGGAAGTATTCCTGAGCCCATGTTGTGATTTCCATTACAGTAGCATTCCTGTATGTGATGCAGTGCCGTCTAAGGGCCCGAAGATCACGGGCATCCAGTATGGTTTTCCGGCCTTGACCCTTACGCACAGAGATTGTTCCAGATTCTCTGAATCTTTGGATGATATTATGCACTGTAGATGATGATAACTTCAAACTCTTTGCAATTTTTCTCTGAGAAACTCCTTTCTGATATTGCTCCACTATTTTTCGCCGCAGCATTGGGGGAATTGGTGATCCTCTTCCCATCTTGACTTCTGAGAGACACTGCCACTCTGAGAGGCTCTTTTTATACCCAATCATGTTGCCAATTGACCTAATAAGTTGCAAATTGGTCCTCCAGCTGTTCCTTATATGTACATTTAACTTTTCCGGCCTCTTATTGCTACCTGTCCCAACTTTTTTGGAATGTGTAGCTCTCATGAAATCCAAAATGAGCCAATATTTGGCATGACATTTCAAAATGTCTCACTTTCAACATTTGATATGTTATCTATATTCTATTGTGAATAAAATATAAGTTTATGAGATTTGTAAATTATTGCATTCCTTTTTTATTCACAATTTGTACAGTGTCCCAACTTTTTTGGAATCGGGTTTGTGTATATATATATGTATGTGTATATATATATGGCCATGTATTTCATTCAATTACAGCCTTAGCGATTCGATAATTGCACTGAGTCAAGTTTTTGGTTTTATTTCGATTAATTGTGCAATCATAGGATGGGATTCTGACATGTAGGTGTTTTTGTACTTGATTTTTGAAATGTATGATTGTATAACAACAAAGAAATATGAAGCTATTTTACAGAAATACATTCCCCACATGATGTTCCCATATTCCAGCATGGTAATGCTCCCATATAGGCTGCTAAACAAATGTAACGCACTCATGACCTTGCCAGTCATCAGACCTACACATCACGAGTCCCTGGGACGTCCAGAGCGCAGAACGCAAATGAGATTTCCACCTTCTTCATACCTCAAACAACTGGAGGCTTTTCCTCTTGAAGAATGAAGACACATCCTAATACATACAATGACAGCATTTCATAAAATAATTGAAGCTGCTCTGCAAAGTACCTCTACTTCTTATTAAATTGTTGGTTCTTATTACCCTTTTTTATGAGATTTTTTTTCTTACTTCAATGACAAACCCCTGAAGGGAATCAGCACTGCAGTCCTTTTTTTTTTTTTTTTGTTATCAACAATTTTCCATTTTAATTTTTTCCACACATAACACAACATAGTATCCAAGCACTGCAGTCCTTTTGAGGCAGTGCAAAATCCTTTTGAGTGCAGTTGTGCATGAGTTTACATGGTTTATTGAAATGTCAAGCATGACTTTCTTACTCCGATTAGTTCTAATTTCTTATATTTTTCCTATATAATTTCTTAATTATAAATTATATATTTTTTTTCCAACTGTAACTGAGAGACTACATGAAATGTGTAAAGCAGGACTATTTAAGGATACTTTACCCAAAAATCTGTCATTTACTCACTCTCATGTCGTTCCAAACCTGTATGACTTTCTTTCTTCTGCTGAACACAATATTTGAAGAATGTTGGTTACCAAACATCGCTGGAGTCCATTGACTTCAGTTGTGTGGAGGAACAAATGAGGCTACAGTAATCTTATTTTGTGTTCAGATAAAAAGTAATTCAGGTTTAAAAAGACATTAGGGTGAGTAAATTATGACAGAATGTTTGACAGAAGCTCAAAAGTGAACTGGTGACCACCTACAACACAAAACATACACTTTTCCTTATATTACACTTGCCTAAATAATTTAGACCTAAACCTGAAATCTGGGCACACGTGTAATTTACAAATAACATATTTATTCTGCTAACCAAAGAGCATTGTTTTGTTTGATGTCTTGATTGTGTTTGAGTTTGACTCATTCCCATAGAGACTATAGAGAGATCTACCTGTTGTTTAGCCTGTATTGTTTGACACTGTAAAATCAAAGGCTGTATTTTTTGGAAGCTGAAATCGTCTAGAGATGACTTCAGCACAACATTCGTCTCACATTTCAGTGTGGCTTCTCTCTCTGTGTATTTCTCTCTCCATCAGGTGTTAGGTGGATCAGGGCGTCTGTACACGTGCTTCACATCCTGTCACTACTGCCCATGCCCTGCCTTCTCTTTCTCTGTGCTCCGGAGAAACGAGAGTCTGATGGTGAGGTCACTTCCTCTTTCTGTTCACACACTCACACAGCTGCACTCACAGACCCTGAAAACCTCATCCTGTTTCATTGTTTGTAGAATTAGTTCTCAATATATGTTTACACACTGGGGGTTGAAGGTATAATAATTAAGATTTTTTATGTTTTTGAAAAGTCTCTTATGCTCACCAAAGCTGCATTGATTTGATTCAGTAATATATATATATTTTTTATCAGTGTTGAAAACAATTGTTCTGCTTTTATAGTTTTGTGGAATCTGTGATACACTACCAATTGTTCAAATGTTTGCACAAAGATTTTTAAAAATAAAAAAGAAACTAATACTTTTAAGTATGCATTAAATTTCTGAAATGTCTTTAAACACATTTTTTTTTTTTTAAATAAATGCTTTTCTTTTTAACTTTCTATTTATCAAAGGATCATGAAAAAATGTATCACTGTTTGCACAATATGACATTTTAAAATATATTTAAATAGTAAACAGGATTTTAGTATAATAATAATAGTATAATAATATTTCAAAAATATTTGTTTTTACTGTATTTTTGATCAAATAAATGCAGCTTATAGGTGAACGTAAGAGACTTCTAGAAAAAAACTTTACAGAAATCTTAATTCCAAACTTTTTACTCCCTGTGTGTCTATATATAGTCTGCATTTCTGTCTTATTTTCTGCGTTTTCCATTTGCTTGCTTGTATGGCTGACATCAATAACATTTACACAAATTGATGCTAAATAGTTGACAATATTACCAATTAGTTGACCACATTATTTGATATGCAAATTTGACTAAGTGATTATTGAAAACCGTTTTAGTTGCAACACCACTTTTATTTGCCTGCTTTTGTTTTAAATATCTTCCTTTGCTCTCTTCTTCATCTGCCTGTTGCTGTGGTTATTTCTAGTGATTTTATTTGTTTTCTGGTCTCCATGGACTGTCTGTCCTTTGATGGTGTGGCCTCGTTTCAACAATATCTGTTGCCGCACAGTTGCATGTGCATCAGCCTGGTTTTGAGCCCAGGGGAGCGAATGAGACTAAAATTAGTCCTTAAGTCTGAGAAAGAAAATCCAGAGACAACCCCAAAATGCACTGCTTCACTCTGATAGCATGACCTCACTTTATCGAACTGCAACGAAATATAAATGCGTTTTATGCCCATGTGATCTGAGAGGAATGGTTTCCTTGTTTATTTATAGTCCTCTGTGTAATGCATTAGCGTTTGCTTGATGCGCTAGAAAATGTCTCAAATGTGATTAAGCTGCCTGCTCTCAGTGTCCGTCGCACCCAAAGATAAAACATAAGAACATGATGGGAGATTCTCATCCGACATGAGTCTCTGTATCGAGGGTCTGGGGTGCAGTCAAGCCTGTAGTAGACCAACAATTAAGGGCGAATGTCAATAATAAAGCAAATACAGTCTGTTCTTCATAGGCTGTTTCATTGTCAGTCTTCTCGTTTTGGGCGACACTGCTATTCTCCTTCATTGTAATCCTGTTTATATTTCCGTTACGTGATGAATGTCTAGCCATGGTGAATGTGCATCCCGCTGATGCATTTTTAATGTGTGCAGTCACCATAAATTGAAAACAGATGGATGCATTGTGCAGTTTTTTGTCATTACACAATAAGTAGTAGTGTGAAACATTTATGTTCTTGAGTCTATACTGTTTCTCTCTCTCTATATATACAGGTGCATCTCAATAAATTAGAATGTCGTGGAAAAGTTCATTTATTTCAGTAATTCAACTCAAATTGTGAAACTTGTGTATTAAATAAATTCAATGCACACAGATTGAAGTAGTTTAAGTCTTTGGTTCTTTTAATTGTGATGATTTAGGCTCACATTTAACAAAAACCCACCAATTCACTATCTCAACAAATTAGAATACTTCATACTAGATTCTGTGCCTCTCCACTCTTCCTCCAGACTCTGGGACCTTGATTTTCAAATGAAATGCAAAATTTACTTTCATCTGAAAAGAGGACTTTGGACCACTGGGCAACAGTCCAGTTCTTTTTCTCCACAGCCCAGGTAAGACGCTTCTGATGTTGTCTCTGGTTCAGAAGTGGCTTGGTAGCCCTTTTCCTGAAGACGTCTGAGCGTGGCGACTCTTGATGCACTGACTCCAGCTTCAGTCCACTCCTTGTGAAGCTCTCCCAAGTGTTTGAATCAGCTTTGCTTGACTGTATTCTCAAGCTTGCGGTCATCCCTGTTGCTTGTGCACCTTTTCCTACCCAAATTCTTCCTTCCAGTCAACTTTGCATTTAATATGCTTTGATACAGCACTCTGTAAACAGCCACACCTTTCAGTAATGACCCTCTGTGACTTACCCTCTTTGTGGAGGGTGTCAATGTTCGTCTTCTGGATCATTGCCAAGTCAGCAGTCTTCTCCATTATTGTGGTTTCAAAGAACAAGAGATACCCGGAATTTATACTGTATGGATGGTCATTCATTGAAACTCAAATGTAAATATTCTAATATTTTGAGATACTGATTTTTGACTTTCATGAGCTGTAAGCTCTAATCCTCAAAATTATTATTATTTTTTTAAAATGTTTTACTTTACATGTAATGAATCTAAAATATATGAAAGTTTCACTTTTTGAAACGAGTTACAAGAAAAAAATTACTTTTTCACGATATTCTAATTTATTGAGATGCACCTGTATATATAACCAAACTGGAGTGAGAATAGCTCTGTTATATAATGTTTATTTCAGTCAAATCAAAGCTCTGTTTTTAGCATGATTAAGCATTATTTTATTGAGCTGTTTTGTGCATCTGTGTTGTCTAGTGTAAGCACCTCCTGGCTGTCTGTCTGAGTCAGGCCATGGGTTTGTGCCAGCAGGAGCAGGTCTCAGATCAGCAGATGACCCACATTCTCACAGGGCAACCTGAGGCCAGCACATAAATAACTGATCCTGGAGTCTGATAAGAACACCCATGCAGGAATTCAGATATTTATAGTCATAATGGATTAGAATGGACTTGTCTTTTCGAAGTTGTTATTATTTTTTTTTAAATAAGGGATGATCATGTTAAAACTGGCTTTGAAAGTAAATAAACAAGCAAAGCTGTGACCCTCAATATGATGTTTGTGTATGTTTGTATATATGCTTGCAAAATATTTTATCAGTTGCCAGAGAATGGACATCTGTTCATTGAGCATTTATTTTTGGAGTTTCCGTTTGTTTGAAGGTTCGGCACCAGAGACTGACTCTCATCAACAAACAATGAAACCACATGCTTTAAAGGGGTGGTTGATTGCGATTTCACTTTTTTAACATTAGTTAGTGTGTAATGTTGCTGTTTGAGCATAAACAATATCTGCAGAGTTGCGGCGCTGAAAGTTCAATGCAAACGGAGATATCGTCTTTTAAAATTCTGGCAGTTTAATGCTTACAAAAACGACAGGTAAGGGACTACAACGAGTTACTTCCCGGGTCTGATACGTCACAGACCCAGATAAACCCCGCCCCCGGGAACACGCAGCAAAGGGGGCGAGGCCATGCTGCGCTGCTTTAGAGAAGAGGAAGAGAAAACTAGGGATGCACGTAAAAATCTATTCATATGAATCGCGATTCTGTCTTCTAACTATTCTAATGGATTCTCAAGTTTCAAAATCATTAAAGCAGCAGTTCTTAATACTGTTACTCTGTCACCCTGCTCTGCATCTCTCTCTCTCTCTCTCTCTCGTGCGCATGCGTGGGCGTCTGTTGTGTGAGTGTGGAGAGCGTGTGGTGAGTTCGAGTGAGTTTAGTTTTTTTTGCCCGCTGTGGCTTTTTTTTCTGGTTGAATATCGCTATTTCTGGTGTTTAATCTACATTGAGTGGATAAAACAAAATAGTGTTTTGACCGTTGGGTGATAGTGTATCGCCGAGGGCATGGCGGCCCAAGGTGTTGACTCGCTCGGCTCGCTAACGCGGCGCCACGGGGTTAAAGTGACGGCCGCTGCAAGTGTGGAAGATTGCATCTTGGCAATCGGAGAGGTTGTTGGACACAAAAGTATTCTAGCAGCGTCAAGGATGAGTAATGCAGTTGTTTGTTTTTTGAACACTGTAGAGAATGCAAACAATGTAGTGGAAAGAGGGGTTGTAATTCGTGGCCTGTTTACACCTGTGCTTTCTCTATCAACTCCTGCTAAAAAAGTTATTCTGTCAAACATCCCCCCTTTTATTAAAGATGAAGCCTTGGTTAAAGAATTATCGCGTTTCGGAAAGTTGGTTGCTCCAGTGAAAAAGATCGCGATCGGGAGTAAATCTGAATTGATCAAACATGTGGTGTCTTTTAGAAGATTCACTTACATGATTTTGAGTGAGAACAGAACAGAACTGAATTTAAATCTGAAATTCAGATTTGATCATTTCGACTATACTGTCTATGTATCCACTGATACAATGAAGTGTTTCGGATGCGGAAAATCCGGCCATCTGGCTCGTGCTTGTCCGGAAAATGGGGGTACACATACAAGGCAAGATAAGATAGATGAGAGGGTGGTGCAAGACGCGGAAAGCGTCGCTGGAACATCTGTAACGGTACCTGTGAATTCAGCACAGAGTGTCAAGGGCAAAACTAATAAAGTGCCTTGTGAACAAACAGTTGAAACTGTTCAAACCATGATTGAAGTCATGGAAAATAATGATTTGACTGATAAAGATCAAACAAAGTCGAATGTGAGCTTGCCTAAGGAAGCTATTGTGACAGAATTGATGGACACACAGAATAGTTCACCGAATTGTGTATCTGAGATAGAGTCCTTATCAGACAATGTAAATTTGTGTGAAGTTGATATGGACCAAGCTGTCTTCAAAACTCCTCTAAAAAGGAAAAAGAAAAACAGAGAAGAAGAATCGAAACAAGCAAGAAAAGAACAGAAGAATGATACAGATAATTTTGAAAGTGAAAGTGAATTGTCTGATTCTGGTGCTTCAAGTTGCTCACAAAGTGAATGGAAATGTAATGATTACAGTGCTGAAGAAATTAAGAAGTTTTTAAAAGTGACAGAAAATCAGAGAGGGGTTCAGATTGCTGATTTTTTCCCAGATCTGAAACGGTTTGTGGAAAGCACTAAGAATTTATTGAGTGAAGGTTGTTTTCTGGATAAAGAAGTATATCGACTGAAAAAATTTGTTTCAAAAATACAAAACCAGTTGAATAATAATGATGACAAAGTGGCATAATTCTTTTATCTTGAGTGGCTGTGTGTTTCTGTATGGTTTAATTTTTTTTGTTTTCTTTTTTTCTTTGCACATGACAAATATCCGCATAGCATCTTTAAATGTGAACGGAGCTAGAGATGATGTAAAGAGAATGCAAGTATATGAAACAATGAAACAAAAACAACTTGTTCTTTTTTTACAAGAATCACACAGTGATGAAAAAAATGTTACAGATTGGATAAAAGAATGGAATGGTCATATATTTCTAAGTCATAAAACTTCACGTAGTGGAGGAGTTGCTATCCTGTTTGCAAATAACTTTACCCCATGCTCCTTTAAAATGGAGGAAATAGTGAAGGGGAGACTTTTGAAAGTTCAAGCCTTTTTTGAAAAATATGTTTTGGTGTTTATTTGTGTATATGCCCCCACTTTACCAATAGAGAGAGTAACTTTTTTAGATATTTTATGCTCAAATCTAGATAAATGCAATAGCGAAGAATATTTATTTCTTGGTGGGGATTTTAATTGTGTCGAGCAAAATATTGATCGCAATCATATAGAACCACATATGCCTTCTCGTAAGCGGCTTTGTGAAATAATTGAAAGAAATGACCTATCTGATGTCTGGAGATGTTTAAATGGAAATGTAAGGCAATATACATGGGCTCATGCACATGAAAATCTATTGTCTTTAGCAAGACTGGATAGATTTTACAGTTTCAAACACCATCACAGTGTTTTTAAGAGTTGTAAAATATATCCAGTTGGTTTTTCAGACCACAGTTTAGTTATATGTAGTGTTTTCTTTAATGCTGTGTCACCAAGGAGTGCGTATTGGCACTTTAACACTGCTTTGATGAATGATGCTTATTTTAAAGAGACTTTTACTTTTTGGGGGGAAAATTTCAGAAATGAAAAGGTTTCTTTTTCTTCTTTGCAGAGTTGGTGGGATTTTGGCAAGACTCAGATCAAGATTTTTTGTCAACAGTATACTCAAAATATCACAAAAGAGACAGTTAAGTCTATAAGAGTTTTAGAAACTGAAATTTTGAATTTTCAAGAGATGGCACAATTAAGTGGAAATCAAGCGTATATCGATTCTCTTTTTCTAAAGAAAACTGCTTTATCTGACCTACAAGAGATGAAGGCACAGGGTGCACTGGTCAGATCGCGTTTTAAAATAGTAGAACAGATGGATGTACCGTCAAAGTTTTTTTTCAGTTTGGAAAAAAAGAATGGCCAGAAACGTTTTATCCATTCATTAATTTCTGAGTCTGGATCTTTGTTGTCAGACTCTAAGGAAATAAGAGAAAGAGCAGTTAGTTTTTATGAAAAACTTTACAAGTCTGAATATAAAGAAGATAAAGACATAGAAGAGGCTTTTTTTGAAAATTTACCAAAAATGTCTAATAAAGCTAATTTAACACTTTCAAAGCCTATTGGCTTGGAAGAATTGTCTAAAGCTCTTCAGGGAATGGATAATGGTAAATTTCCTGGGTTAGATGGAATCCCGGTTGAGTTTTACAAAAGTTTTTGGTCTGTTATTGGGGAAGATTTGTTAGTAGTGCTTAATGACAGTTTAACCAAAGGACGATTGCCAATGAGTTGTAGAAGAGCGGTTTTGACCCTTTTGCCTAAGAAAGGTAATTTGAATGATATTAAAAATTGGAGACCTGTGTCCTTATTGTGTTGTGATTATAAGCTGTTATCTAAAGTACTAGCTACCCGTTTGGGTGAAGTTTTAGATGAAATCATTCATCCTGACCAGTCGTATTGCGTGCCTGGTAGGTCAATTTTTGATAACATTCATTTAATTAGAGATTTGTTTGACGTATCTAACATGTTTGGTCTTGATATAGGCTTGATTTCCTTAGATCAAAAGAAAGCCTTTGATCGTGTAGAACACAATTATTTGTGGAAGACTCTTCAGGCGTTTGGTTTTAACCCTGATTTTTTATCTTATGTTAAAGTTTTATATTGTGATATTGAGAGTATTCTGAAGATTAATGGTGGCTTGTGTGCTCCTTTTAAAGTATGTCGTGGGGTAAGACAGGGTTGTTCTCTGTCAGGGTTATTATATACTCTCGCGATTGAACCACTTTTAAGTGTTTTAAGGAGAGTTTTAGAAGGGGTGCCTTTACCAAATTGTAAGGTCTCTTTGTGTTTGTCTGCGTATGCAGATGATGTAATTATAATGACTAACAATCAAAATGATGTAGATTTATTACTAAAGTCATTAAAGGATTTTGGTTTAATTTCTTCTGCAAGAATTAATTGGAATAAAAGTGAGGCAGTTTTGATGGGAAAGTGGAAAAATAGAGTACCACCAAATCTTCCGGACGGTTTATGTTGGACAAGAGATGGTTTGAGATACCGGAGTATATTTAGGTAATGAAACAATAGTTCAAAAGAATTGGATGGGAACTGTTGAAAAACTTAAGAGCCGACTTGAAAAATGGAAATGGATTGCAGCAAATTTATCATACAGAGGACGTACTTTGGTTATTAATAATTTGGTGGCTTCCTCTTTGTGGCACCGGATGGCTTGCATTGATCCACCCGCTTATTTACTTGGAAAAATCCAGTCTGTTTTATTGGACTTTTTTTGGGACAAGTTACACTGGATACCACACAACATTCTGTATCTTAAAAAAGAAGAAGGGGGTCAAGGACTTATACATGTGCAAAGCAGGACTGCGGCCTTTCGGCTACAATTCATACAACGATTGCTTACCAGTTCGGAAAACTTGGCTTGGAAATCAGTGGCCTGTGTTATACTTAAATCCGTTGATGAACTCTGTTTAAGTAAACATTTATTTTTGATGGATCCAAAAAGAATCAACACATCGAAGCTTCCTGTTTTTTATAGAAATCTGTTTAAAATATGGGACCTTTTTAAAGTGAAAAGAACTGAGAGTACAGATTCCCTTTTTTGGTTATTAGAAGAACCCATAATTTACGGTGCTCGTCTGGACATTTCAGATACATGTGGACTATTAAATGGTGCTTTTAGTGCAAATCCAAGATTGCAACACTAGGGCGTTTAATTAATGTGACTGGTCCCTGTTTTAAAAATGTGGAAAAAGTGGGTGCCTTATTAGGTATTAAATCAGTTCGAATTGTTGAAAAATTTCTTCAGAATTTGCAATCTGTATTTACAGTAAAAGAGTTGAACATGCTTGAAAATTGTTTTGCTGAGAAACTTGTGCCTAATGATAAAGATGCTTTTCCAAAGTGTTTTTTGTCCCCAAATATAGGGGAACATTCGGGAGTTTTTTTGGAAAATGTATCAGATATGGATTTATATGAAGTGGTGGGGAAACAAATGTACAATTCTTGTGTAAAAGTTTTCAACAAAAAAGGTTTACATGAGAGAGTTGATTCACCTTGGCGCACCTTTTTTGAAGTTGATAAAGATGTAAAACCAGAGTGGAGGGCACTTTACAAGCCACCATTGACAAAAAGAATTGGAGATTTACAGTGGAGAATTATACATGGTATAATTGCTGTTAATTCTTTTATTTCTATCTTAAATCCAAATGTTAGTCAAAAGTGCCCTTTTTGTTCTCAAAGAGAAACTGTTTTTCATGTGTTTATGAATTGCTCAAGACTGAAGCCTTTATTTGATTTGTTGAAGAATATTTTTATCTGTTTTGATGAAAAATTTACTGTACAAGTTTTTATTTTTGGTTTTAAATATACCAGAAAAAGACAATATGAATGCCAATTGATACATTTTATTATAGGCAAGGCAAAAATGGCAATATATGTTAGCAGAAAGAAAAAAGTTGAACAAGGTGTTTATAATGTTGTAATGATGTTTGCAGCTATGATCAAATCTAGATTGCTAATTGATTTTTATTTTTATAAAGCTACGAACTGTCTAGAAGTGTTTGAAAATATATGGTGTCATAGAGGGGCATTGTGTTCGGTTATGGAAAATGAAATTTATTTTTCTCATTTTTTATAAATATGAGGTGATTTTATATATATTTTTTTTTATATTGTTAAATATGTCTGTAATGGTTTTTTGAAAAATCAAAATCTCTCTCTCTCTCTCTCTCTCTCTCTCTCTCTCTCTCTCTCTCTCTCTCTCATTCAGATCGTAAGATAAGCTCCAACAAACTGTTCCAATTATACACTTATTTTCACACAGCAATGAGAAGCATTATAAATGGACACACGTGGGGTTGCTGTGCTGTATTAAAGCTTTAATCAGGATAAAACCGTATATTAAAAGCTAACAGAAAAACCAGTCAACCACCCCTTTAAATACTGTGCTTTTCGACTTTTTTTGTTTTTCTCAGCTTTGGGTTTTGAGTTCATAAAATACTTAACTTTTTACTAAACATTCAAGTAGCTCGATTTTATCATGCTTTCTAAAAAGAAAAATTAACTTTATATTTAATGACAACCACATTACATACTAAAAGAGGACTTGTTTTTTTTTTTGTAATCAGTGAGGTACGAGAGGCCGTGCTGCTTCGCTCCCTTCAGCCGTGACTTACAATACAGCATGGCCTCTCGTACCTTTTTGCTTTTATAAAATGCTTACCACACTACAAAAAATATTAAAACCAAAAATGTATGTATTGATATTACTTTTTTTTTAAATAAGCTTGTAAAATGCTGTCCTTCCGCTAAAAAATAATTCCTGACAGCAACAGTAACATGCCTCATCTAATGGAACTCAAAATAAAAACAGGAACTGTTCTCTGGCACAGTTTTTTTTTTTTTTTTTTTTTTACATGATATTTTCTCGCACATATACGTGGGCCAGAGTTGAGCATCTGCACTGTATTATTGAGTGTTTATGTTGCTAAGGGTGTTGCGCAGTGTTACACACTGAGTGAAGCGGTCATAGCCGTGCTTTATCATGAATAAAACACAGCTGATATGTGTGTGTGTGTGTGTGTGGCAAGCAGAACATGGGCAAAACATTTTGTTTTTGCACATAAATTGCACATTTCTTTTGCACGTTTATTTTTTTAATTTTGTCTGTTATTTTATCTTTAGGTTTTCGCTTACACGTTATGAAGCAGCAATACTGTATGAGATATTAAATGTTTATCATATCATGATTCAAATCACTTTTATTTTATTTTTGTTAATTTATTATCCTTATCCTTTTCCTAACCTTAACGTCCTAATGAGGACTCTATATAAAGATTATTTGTAACAATATTTGCAAGGGATCTTTATTTAGTGAAAAGTTAAAGGAAGAGGTTTTGCTAATTTAAATATTAAAAATGAAACAAGAAAGAACACAGAAAGCAGTAGATTGCAGAAATATATCAGGTGAGATGTATGTACATGTAATGACGTGCTTTGCCGTGTCCCTCCACCTAATGCTGATATGTCAATTTCAGTTTCCACGTTTGACAGGAGTGCCTATACACACCTCATCTGTCGTCCTATTAGAATTCACGTCCACCATGGCAATGGAAAATAGAAACCTACATTGCATTGTGCATCGAGTCTGCAACCTGACTATTGCTTGACAATGATACTGGTTACATTTCCTGCCTGTATACATACAGACAATCATTTCATAGTGTATAATGATTCTGCACATTAATGGGTCGCAGAACTACTACTTTCAAAATGTACATAAACGAAGGATCAGTTTCTTGTGGCTTTTTTCGGTGTGTTTAAAGGTGTGAGAATGTGGTATTTAATAATGAGATTAGGAGTGTTTATCATTTAGGGAACTGGAAAATGGTAACCGCCAAATTAATGAAAACAATATATCAGCTAGGCTAGATTCTTGGACTTTGTGGCTTTGGCTCTGGTAGAAGTGTGTATTTGAACAAAGGCTGCACGTGCAGTTTCTCACAACACACACTTACAGACACACTTTCCTTCTGAAGAGACCACAGTTGAGCTGAGATTAAACTGTCCAACTTTCATATAAAGAAGGCACAAAAGATATATAAACGGCTTTTATTAATAAAATAATTCACCATACATAGAGATTTATTCATGTTAAATAACAAGACTCCATTTTGATGCTAAAGGTTTTTGTCGTTCTTTCAACACATACAAGAGAACATCACAGTCACAGCACAGACTCTTTTCTGTTTGCTCCAAAGGCAGGAATAAAATATTCAGGTACACTTGACTGGTTAAGAAAAGGCCTTTAGTTTTACTGCTTTCACCAGACAGTACTTCATGGGAAAAACATCAGCTAACACAGTTGCAGTGCAGTACAGATTCGTCTCCATTGGAATGTCTGGCACACTCCTGTAGTTTAGCCCTTACAAACAGTAACAAACATTTGTACATTTACATCATTTAGAGACTACAAAACACACAAATACTGCTAAAGAATGTCTTTCTTCCCCTCAATAAATAGAAACTGTTGGCACAGCTGTGTTGGGGAAGGCATGTCCCTGTCAGGGACAAACACATCAGTGCATCTGTCAGTTTGAGTCGGTACCGAAACCTAAACAACCGTTTCATGGAATAAGCCATTTTTCTGTTCATACTGAAAGCAAACAAAGAATGTGACAATCACAGTCATGATTGATGATTGTTAAAGGAGTAGTTCACCTAAAACTTTGTCATCTCACCCTCAAGTTGTTTCAAACCTGTAAGATTTTTTCTTCTTTGGTTGAACAGAAGAAAGTTGGTAAACAAACAGTTGACGGTAGCCATTGACTTGCATAGTAGAAAAAGAATACTATAGTGGAAAAGAATACTATAGGAGTCAATGGCTACCATCACATTTTTGATTACCAACATGGACAAAAGCAATTTCGTACAGGTTTGTAACAACTTTAGGTTAAGTAAATGATGACAAAGTTTACATTTTTGCATGAACTATCCCTTTTATATACAGCTATAGTAAGTGGAGTGGGATTTTGGACCAATCAACTTTCAAGCCAATCATTAAAAAATAGTAAAATCAATTGAAGCTCTCAAAAGTCTTGCCTCCCAATTATCAGATCTCCGCTTTTATCGCAATGCAAGGGTAAATAAATATAATAAGATGTGTGACTGGAGCGTTTTATGAATTGCCTCAGCAGGCTATCACTAGTGACTGCCCCCCATTGAAAGACAAAACCCATGGCGCCGGGACGTGTCCCAGAAAAAGAGGATGGGTGTTTGCCTGAATGCTGCAAACCGAGAGTACCTGGATTCTTGTTTGAGCACGCGTTCCTTCGCTGGCATTTTCACTCAGGATTTCAAAATCTTTCAGTGCTAATGGGCTGCTATACTTTGAATTCTGCCAACAGTGCGGCTTGTGGAGCACAAAAAGTGTTCGTTAAACATATAATTATACATTATAGTACATGTCTGCTTTTATGTCTGGCATAACAAAAACATATATCATGAAGATTTGTTTATACATTTTTAAAGTAATGTAAAAACTAAAATGAATTGTAAAACTGAAAGTTATTGTTTAATCAACATGGTGGGCCGCGTTAGCTAAGATTCGACAACTTTTGTTAGAACCAGATTCCAGATTTTCAAATACTGTGTGTCCTATTTTAACAAACCTGGAGCATCAAAAAAAGTCGCACAAATATATGTTCAATAGCAACATTGTATGTCAAATGATTGATACATTTATGGCAAAAATCATTAGGATATCTGTTTAATAAAGATCATCAGATTTTCCATAGATATTTGTTCACTGTACTGTAATATGAATTGCTAAGAACTTCATTTAGACAATAAGGCGATTTTCTCAAAAGATTTTTTCAGATTCCAGATTTTCAAATAGTTGTATCTCACAACTATGCACCCAAATAACAAAGTCATACTGGTGTCAATGGGCTTATGAGTCTGCTTTGTATGTATAAATAGCAAATAAACCAATAGATACATTTACATGCACCCAAATAATCTGTTTATAATGGCTCAGTCAGACTGAATAGTGTTCATGTAAATGCCTCAAATGATCTGAATGAGCTCGAAGTAATTGAAACTGAGTGGTGTAGTCATGAAAAATCACAGCGGCGCAGAGCCATAACAATGCGTGTTTACATGCACATTTAAACAAATGAATATGCATCTTAGTCTATCATTGGGATACTGATCGCAAAAAAATGTTTGATGTTGCTTTAACATGTGCTGAAGTTTTGTGTTACATTTAAAACATTTAAACATGACTCAATCAGAACATAACAATTGGTTTTATATAAATAGTGCTTTCAGAATCTTAAATCAGATTGCATTCATTCCCATTTACAAAAATCACATGTAAATATGGACAAACAAAAAAATGTTTGAGTGAATTTTTACATCTAAAAAAATGACAAAAAATCACAGAAAAACCTACACAAGGCTGATGCCAAAACAATCAGATATGCACAAAAACACATTAAATATTAGAATAAACCATCCAAACATCAATAAAGTTTTTGTTGTTGTTGTATACAGAAACAAATCGGAAAAAGTGCAAAAAAATGTTTGATGTTGCTTTAACTGTTTGACCAATACTTAAAAGAACAGTTTAAGGCACTGAGATGACCTACACTTGCCAGTCACAGCTCCAGAGGTGACACTGTGTTCTTGTAATCTCTCTCAGATGACACACTAAATATAGCTTTATTTTGTCTATTTAACTGGACAAACATAATGGAGAGAAAAACTAGTGACAGAGATTGAGATTGGGATGAAGACACATTTCAGTCCAGACTAAAACCTACATCTCCAAGGCTCAATGTCTGAGGAGCATGCGCTCTAATCGCTGGCAGTATGAGTCACTGCAGAGCATTATAAACTATCCAGCTTTTAATCATTTTATAATCGTATTTGTGAATCTTTAAAATCTCTCTCCAGATCTGTAGTTCTACTGTAAAGGTGGTTGAGATTAATATAATAGTGTGGCAGTATGAGCACTGCAGAGCATTATAAACTATCCAGATCCAGAGGTGACACTGTAAATCTCTCTCCAGATCTGTAGTTCTACTGTAAAGGTGGTTGAGATTAATATAATAGTGTGGATCCAGAGGTGACAGTAAATCTCTCTCCAGAGTATTATAAATCTGTAGTTCTCCAGCTCCTGTAAAGGTGGTTGAGATTAATATAATAGTGTGACACTGTATAAATCTCTCTCCAGAGGAGACAGCATTATAAACTATCCAGCTGCAGGTCAACTGCTGTTGCTTCAGTCTGGGTAAAGTTTCCAGAGGAGTCACAGTCTTCAGACATGCTGCAGGTGACACACTGCTGTTGCTCAGTTCCTAAGGGCTGTGACACATTAGCAGACATTCACATGACACACAGAAATCCTAGGGACACTGATGACACATTACAGTAGCAGACAGACATCAGAAATCTGAAGGGAACCTGGGATTTAAATGAGACCACAGTGAAAACCTGGGATTTAAATCTAATTTGACTTGCAAATAATCTAGTAAACCGGTTCTAATTTAAAAAAAAAAAAAATCTACTTTTTGAAAAGGTTTAAAGAAAGAAACTTGATATAAAATGTTCTGCACTGTTTTCTGGTCACTAATTAGAAAAGGAAATGAGTGACATTGATCATGTCAGAAGTTCTTTCAATGAAGCTCAAGATGTTCTTTGGATCATCTCAAATCATACTGGAGAACATGATCATCAGGTCTGACAAACTTATGAAGTTCATGCAGCTCAACTTATGATAATATAATGCAAAGTATCAAAAAACTATATATATATATATATAAACTCCTACAGAGTATTATGAGACTTTTTGTTAGGTAATGCAATACATTTTCAAATAGTATTGGGGTCACTGTGTACCCAGTTTATCAGTCATTTTGGTTTCAGATATGAACTTGTTGGGTTAATTGAGCTGTGAATGGACCAGCAGTGCATTTTAAGTAATGAAAAAAATTAAATGGGGGTAATTTTTCATAACTGGCTGTACAGAAAATCGTTTTATGATTTCCTTTCTATTATGGGTTCTTAAATTTGCTTTTACCTCGTGTGTGTTCCTGAGCAGTCTAAACCATCCGTCTCAACTGTAAAAAACAACAAAAGGTCCTAATACATTCAAGCATTCAAAAATGTTTATTTGTGTTCTCTGTTCCATGATGGTGTATTCATCTGATGTGCCTTATGGATTCAGATTGTTCCTCTGGGCTGTCATTATTAAAGATTTAACTAAAGCTGCCCAAAATGATTGTTTTATTGTTCTGCAGGATCCTCATGTAGGTTTCTCACGTGGTTCAGTTAATCGTTCAGCGCTTCCAGAGGCCCAGCGACCACTCATAGCTTTCATTCCTGCGCTAAGACTTGACCTATAGCTGCTGCAAAAGTCTGCATGGAAATGCAATCTATATTTCCACAGATTTGTGTGACAGAGGCTTTTTTTTTCACAGTTCAATGTTAAATTCTGAAAATGTGACCACAATGTCTTCACGAATAGTGGGCCACGCTAGACATCATCTCAATACATGATCATGCTGTTTGCAGTTCTTTGATCTGTAAACATTTCTCTCATATATTTTGACAAAGACGTCTAAAGCAGAGGGTCAATAGTCATTGTAATCTGGTCTCTGTGACAGCTCTTTCCATTGGAGCTGCGATACAACTCGTCCCGTCGACAAAAGAAATGGCGGTTCAGAATCTTCCTAAAAGTGAATCTGAACTCCTGAATACGGTAGGCGTAGATGATGGGATTGACGGCGGAGTTG
The DNA here is from genome assembly GCA_027422415.1 of Schizothorax lantsangensis. Lineage (NCBI taxonomy): Eukaryota > Metazoa > Chordata > Actinopteri > Cypriniformes > Cyprinidae > Schizothorax > Schizothorax lantsangensis. The sequence continues at coordinate 24,613,293 of CM049842.1, read as the reverse complement.
GCGTGCGAGAGGATGATGGCGATGTTCATGATGAAGCTGGGCTTCTTCAGCTCGCTGTAGAAGAGAGTGAGGCAGTTCAGGATGTGCACGGGCAGCCAGCAGAGAGCAAAAAGGCCCACGATGATGGAGAGCGATTTAGCGGCACGAATCTCTCGCTGCAGCAGGCTGTGGTGCTGATTCTCACCGTTACTCACGCTGCATTTGAGCTCGATCTGACGCAGCTGTTTCCGTGCCACCGTGAAGATCTTGACGTAAATGCCCAGCATGATGAGCAGAGGTGGCAGCACACAACCGAAGAAGTTGAAGTAGACCATGTAGCTCATGTCCACCACTTTCTCAAAGAAGCACTCGAGGCAGCAGCTTTGCAAGAAGCCCGTTTCCATCTCAGCGACGTCACTGCTGTTGCTAGTCTGTGTGAAGCTGCTTTCGTTTCTGGAACAGGCCAAGTCTTTACGGTTCCAGCCCACGAATGGGATGAGTCCAATGATGAAGGATAAGATCCATAAAATAGCAATGATCTCTCTTGCCCTTTTCCCTGTGACAAGCCCCTTATACCTGTACAGAGGAGTGGACATAGAACAAAGATTATTAACTTTGCAAATTTTAATCTGGTTGAAGGTTTGGCTAGTGATGGTTGAGTTCACTATAGGGTCCAAAAGTCTGAGATCACTAGCAAAAATGCTTCTAATTTGCATTTACTTGCATTAGTCTGTACAAAGAACCACATGATCAATGTCATACATGTACTTTTTTATTAGTGACCTAAATATTGCAGGATATTGTTTCTTCATATTAAGCCACATTTGCCTATTTCTGCCACGGGATAAAAAAAAATAACGAATTAAAAAAGGTAATTGTAACTTTTCATATCACAATTATGACTTTTTTGTCCCCTTATAATTCTGTTTATATATCACAATTCAGAATTGCAAGATATAAACTCACAATTTTGAGAAGTCGGAATTGTGAGATAAAAAGTAACTTTTTATTTCATGGTGGAAACAAACATAATTGGAAGATGTAAACTAGGAATTGTCAGGGAGAAAAAAGTTTTATATCTCACAATTCTCTCTCAATTTTTACAGTTTTACAGATTTCTCAGAATATTGTGAGATAAAGTTGCAATTACCTTTATTGTTATTATTATACATTTTTTATCCTGTGGTGAAAACAAACTTCCACACATTTCTTTTTTAAATTGATCACAATTCTAAAATGTTTTCCAGGTTTAATTTTCATTTTTAATCAGAATTTTCAGTTTGCTCCTAGAATTTTGGATCTCACATTATATATTTTCACATTAATTAAAAAGCAAATGCTTGCTAAAACTTTCAGCCTCAAGTGTAAAAATATATACAAATTTATTTTTCATATTTTTTAAATCATCTACTCTTGAGTCAGGGCTTCCATATAAAACAACAGATGCATTGTTCAAAATAAATATTAACAAAATGAAAAGGCTACTTTGTGGTTGCCATAAGCAGATCATGTTCGAAGTGATAACAATCACTGCAACACCAGCTAGTTAAAAATTGCAACAAAAAAATGCAACATTTCTTTACACTAGCCATTAGCTTTATGCAGTATTCTGTATATAATGTAATACCTAGCATGAACATTTAAGTGTTCAACTACTTCTTGTGGTGACTGTACTTGTATATATAGTAGGTTAGAGAATAAACATAAACACTGAAGTGACTGATGGCTCAAGCTTTCACTTAGAGACTCTTCATCAGGCATCCTCAGACAGCTCTGATTCTGATTCTACTGATGGACTGGAGTGACTAATACATGAGGTGCATTATTCATCACACCCACCACAACCTTTCTCAGAGAGACCTGTGCTGCCACAGCCGTCAGAGGTGCTGCCCCAGTGACGGATGCAGGGATGGAGGGGGCTGGGGAAGCACTGAGTGATAACATCATGTCGGTCCACAGATAATGAACCACATTATCTTTCACAAGCATCACTGTTAATGTACCATACACTTAGGGCAGTGTTCTTAACTAAAACTATATATATATATATATATACAGTATATATATATATATATATATATATATTATTGTTTTCATTATTTTTTTATTATTGTTTTTTTTTAATCTTTTTTGGTAATTAAAATGAAATATAAATATTAGATGAAAAACATAAATTAGAAATGTTAACTTGGCAACTAAGTGAAATAAAAATAAATTTAGGTAGAAGTACAAAAATTATTAAAACTAAAAACTGAAAATAAAAAGCTAATCTATAATATTAATAAAAATTATAATACTGTATAAATAATACTAAAATTACACTGACTTTAGGCTTACTTTTGTACAGTATTTTGCAGCATTTGTGCTCTATTTTTCTATTTTGTTAATACTCAAAAAAAGTGCAGCTTTTCTAAGCAACAGGACTACTGATTTAAAACTGAGATAAAACAGCCCCCCCCCCACACACACAGAAACAACAACATAGATGTACACTGATGAAGGAACTTGAGTTATTTAAAGACAAGATTATCATAGTGTTTTTTTTTACTCATACCAAACTGCAACCAACCAGAACACATTAGAAAGCATATAGCAACACCTGGAGCTCTTCAGCAACTGTATGAACAACACCATGATATTGAAAATGTAAAAATCTAGTTTTATTAATTTTATATTCTCAAGAAAGGGCTTAGGAATAGACACATCACCCATAGCTTGAAAAAAGCCATCCTTGGCTTTTTTGTAGCACAATATTTTTATTTTTTTTACCCCCAGATGCAAGGACACATGATGTCATTGCATTTAGCTCCAAGAGCACAGTCTTCTTTTGTTGGACACTTCTTTCAGCTTTAACACGTTTCTCTCTCTCAGCACCAGCTCTCCTCTACACTCAGGGCACATGAATGGAGGGAAGAGTGGATTAGTTGTGGCATGACAACAACCCGCTGGCATCCCCATCTCCCTCTCTCTCTTTCTTTCACCCCTTCATTCTATTCCACACACAAATCCCTCCTCTAACCCTTCCGTTCTTCAGCTGCCTCGCTTCCGCTTTACACCACAGAGCTCTGCCAACAGGCTTCAGTTTAAGTAAAAACAGTGACACAATGGCTCTGAAGGGAGAAGGTCTCGACTGCTTTGCTCTTATATGAACAGGTGCATTAAAACAGTAGTTCACCACAAAAAATAACTGAAATATGTTTATATATTTCAGTTATTTGCCGAGGCAACATTTAGAATTTTTGTTTTGTTTAGAATTTCAGCTCGCTTTTAATTAACAAAAATATTTTCAGTATTTTTCATTTAATTAATGACTGAGAATAAAAAAGATTACTAAAACTGAACAATTTAAATTTAAAGAACAAAACTATAATACTATATAAATAATACTAAAATTACACTGTTCTGTAATTATCTTATTTTTGTCCATTCAATGAAAGCCAGTGGGGTCTAGGGACCACATTGACTTTCATTATAAAGGCAAAAACATTCTTTAACAGTTAAAAAATTATCTAAATTATCTTCTTTTGTGTTACACAAAAGAAAGTAAGTCATTAATTACAGCATTCCACTTCCTTTGGAATGCCATAATAATTTGATTAGTCGTTAAGGACACTGTCCTGAATTCAGTGTGAAAAGAAAAATCATTAATGGATTTTTTCCCCACTATTTAAAAAAATCAATACGTTGACCTGTAATGCATCACTAGTTCATCAATCCACTTTGCTCTCACTTATTTATGACAAATCAAAAAGGGTCACTGAATGCTCAATAACAACAATAAATGGATAGTTCATCCAAAGATGAAAATCAGCATTTACAAACCATTCCAAACCAGTATGACTTTTTTGCAGAAAAAAAAAAGATATTTTGAATTACTTCGGTAACAGAACAATTTTGGTGAAAATTTACTTCCATATGTACAAAAGACACTTCCCAAAATATTTACTTTTGTGTGCCATAGAAGAGAGAATGTCATACCGGTTTGGAACGACATGAGGGAGAGTAACTGAACTATCCCTTTAAAGAACAAAAATAAAATAGAAGCATTTAGTTGTACATCATATTAAAAACACATTGTATAATACATATCACTAAAAGGGAAAGTTCTGCCATTAACCACCTTTTATTATTATTTGACAGTATACCGATGACTCAGAGGAAAAAGATGCTCTGGGCATCTTTTGCTCAACAGTGGAAAGACCTTCTGATTCAAGCCCACGCTTACATTTATATAACAGCAGCCTACTGTTTTAGGAAACTTGAACCCTATTTAGATCCTTCAGTCAGTGGACATGTCACAGCCAGCACTGAGCTTTCGTGTTTCTACACGGGAAGAGAGACGGAGAGAGACAGACAGATGAGTGGAGAATGTGTGAGTAAGAGAGAGATGTGGCGACCAGTCTAGTGAATGAATGCTGAACGGGGAATACTGTCTGGCAGCAAAGTGAGGAAACTTGGTTCCTCTTGGATCATCTGCTGACAGCAATCGTGCCAAAACCCTGTATTCCAGTAACTACAGCGTAACGAGAAACATGCGTTCATCTTGGCCATGAAACAGTGCGAGTAACATGACCACCCAAGATCTGAGATGATTTGGAGTGCACTGTACAGCTTTATCATTAAAGTCACCTACTGTAAGCATTTCCTTATTCAACACTATCATTAAAAACACTGTGAATTGAGAGAAACTGCATTCCCACGGGACTTAACAATGGTGGCTGTGGAAGTGAACCCCAGCCCTAAATATTCAGCCATAAGTGTGCTTCAGTAATTACATGGCATAAAGCAGAAAGAGAATGCATGAAATTACACGTGCACACTTGTTTGTATATCAGTCAGTCAATATGTAATAACTTTTATTATTCCTTTCGTCAGGCTTTCCATTCATTTAGAAGAAATATGACGGGACAAGTGACAATGAGCAACCTTCTTCTTTTTTTTTATTGCCCTCCCTAAATTTACCTATTAACACAGATTAAAAAAATTAGGCCGACATCCATGTCGAGTTTAGCTTGAGACTGCGTGACATATTCGCGCTGTCCTGAAGAAGTCTTTCCGTGTTTTAACTTCGATAAACTTGATGAACTTTGAACGAATTGCAAAAGAGGCACGAGCATCATATTGATCGAATATACAATCAACACAGCGCCTTTCAGGAAAGATGCTGGTCGTTTTGCTGTGTATTTATAAAGATGATATGATGAATCAATTATATAGGCTAAGGCTAATATTAATGAGAAAGTGACTATTTGATAATTCACTCAGGACTGAAAATGCAGAAGACAGCGAAGGACAGGTTCATGGTGCACGCGCGTGTAAATGTCAGAGCTTCTTTCAAGACAGCTGTGAAACTGTGTGTGTATATATATATAATAACAGGTATAGCCTGAATCACTGCGTTTTAATGAACATGAAATGCTAATAATCTGAAAAACTCACCTCAGGGGGATTTTTACAGCCAGATATCTGTCGACGGCAACCGCCAGAAGACTAAATATTGAACTTTGAGTCAGTACCAGAACAAAACACGCCAGGAAAAGGCATCCGTAAAAGTCTGAGTGCAGACCAATGCTTATTGTAATAGCAAAAGGGATGGCAAGACATCCAACCAGAATATCTGCCACGGCTAGAGACACCAGAAAGTAATTGGTGGCGTTCTTGAGAGTGGAGTTGATGGCCACAGCCCAGCACACCAGCACATTACCGGCGATTGACAGGACGGCGATCACCAGCTCAATAGCGATATACAGCGAATCCATTGCCGCACACTTCACCGAGAAACACCTTCAGACCGTGGTTAGGATGTCATGAGTCTGTCTGTCACTCTGTGCTGCTTGTCTCGTGGTAAAAGAACCGATTTGCAATAATCCACGGATCTCCAAAGTTTGTGATTTGCCAACACGGCCATCTGTTGATTTAAACAAACAACGTTATTTGTATTCATTCTCTGCATAGAATCATTCAAGACCATTACAGTTTCTTTCCTCACTTCCAGAAGTTCCCACTGACGAGCAGAAACTTATTACAGAAACATTTACATTTTGATGAGGTGGAGTACTTACCCTCATTTCATTACGTTCCACTTTAAAGTGGCTTGCTTTCGCGTCTGTGGCACATGATGCAGAAGTAATCTGACGCACCGCTCGCGCAACACATGGCTTTTCAAGCAGCTCGCGGAAAACAGCTGTACACCACAGATCCAGCCACGCCCAGCGATGCGCTGCCACACACGAGCTCAATGATAGTGAGCAATTTCAAATACAACACATTTAGGATTGTCCGCTTACAACTATTATAAAGAAGAATAAATGACAAAGAATACATTTAATCAAACTAGATTCGTCTTTCCTTAAAGAAATTATAGCCTAATACTTGGAAAGCAGATAAAAGATAGCTTTAAAGTAAAATCATAGTTGAAACACAAATAGGCTATAGATAAACAAATGGAGAGGGAGAGATAGATATTATATAGACTAATAGAATGCAACAGATAGGAAGCTTCTGTGGTCTTGCGTTCTGAACACGTTTTTATCAAATAAACAAAGAACATACGATTATAATTATGCAAACATATAACACCAATCAGAATTCAGTGTGCAAATTTTACGGTGACATCATAGTTCTTGCGCGTTTAATTTGAATGACGAAGTGGGTTTAATATAATTGTTTAAACAAAGTTTCATGATGATTATAATTAAAGTTTAATAATGTAGGTAGAAAATTATAAATTACATTAAAAAAAATTTGAGTCGCTAAATTAATTGCTGATTGGTTTAGTGCAAACTCATACTGTAAAAAGTTGTAAACATTTGCCATGTTTACTAGTCCCAGTAAAATCTGTTTATCTGCCCTTTAAGATAGATTCTATTTTTGTCCTCTTATTGACATTTGACATTGATTGAACTTATCTGTGTGTTTAGCCTATAGATGTTTTGTACAAAAGAGTGATTTTCAGAAAATTGAGCATGTATTATTTCTGAGAAGATCTTGGTGAGTGAAGTGACAATATTGTGTAATAATTGGCAAATATTTACAATGTGGACTCTGTGTATCTCTCTGTCTGTAGCCACACGCACGCTTCAGCAGGTCATTTTAAGGGTTTGTAGCAGAAATATAAAAACCGGAGCCAGTATTAATTGTCAAAGTGCCCAATTTCACTTCTGCGTAAATCACATGAATGAATGATGCATTTATATAGCGCTTTCTTGTGTATTGCTGAACACCCAAGGCGCTTTACAATCATGTGGGGGTGGGGGGGGGGGGGGGGGGGGTCTCTCCTCAACCACCACCAGTGTGCAGCATCCACTTGGATGATTCAGCATCCACATGGCAGGAGAGATCATATTAGCATTTTGTGAATGAATATATTGTAGGACATTTGTCTCTGAGATTCTCTATTCTGTTCTAATAAAGGTGACAGATTTTTAATTCAAACAAGCAAACAATATGATGACAAAAACCTTTATTATCATTATCATCAATTAACAGTCTTCTATCATGAAGCAAAACTGAAGTTTCAAATAGAAAAAAACACATTCCTTTGCGATCTATATATTTAAGAGCAAAGAAGTCAATAAATAGCATTTCCAATAAGAAAACATTTGAAAACACAGATGCTGTCTGTTTTTTTGTATGCATGTTTTACTTCTGTTGAGAGAGAATGTATTGTCAGTTGCCCATGCGTTTGAATTAATAAAGAATTTTTGTAAGAATTTGGCACAAATTACACTGTTGACCAGCCTAAACACATGTGAGAGTATTTTTTCCAATATTGGTACTTTTTTAAACATTGTATCAAATCTTTTTTTAAACACATTCCATGTAATTTAAACAGGCACAAAAAACATTAAAGAATCAATAATGGTTCTTTGAAACAGTCTCATAATATTCAATCAGACATTGACTTCCTGGCATTTTTTCAGGCAATAATTAACTAGAGTAATATAGAAATAATCTTAGTGTTTGTTAATAAGAAATACGTTAATGCACAAAAGTCGGTTAAACAATTGGGGCATTGTAAAGGTTTTGGTGGTTATTTTCTCTCTGAGTGACAAACTACAACTTTTCAACAAAACATGAAACTTTTTTTCATAGTTCACTAAGGTTTGATGTCTCACCAAGACATTACAAGTCTTTAAAATTATTTGTGAAAACTAACATTTTAAAAATACTTTATAAGTATATCAATATATAAGTATGCCAATATATAGATTTGGGTAACAATACTCTCTATAAAGATTAGCAGCTGCACTTCAACTCTTAGCAAACATTTAGCATACTAAAAAATTATACCAGTTTCAGTGCAAGATTGCAAACCTACACTCTGCAAGCAACTTCAAACTTCCAAAACTGAGTTAGGTCTATATGACACACGAATTGTGAGGAAAAGAGAAGTTGTTTGAGGCTAGAAGGATTGTGTTTTTGCATATGTGTGTATGACTATTGTACCGAATACGATATGCTGGTTGTTTTCAGAGAGAGAACCTGACTGGTGTGAACACTACAGAACTCTGTGTGTTTGTGTATTTAGGAACACTGTGAAGGGAGAACTGGACCAGGCAAATAAAAGTGCTTCTGTGCCCTCATCTTCATCTTCATCTTCCTCTTCCTTTCTTCCAGTCAAAAATTAAGTCTCAAAGTACTTATAGATCTGAGATACATATTGCATGACATTTTGCCAGTCAGGTCGGTCTGTGTGCATCAATTCATCAATGTCCTACAGAGAGAGCAGACATAAAATTTACATGCAGAAAACACTTTTTCACACATTTTTATGCATGTTTCTTTAACTATGTGAACTTTATTTCATTTAATTATTTTAGCCTTGCCTTAAGGTCCTTGCACACTGAGTCCGAAATTTTCATATGCGTTTTTTCCTATTCGTCATCCTTTCCTATCAAAATGCTTGCTATGGATGCGAAAGCGCAGAAAATCGAACCTGATCCGAATTTCATTTGACGGGCGAAAGTTTTGGAGGCAGTGTGTAAACGTGATTGACACAACATGAGGATGTATTTATTTTTTAACGTGCAAAGCTTTCTGACGAAAATTTCGGACTCCGTGTGCAATGACCTTTAGATTTAGACTCCTAAACTATAAAAAAATCATCTAAAAAATAGTATAAATAATATTATTAATTATGATGATTTGAAAAAGGAATGAAATAAACAAACCATTTCAATATTTATTGTGTGAAAATGATTTATAACGATTTGATTTATATGATTTATATAGTGGTGTCATTTCTACCACAACAAACCATTTTGGCCTTAAAATAATAGTTTTGTGGAAAATGTACTAAACATCAAGCTATCCAAGATGTAGAGGAGTTTATCTCTTCTTTGGAACAGATTTGGACAAATGTAGCATTGCATCACTTGCTCACTAATGAATCCAATGTATGCAGTGAATGGGTGCCGTCAGAATCCAAACAAGTGATAAAAACATCACAATAATCCAGTAAAACACACATCTCCAGTAAGGCAAAAAACCTGCATGTTTGTAATAAACAAATCCATCATAAAGGTGTTTTTAACTTTAAATCTTTGCTTCTGGCTAAAATAAGAGTCGTCTATCCATAATTTTAATAGATGGATTTGTTTCTTGCAAACATGCAGCTCTTCACTTGACCAGATGTAAATTGATGGACTGGACTCATGTGGATTACTTGTGGATTATAATGATGTTTTTTATCAGCTGTCTAAATTTATCCAAATTTGTTCCAATGAAGAAACAAACTCATCTACATCTTGGATGGCCTGTGGGGGAGTAAATTTTAAGCAAATTTTCATTTTTGTGTGAAATATTCCTTTAATAAAGTTTCATCAAGAAGAGAATGCATGAGATGAAATGTGATGTGTAAAGAAAATGAAAAGGAATTAATGTAAATATTACTTGAACAGAATATTTAACTGTGCATCATTTGCAATTAAGCTGTTAAATTGTAAACATTATACAAACAGTGAAAATATTATGAATTGTATGAATTAAAATAATGAAATTAGCCTCAGCGAGGACTCAGGAGCAACAGATTTGGAATGTCTGAAAAGTCATTTCTATCCCAAAATGATATTAAACACAATACAGTACATCATTTGAGATGTGGTAGAAATGGCACTGGTAAAAATGTTCAAAATGAAAAAAAAAAAAGCCATAAATAACAGAGTTTTCCTGGGATCCATGTATAATATACACGTTATTGTACATTGTTAAACTAGTGAGAGAGTGAACAGAGTGAAGTTTATTTTCTAAAAGTCCACAGGTCCAAAAGTCCCCATATTTGAAAAAACGTCCTCATAAATAATGTACAGTTGATATATGCAGTAGATTGTACAAAAGAAACAAGATCACACTTCACACATTATACATTATGCATTATATAATTAAAAACCCAAAAGGACAAGGGTAGACAAATTTCATTCATGAACCGCCAGAGGTTGTGACATTCATAAACTATTCAATTATTCTCTAAGAAAGAGCAAATCAGCTGGATGTGGGATTTTCCAATCATTCGTTAGTGCTGTTGTGAGGAGATTTGGGGATGACAACAGGGCAAAGACCTTCACTTTAACATCATAACCAGTAAGAGGTCACAATTATCATGTTTTCGACCCAATTGCATCACACACGCACACGCACTGTGGTAAGGAAGTTAATAACACAGATCTCAGCTGGAGTTCTCGAATTTTCAGCCAATCCACCAGAGGCATCCACATAATATACCTGTATATGTAGAGTGTGAAAATTCTTCGAGGCTGATCCACTGATCCACAGATTTAAAGGAACAGTTCACCCAAAAGAACCTTCTAAGTTGTGTGTGTACCATCTCTATGAAAACAACAGCTTGGTAATGTTGGCTAACTGGCTTTATATTTACATTACAGTTTCCTCCTTGTGTCTACAGTATGTTGGGTGAAGTGAACTCCTGAATGTGGCATTTTCTTGTCATAGTATTTATGGGTGTGTAGGAACCTGGAGAATCATTAAACATTTACAAGTCATTTTAAAAAGCCCACAGAGGGCAGTGAGGTATTTGGACACATTGTCCTGTTTTTCCAAACACGCCTCTTTGCCTCTTTCTCACCACACTTGATCTTAACCATATAAAGCTTACTGTGTGATAAGCAAATTTTAAGTTCTTTAAATGATCAATGTTAAAAACTTTACTGAGGAATCTGTTGTACACAGTCTGTTACATGCCTTCTTACGGTATTATCTGTCTGATATACACTAGTTTATACTTTTTTAGCAAGTAACAGGCCTTTTAGTATAATTGGAAAAACTTTCACCTTCAGGTTGTGGTTGTTCATATCCTTTTGCTGCAAAATCTTTACTGATTTTTATTAAGTAAATGTAAAAATATATTTTCTATTGTTCATTATATTTCAAGATAAACACTTATTGGACTGTAGCAACTTATTTGATTATCCATACATATTTTGGTCACTTTTTTTCAAGGTCCAATTCTTGCTATTAAAGGGATAGTTCACCCAAAAATGAAAATTCTGTCATTAATTACTCGCCCTCATGTCGTTCCAAACCCGTAAGACCTTCGTTCATATTCGGAACACAAATTAAGATATTTTTGATAAAATCTGAGAGCTCTCTGACCCTGCATAGACATCAAGGATCCTACCACGGTCAAGGTCCAGAAACGTAGCATGGACATTGTTAAAATAATCCATGTGACATCAGTGATTCAACCGTAATTTTACAAAGCTACGAGAATACTTTTTGTGTGCAAAGAAAACTAAATTAACGACTTTATTCAACAATTCTTCTCCTCATCCAGTCTCCTGCGATGCGCTGCCATTGTGGACACAGTATCACGACGCATGCGCTTACTTCTGCTTCATGTAAACAACGCATGCACTTGGTGCCGCTGCTTGCGTTGAACATGCACATGCGTCAGCATGCACATGTGTTGTTTACATGAACTGGAAGCAAGCGCATGCGTCATGATACACTGTCCATAATGGCAGCGTGTGAGTGAGTAATTAAAGGGTTAAGTAATCAGCGTAATGAGCGTTGTTTATGTTCAGTAGACAGCGTGCGCATGCTGAACGTAAACAATGCTCATTACATTGATTATGTTCTGGGGTACTCTCCAAAATGGCGAAAGACTAACTCGGAGAGAAGAATTGTTAAATAAATTGTTGTTATTGTTTTCTTTGCGCACAAAAAGTATTCTCGTAGCTTCGTAAAGTTATGGTTGAACCACTGATGTCACATAGACTATTATACTAATGTTCTTGCTATGTTTCTGTACCTGGGAACATTGCAGTTGTATTGCTGTCTATGGAGGGTCAGAGAGCGCTCAGATTTTATCAAAAATATCTTAATTTGTGTTCTGAAGATGAATATGAACGAAGGTCTTACGGGTTTGAAACGACATGAGGGCGAGTAATTAATGACAAAATTTGGTAACACTTTAGAATAGGGAACACTTATTCACTATTAACTACGACTTTTTCCTCAATAAATTCCTAATTTGCTGCTTATTAATAGTTAGCAAGGTAGTTGTTAAGTTTAGGTATTGGGTAGGAGTAAGGATGTAGAATAAGATCTTGTAGAATAAGGCATTAATATGTGCTTAATTAGTACTAATAAATGGCTAATATTCTAGTAATATGCATGCTAATAAGCAACTAGTTAAGAGACCCTAAAATAAAGTGATACCCAAAATTTTCATTTTTGGGTGACCTATCCTTTTAACAAACCATTAACTATGAATTTTGTCTCAATAAACTACTAATTTGCTGCTTATTAATAGTTAGTAAAGTAATTGTTAAGATTAGGTATTGAGTGTATTGGGATGTAGAATACGGTCGTGCAGAATATGTGCTTTATAAGTACTAATAAACAGCCAATATGTTAATAATAGGCATGCTAATAAGCAACTAGTTAATAGGGAGAATTGGTCACTATACTAAAGTGTTACCCATTTTTCTTTTTTTATCATATTAAAATGTATAAAATATTCATCTACTTTTTTGGTCTAAAGGCTCAATATATGGTTTACAATTTTAGAGATGTTATTTATATATATATATATATATATATATATATATAAAGCCATACACAGACGTTCAGATACAGATCTTTATGATATAATCCTCTTTGCATGTGTTTGTTTTGTGTCTGCGGTTAAGTCAGGCTGAAAGCAACAAACATAACCTGCTGAGTAATATATCAAGTCAAAATATTGTGCACACGTCTGTAATGAAGTCATAAAAACACCCTCGGGTCAGAAATTAAACAGTCAGTGGCTAACAAAAAGAGTTCTGAGACACTTTGAGATGTAATGTTTAAACAGCAGCCACAATCTCCATATTAACTGGACATTTACTGCAAAAAATAAGCCATCACCCTAAATGACTGAATTATTCAAATAGTAAACAAATGAAGTTTGAAGCACAAATTAAGAAAACAAATGTGTGCACAATTACACGGGATATATATAGCAATCTTACTTCTGCAAAAAGAATACAGAAAGTACACCCTCTTTAAATTCTATGGTTTTGCATGTCAAGACAATAAAAAAATCATCTGGTCCTTAAGCAGGTCTTGAAATTAGGTAAATACAACCTCAGATGAAGAACAACACTACATATTACACCATGTCATTATTTATTTAACAAACATAAAGCCAAAAAATGGAGAAGCCATGTGTGGTATACACTGAAAAAAATGATTCATTGAATTAACAAAAAAAATTTGAGGTAAGTGGTTGCAATCAATTTATTTTTGCTACATTTAAATAAACAAATTTTGTTGAAAGTTAGTCAACTAAATTTGTTTATGTAAATGTAGCTAAAATAAATTGATTGCAACCACTTACCTTAATTTTTTTTGTAAATTCAATGAATCATTTTCTTTTTCCAGTGTACCATGATTCAATAGCTTGTAGAACCACCTTTAGCAGCAATAACTTAAAGTAATATTTTTCTGTATGACTTTATCAGTTTCTTACATCATTCACAATGTTGCTTCAGTTCATTGAGGTTTGCAGGCATTTGTTTATGCACAGCTCTCTTAAGGTCCTGCCACAGCATTTTAGGTTGAGATCTGGAGTTCTGGACTTTGACTGGGCCATTGCAACACCTTGGTTATTTTCTTTTTTGTCCATTCTGTTGTAGATTTGCTGTTGTGCTTGGGAGCATTGTGTTGTTGCATACAGCTTTAGCTATAGGACAGATGGCCTCACATGTGACTATAGAATACTTTGGTATACAGAGGAGTTCATGGTCAACTCGGATCCTATGGCTGCAAAACAAGGACCCCTCTACCACCGTGCTTGACAGTTGGCATGAGGTATTTGGCTGATATGCTGTGTTTGGTTTATGCCAAATGTGGTGCTGTGCATTATGGACAAACATCTAGGGTTCTCAACTCTGGCCCTCGAGGTCAAATTTCCTCCAGTAACTTTCTAGTAATCCTGAAGACCTTGATTAGCTTCAGGTGTGTTTGATTAGGGTTGGAGCTTAATTCTGCAGGAGGGTGGACCACGAGGGCCAGAGTTGAGAACAACTGATCTCTTATGTCCAAAGGATGGAACACTGTCCTTTTTTGTTTGTTTGTAGTTTTATGGTTTGTTCATATGTAACTTTGCAAGCATAAGCCATGCTGCCATGTTTGTTTTAGAGAGAAGATGTCCATCCTTCCAAACAAGCCATACTTGTTCAGTCTTTTTCTAATTGTACTGTCATGAACTATTTCATGTAACATGATAACTAAGGCCTGTACAATCTGAGATGTAGCTCTCTAATCTTCCTTACTGTAGACTTCAAATTGTTTAGAAATGGCTTTATAACCCTCGCCATATTGACGGGCAGCAACAATTGCTTCTCTAAGATTATTGCTGACTTTCCTCCTTGGCATTGTGTTAACACAAACCTGAATGCTCCTGACCATGCTTGCTGATCATCAGTTAATCAAGGGCATTCTCAATTCTTATGGACATAGTAAGGATCTATTTAGTTTTTCACACGTGGGCTTTTTGGCCTAGATTTTGGTAAATAATGACAGTGTAATGTCATGTATAGTCGGTCATTTGAGGTTAAGACTTGCAATGGACGATTTTTTTTATGTCATGGGATTTTTTTGTGTCATAAACTGTTTAGACTAGTCTTAAAAAAAATTGTCATCTATTTTTTTTTCTTCAAGACTTGTCATAACTTTTTAAATTCAGTTATGAAAAGGTATATTGGTCTTATTTGTATTGGAAAAGTAAGACTGATTACCCCTTGGCAACTGCTAGTTGGTCAAACTAGTTCTTAAGACAGTCTTAACATTGTGGCAGTCTTAACATGGTTTATGAAACTGGTCCCTAATCACAAAACCATAGAATTCAATGTCAGAATATTTTATTGTTTATTGTTTTCAATAAATGCAGCTGATAGAAACACAAGAACGTTGTAAGAGACTTTGGAGTTTGACAGTCTAAACATCACATTGAAAATCTGGGATTCACAATGTTAACCTGGCAGGGAAAGTTTCAGGATTTAGAAAATTGGGGGGATTTTTTTTTATTTTTTATTATTATTTTTATGTGACAGCTCTGACCGTGAACATAAAAGAAAACTGATGTATGGAGAAGCGTATCTGAAATCGACGAGATTCCATGTAGATTTAAATAATCACACAGCCTGCTATACAATTACCAAATAAATTATCTGTTTTGAAAGTTTGTTACATGTAAGAAATTAAACGAAACCAGATAAATTGTAGTGAATAAACATACCATCCATGATTGTAGTGAATAAACATACCATCCATGGGCTTAACTCTGTGACTCTGTAAAGCGCAATGCAAATCTAATCTACTGAAAAACTGATACAGTGTCAATGGTCAGTTCAACAAGACTTGAATTTGTGACCTCCTGTAGTTGAAAAATAAAATAAACTGCTAACTGACTAAAATAAACTTAACTGATTTGAGCCAGATTTTTAAATGATTTTCTTTTATATTTTGTATAGTATTTACTAGGGCTGGGCGATATGGCCAACACAAATTATCACGATAATTTTTTTCATATCAGTCGATATCGATAATTATCACGATAAATGTCAAATTTTTATTTCTTTCAAGTTTAAAGCCAGAATTTTGCTCCAAAGTGAAAGTTGTAGAAACCAGACCATTAATTTTCCTTAACAACATAAATATCTAAATAGAAAAATTAATTTCTTAGTTTCTGCATGTTCTAATGAGTGATATTGTTTCAAATCAAGAAACAGGTTTGGGTTGCCTGATAATATTAATAATAATAATATAACTTTTTTGTCTCTTAGAAATGCTCATTTGATAGTAGCTTGAGTTAGGATGCAGAGGTACATTTTTGTTCATTTTTAAAATCAGTTACTTCTGTAAAAAGTGTAGCAACCTCAGTTTTATATGGTTAAATTTATTCTGACCAAGGTTTTTTTTTTTTTTTTTTTTTATTAAGCATTGGTCTCCCATAGTAGCATACATTTAAATCATGATAAACACAGTTAGAACAACACATATAGCACCTCAATACCATGGTAAAAATATAACTATATGGTTTTTAGGTAGCCTATTTGTATGAAAAACAGTAGTCTAAAAAACATTCAGTATAAATGCACACATTCTATAGCTTAATGACAAATACACGCACTATTAATATACTATTACTCCTGTAATAAAATTAAATGTGAATATCCCACATTTCTACCACAATACCATGGTGCAGTGAGTGTTACTACAGTAAATCCATGGTAAATGATGGCGATGTGTAGACTGAAAAGTCTTCTTGACTGTCTTGTTGCACACAGTGTTTCTCTTCTTTGCTTTAAACTAGTTTAAATCACATAGTCATTTGTGTTCATCGCTGAATTCAAGTGTTTCACACTGGATCTCACAGCGCTGTTTAGTGCTCGCGTGATCGTCTCATCAGCGAGTAAACGCATCTGCTCTAGTGTGCTGTGCTCGCGCCGCGTGACACTTTGAACTTTGATCCGAGCTGATAAGTGTGGCGCGCTTCAAATGAGTCGCGCGGTTTCGTTCCACTTGTGGCGCATAAACATTATATCGAACATTTATCGAACTCTTCATATCGTTTAATCGAGGAAAATTATATCGCGATAATTATCGTTATCGAATTATCGCCCAGCCCTAGTATTTACATATGATTCAGTAAAGTTGATTACAGATGCCTGGGGAATGTAATTTTATTTTACTTGTGGAGACTTGCTAAAATAAACAGCATTCTGAAGTTCCTTTGATTTAACTGGGTGTTCTAGATTATTTGTTTGTTTTTCTCAAGAATGGAAAATTAACACAGCCTGAACTCACAAAGGCAATAGCCAGAGGTATGTGTGTAGATCTATACACACCACACGCCTCAACTGCTGAATTTACAGCCTCTTCAACAGTCCATCTTTGGCTCACAGTTACAGTGCAGTTGCAAATGACCTGTATTTAAATGTGCTCGCTGTGTCAGGCACACAAAGCAGTGATTAAAGATGTGCAAATGCAAATTACTCACCAGGAAAGGCCAAAGTGTACTGAGGTTGTCTTTTGCTGTAATCATGCTTGTTTGGTTATAACAATATTCATTTATATTTAGACTCACGAGTTATGAGTTATTTATTATTGTCACAGTCATGGACTTTTGTTTGTGTTTTCATTCCTCATGTGCTCTGTGTGACCTAGTTTTCCCTCATGTTTGATTGTGTCATTATGTTCAGGTGTTTCTCGTCAATTATCCTCATTTATGTTCCCCATATAAGTTGCATTCAGTTCAGTGTTTCTATGTCCGGTCTCGTCTGAATTACCCTGGTGTGTGTGTATGCTGCCTCTCTAATATGGACTACCCCTATATGGATTATTGAAGAATGCTTATCGTTGTCCTCTTCTTCTTCGTGTGTTTCTCCCTCACCACACCGTGACAGAAGACCGGACCTTATAAAGTAAAGTGGCGTGCTTCCCCTCGTGTTGTTTTTCATTTTTGTTAGTTTTTGTTTTGTTTATGGATGACCCTGCCGTCCTCGTTCTCCTGCTGGAGCAGGGGGATCGCTCTCTCTCAAGGACCATACTAAAGACTTTGTGTTCCTCGCCAACCAGCTGCCTCTGCTCGTTTTATCAAGCTGGACTAAACGCCGCCACGCGAGTGCAGCTGTCCAGGGAGGGTCAGCTGGTCACAGTGCTGGTGTCCTGCAAATCCCCGCTCACCGTGGACATCGCGGACAATGACACAGCCCCACTCCTGACCCAGAGCCCAGACCACCATCACCCCGCAGCGCGGAGCCCAAGCTTGAGCCCACCGCTGACGGAGAGCCAGAGCCCACCGCGACCGACGAGCCATCGCATGAGAGAGCGACAGCTGACGATCGCCCCAGAGCCTGTGACATCAGACCAGGTGCGAAAGCCGGCAACAGAGCTCGGCCCAGGGGAGAGCGTCTAGTACAGCGAGAGTGCGGAGGGAAGCTCCGCCCACTGTACCATGGCTGAGGGTGAGCAGCGCTCTATGGACTGTGTGTTACCTGCCCTTCTCCCGTTATCACCTGCCTGCCCTGAACTGTCCGTCTGCCTTTATCTATACAGGTGCTGGTCATATAATTAGAATATCATCAAAAAGTTGATTTATTTCACTAATTCCATTCAAAAAGTGAAGCTTGTATAATGTATACATTCATTTCACACAGACTGATATATTTCAATTGTTTATTTCTTTTAATTTTGATGATTATAAGTGACAACTAATGAAAACCCCAAATTCAGTATCTCAGAAAATTAGAATATTGTGAAAAGGTTCAATATTGAAGACACCTGGTGCCACACTCTAATCAGCTAATTAACTCAAAACACCTGCAAAGGCCTTTAAATGGTCTCTCAGTCTAGTTCTATAGGCTACACAATCATGGGGAAGACTGCTGACTTGACAGTTGTCCAAAAGACGACCATTGACACCTTGCACAAGGAGGGCAAGACACAAAAGGTCATTGCAAAAGAGGCTGGCTGTTCACAGAGCTCTGTGTCCAAGCACATTAATAGAGAGGCGAAGGAAAAGATGTGGTAGAAAAAAGTGTACAAGCAATAGGGATAACCGCACCCTGGAGAGGATTGTGAAACAAAACCCATTCAAAAATGTGGGGGAGATTCACAAATAGTGGACTGCAGCTGGAGTCAGTGCTTCAAGAACCACTACACACAGACGTATGCAAGACATGGGTTTCAGCTGTCGCATTCCTTGTGTCAAGCCACTCTTGAACAACAGACAGCGTCAGAAGCGTCTCGCCTGGGCTAAAGACAAAAAGGACTGGACTGCTGCTGAGTGGTCCAAAGTTATGTTCTCTGATGAAAGTAAATTTTGCATTTCCTTTGGAAATCAGGGTCCCATAGTCTGGAGGAAGAGAGGAGAGGCACAGAATCCACGTTGCTTGAGGTCCAGTGTAAAGTTTCCACAGTCAGTGATGGTTTGGGGTGCCATGTCATCTGCTGGTGTTGGTCCACTGTGTTTTCTGAGGTCCAAGGTCAACACAGCCGTATACCAGGAAGTTTTAGAGCACTTCATGCTTCCTGCTGCTGACCAACTTTATGGAGATGCAGATTTCATTTTCCAACAGGACTTGGCACCTGCACACAGTGCCAAAGCTACCAGTACCTGGTTTAAGGACCATGGTATCCCTGTTCTTAATTGGCCAGCAAACTCGCCTGACCTTAACCCCATAGAAAATCTATGGGGTATTGTGAAGAGGAAGATGCGATATGCCAGACCCAACAATGCAGAAGAGATGAGCAAATGGCTCTCATAACACCTGAGCAGTGCCACAGACTGATCGACTCCATGCCACACCGCATTGCTGCAGTAATTCAGGCAAAAGGAGCCCCAACTAAGTATTGAGTGCTGTACATGCTCATACTTTTCATGTTCATACTTTTCAGTTGGCCAAGATTTCTAAAAATCCTTTCTTTGTATTGGTCTTAAGTAATATTCTAATTTTCTGAGATACTGAATTTGGGGTTTTCATTAGTTGTCAGTTATAATCATCAAAATTAAAAGAAATAAACACTTGAAATATATCAGTCTGTGTGGAATGAATGTATACATTATACAAGTTTCACTTTTTGAATGGAATTAGTGAAATAAATCAACTTTTTGATGATATTCTAATTATATGACCAGCACCTGTATATCTGTCTGGAAATATTTGGCTGCCCTGAATCGTATGCCAGTATGATGACCACGGAGGTCATTCCCTTGACGCTGGCACTCACGGTGCAGGAAGTAGCCATGTGGTGTGTGTGGGCAGCACACACCGTTTCTAAGCCCCCTGAGCATCCTGAACTCCCACCCACCCACCCTCGCCTACCTCGCCTACCTCCTCCTGTCATCTCTGTTTCACCATCGCCACCGCTGTCACCTGTCAGCCCCTCTGCTCACCCTCAGCCCCCTGTAGTTGTTAGCCCTTCCTCCACCATGACTCCTCCCTCCATCGGCTCCACCGTGGGCCACCATCATGGCTGCTGCCTGGGTCCCAAGTCCCTACTGTCTCCGTCCTGGCTCCTCCCTCCATCTGATCTGCCCTGGCTCCTACTGTTTCCTCCCTGTCTCCTTCCTCCATCTTCACCACCCTGGACTCTGTTGATTGTCCTCTTCCTGGGTGTCCATCCTCCGCCAGAGCCTCCACCTCTACTGCCTTCCTGCCAGCCCTTCACCGTCCCCTGTCACCATCCCACATCCAATCGTTTGTCCTCCTCCGTCCCTCCCTTTTTCTCTGCGGCATGAGGTCGCGCCTTCCGGGAGGGGGGCGATCTCTCACAGGCATGGACTTTTGTTTGTTTTCATTCCTCATGTGCTCTGTGTGACCTAGTTTTCCCTCATGTTTGATTGTGTCATTATGTTCAGGTGTTTCTCGTCAATTATCCTCATTTATGTTCCCCATATAAGTTGCATTCAGTTCAGTGTTTCTATGTCCGGTCTCATCTGTATTACCCTGGTGTGTGTGTATGCTGCCTCTCTAATATGGACTACGCTTATGTGGATTATTAAAGACTGCTTATCGTTATCCTCTTCATCTTCGTGTGTTTCTCCCTCACCACACCGTGACAATTATCTATTTATTAAAAATAATACAATCCACTAAAATAATCCACACAGGAGCCAAACATATTGAGATCATATCAGTGTTATTTTAGTGTAATTTAGATACTATATAGTTTTTATGGTCACACAATATTGTTCAATTATTCAAATAATAAACAAATGAAGTTTGAAGCACAAATAAAGGAAACAAACAATTTATTATTTGTTTATTTTTTATATCTTCATTTTAATTTTAGTTAAAGTTGTAGTAATTTTGAGGCTTATTATTTGTTAAATATATTTCATATATTAAATATATTTATTTCAGCTTCAGTTTTATTTATTTTAAGTTAAGTTTGTTTAAGCTACACTAATTTAGTTATTTTAGTTATTTTATATTTAATTTTATTTTAGGAACGCTTATTTTATTTCAAGTAATAAAATGTTTGTATTGTTTTTTATTTTTTAGTTAAATATAATAACTCTGGATCATATGGATGAATATTACACACTTTATAATAATAAATAAAGCTAAATTATTATTTCTTTAATAAATAAATGAATTCTGTGTGTGTGTGAACATAGACTCACCAGAGAGGGCTTGATGCCAATGCTTTCGGCTGCTTGGAAAGCCAGGGTGAGATTTCGCCCCTATAGGGAGAAAACAGCGCTCGCTGAATATTATTTACAGTAGTGAAAAGCAGGTGTCTAAACCCAGCTGAATTCTCTAGCGATGCTCTAGAGAGTGATGAAGCTTCCACACACGAGGCCTTTCAGTAGCCTTGACATTCACAACACACCCAAAGAGGCTTTGTGAATAATTCAAAAGCATAATGTACCATCTCTTCCTGTAATCACTATTATACTTATGGCTGCAATTTGTCACACAGCTCTGAAGACCGTGGCTCTTTGCCTGTTCGTGGGTGTGTGTATGATTGAATAAACAAACAGGGAGGGCAGAGCAGCCGTTTATTTGTTATGTATGTTGTTTCTACACCTTTCCGTGTGCAGTCTGTTTATGTATTCTGTCAACGCTAATCCATGAAAGCATGTAATTCATTACATCTGGCAGGTCAGCAGAAGGGAAGCCTTGATTGTTAACATGCTATACTTGATTGCTAAATGTGTTAGGCACTAAAGATGATATACTAAGACACTTCACTAACCAGTGTAACAAATATATGTGTGTTTGTGAGTACCTTGTCTTGGCTGATGAGCTCTTGGTAAGGGATGTGTGCAGGCAGATAGGTGTGTAACAGAGCACAGAACGCCAGGCCATCACTCCAGCTGCTGCTAAAGTTTGTCACATCTATATTCTACAAGGAGAAAGAGAAAGAAAAAAGTTTTAAAACACCATGTAACCAAAATAGGAGTTTTTAGCCTTTAACCCGTTTAATCCCAAATTTTTCCCAGAAAATATCCAAATAATGTGTCATTAGTAACCCTTTGAAATAATCAATAATTATTTTTTGAAAATTGTTTGGAAAAGTGTGTGAAAAACTGTGTTTTATGGTCGGTCACAATTGTGACCGGTGGGATAATGTGTATACTAAATTAACATATTTCTGCATACATTTTTCTTTTTTTTATATATATCTTAGCCCAGCTATTTTAAACTGTTTGATCACATTCTAGGGTTACTATTATGCATTAAAAAAATTATACAACATTGATTGGAATACTGAGATAAAAGACAAAACAAAAACAAACAAAAAAAACAACCATCAACGTATTTCAAAGTTGTTACTTTTTTTGTAACATGAATCATCAAATTTTTATATTTGTGCTACCAGTATTACACCATCAATATTGTAACTTATTTGTAACATTTTAAATTTTAATTTAGTGCAATATTTTGTCATTGCAACATTTTAGTGCAATCTTAACAAACAACTGCAATTGGATTTATATTGTATTACCTAAATTCACTGTTATCCCACGGGTCACTATTGTGCCCATCACGGTTTTTACTCATTCTATGACCACACTCAACAAAACTGAATATATGTGAATTCATATATTAATAGACACCTTAAAGATAATGTGTACCAAAAATATTTGTCATTTCATTGAGACCCTTTATTTTTTCCATATTTGCAGGAAGTGCACTAAAACATCAGTCAGTAAGGTTTTTAGAGCTTTATAAATGAAAACATTTTTTACGGTCACTATTGTGAGCAGTGGGATTAAACAGGTTAATTGTATGTCTATTTGCTTTGTATGCATTAATGTTTTTTTTTTTTTTTGTAAAAGAAGCATGCTAGAGATGCACAATCAACCAGCTGCCAATTGTTTTCAGAGGATATTCATTTCAAACTTGTAATCGGAGACTGACCAGTTATGCTTTAATTAATGCTACATGCAAGAATTCACTGGTAAAGGGCACTGGTAATAACTGACATATACTCTGAATGCACAAATTGGCCACTGGAATTAATTGTTGGCTTCAGGACATATTGTTATATATAATATAAAATATTAAATTTGGGGCCATTTTTTGTTGTTGTTGTTGTTGATATTGTTACATCAAAAACAGCAAAAGCAGTAATATTGTGAAATATTACAATTTAAAATATTGGTCTTTTATTTCAGTATATATAAAAATTTAATTTATGTCTGTGATTGCAAAGCTGAATTTTCAGCAGCCATTACTCCAGACTTCAGTCTCACATGATCCCTCAGAAATCATTCTAATGCTGATTTGGTGCTCAAGAATGTCATTATCAATGTTGAAAACAGTTATAATATTTTTGTGGAAACAATGATAGGTTTTTTTTCAATTATTTTATGAATAAAAATTACAGCATTTAGGCTATATGAAATATGACTTTTTGTATCAGTGTAGGTCTTTTTATTAGTTTAATGCATCCTTGCTGAATAAAGTATGAATTTCTTAAAAAAAACAAAAACTTACTGACCCCAAACCTTTGAATGTTGGAGTTTTCAAGAGCATCTGTCACTGTATTTTGCATTAATTTATGTCAATTTAAAAGCTGCTATTATAAAAATACCTGATGAGTGGTGTCAGACTGCACATTCATTTGAGAACCCTGTCTCATGACAGCATTAGTTTCAGAGCTCACCCGAGATACTGTATAATACACAGCAGTACTAGCACAGTGAAGTCTTCTCTCAAATACTCAGTTATTATTGATTTGCATTAACCAAAAGGGAGTCAATGATTCAAGTGAAATCAATCATTGATTCAGGTGATTGTTCACTGGAGCAGTTTTGAAGCTAGCATTGAATAAAGTACTGGATGTTCCAAATTCTGCATTTTTGCAGATTTCTGTCTATAATATACATATTTAATTGAAAACAGACATGAATTATTCCTGTCAAAGTTCATTATGAAACACATAACTAGTAAACTACATGAGGGTTCAGCAATATATATTGGTTTTGAATGTGTTTCTAGGCAGTGTGATGCTGAACCCTCATGTAGTTTACTAGTTTTAAGTGTTTTATGATGATCTTTGACAGGAATAATTCATGTCTGTTTTCAATTAAATATTTATATTATAGACAGAAATCTGCAAAAATGCAGAATTTGGAACAGAAATGGAACACCTGTCATTCATAAAGTTCTACACATCCCCTGCTTAGTATATATTTATTAAATATTTTAATTAAAGGGTTAATTCACCCCAAACGGAAAATTCAGTCATCATTTATTCACCCTTATAACATTCATAACTTTATGATTTTTTTCATCCTCGAAACACAAATGAAGATTTGTTTTATGTATTTTCTTTTTTATTAAATTTTTTACATCTATTAAAAGTCCAGTGCAACAAAAATGTGGCTCTATAAGGTGAACAGATTTCATTTAGGATATTATTCAAATATAAACATTAATAAATGAACACACATAGAGATCAATCATCAAATATGGTCAGCGAAAGATGCTTTCTTAAAGTGTGATAACCAATGAGTTTTGTTCTTGCATGTTACACAATCATTTCTGAGCTTCCGAAACAAATATTTGGTTGTGAGGACTTTCAATGGATGGACATAAATTATAAAAGAATATTAAAAATATTGTAAGATGAATGGTCTTATTATAGGTGTAGAATGACATGAGGAATAAATTATGACAGAATTGACATTTCTGAGTGAACTAGTCCTTAATTTAGTGTAGTACTCTCAGCTTCATTTAACATGTTTTACCATGTTTAAATTCATCCATCAAATTTTCAGCAAAACAGTGCAGAAAATGTGAAAAAAGACTGCTGTCAAACATCTCGACTGTTGCAGCCCTAGTCACTTCTGTCTGTAAGACAGACGGCACCACATATATTTTAAGTAAAATAGCCTGTGACAGAAAACAAAGGACACAGAAGGAAGAGAATTGTTGTTACAGCAATTAAAATATTGAGATGGACCTCACACACTCTAGACTGTTATCTCATTGTGTTTCACCGGACTTCCTGCTACTTCCTGTAAGTCCCAGTGCAGTCATTCTTCTTTGTATGAGTGTATGTAGTTTGGGAACAGGGCAAAGGGCCAGTGGCGACCCTCTTGGGCTCAGACCTCATCAGCCCCTACTGGGCCCTCAGAGTCCAAACACTTCACAAACATTTTTTGATTTAGAATCAGATGTTAGATTTGAAAGGAGACCCCGATAGAAGCTCCATCCTCAGCTGGGCCATTGGGGCTGAGTTGAAGAGAAGAAAAGAAGTTCATTATCCGTTTCTCAAGCAGTCAGAAGTTCTTTAGTAAGGACGTCACCCACAGAGGGACAGTGAGGAAGGAACCATGTGAAGAATCCCACCATCTGTGCTACACTCTGACTGAGTGGACATGTCTTGACATTTACAATCAGGTGTGTTCAAGGCATTCAGCCTTAAATGTCTTGTGTTTAATGTGAAATATAGAGATTAAAGAAAAATGAAAAATACATAAAACAGAAAGTAATAATATAGAGAACCATTAAACCTACTAAATCAAATTTTAAAGCCACAGGTTTAAAAACAAAAACAAAAAAAACTATTGCAACATGAATGACATTTTAAAGACATTTTAAATAATGTCCAAGCTACTCTAGATAGACAGTGACTACTGGCTGTTAAGCTCATAAAGGACAGAAAACATAATAAAAATGACCTGTGTACTATTTTTAAATGAAGCCATCAAATAGTAATAATATGTGTGAGAAGTTATTCACTGTTACCACATTTGATTTGCACTTGTGTTTCAGTTCAAAACACTGAAAAGTGCATTAGGCATGAGACATGCAGGAGCCAATGATGCTTAGCATCACTGACCTGTTGAACCTTGTGCTGTGTCATGTTTCAAAGTATACAAGCACAAATGATATTTGAGAGCAGCGGAGGGAAAAATTATCGGCAAATAATGATGGTCTGTTTCTCAGTTATCGTATGTCCTCAGAGATGCTATGTAGCAACATATGGATGACTTTTATGGTGCTTTTCCTTCTTGGATCCTGCTAGCCGTCTACCTTTGTTGTACAGTATTATAAAGAAAAAAATCTCCTTTTGTGTTCTATAGACAAAAGTATGGAGTGACATGATGGTAAATAGATGATGACAGAATTACATTTTTTAAGATGAACTATCCCTTGTGAAAAAGAAGTGCTCTTAATTGTATTGAGTGTGCACTTTAAATCTTAAAAGTATATTGTACTTGCCGATATTATAATATTATTAAAGTAAAAGGCCATTAAAGAGAGTACACTTTCATGACTGTTTAACTCACTTAAATACACCTTTAAAAAAGTGCACTTAGTAAAAATGCCAAATTGCAAATCATTGTTTTAATAATATTTTGTCATTCTTTAAATAAATTTGCTGACTAACATATTAAGCCACACGCAAGGACTTGTTTAGAATTTTAACTGTAGTGTGTATATTCGGCAGTACATTTTAACCCTATTTCAAAGACAATAGAAGTAATTATGAAATTAAAAATGTAGGTAAAGATCCATTTAAGTTCTACTTCAGTGGGTCAAAAAAGATCTTTATAATTCAGCTTATTGCAGTTAATATAAATGTATACTATAATAAATTTTTATTTAGTGTCCAAAAACATTACATTCAGTTCATACTGAAGTATGTTATTTACGTAATAAGTAATTTTTTTAATATATTTTATATATTGATATTGTAAATAAAACAGAATTTCTTATTATTTTAGAAGATTTTTTATGACAATGTAGCAATCTACCTAAACATACAGCTAAAGTGCTTCTTTTGTCACTTGCTCTTCCAATGATTTTCTAATATCTTCCTTTGACAAAAGACCTGCACAATGATGTAGACTGACATTCCTCACATGCCTGTCCTGTCTCTTATAGCACAGGTGGCCCAGAGAGGGTGATTTATACACGCATACACAGCCAAAAGAAAAAACCACACTCACTAGTGCACACAATTCTACACAGGCTTCAGGAGGCGAGGGGGGGAGGGGGGTGTTTGTGTGTGTGCGGGGCAGGAATGCTGGGAGTGAGGCAGAGAAGCACGGAGTCACATCCTGGATGGTCTGAGTGTGCAGGGATGGGGGGGTTGGGTGGATAATGTCATCAGAGCTGAAAGTAAGCGCAAGAGGAGGGGTACAAATGTTATAAAAACAGTAGTCTCCATCAGTACACTGGGACCCAGCTTCAAAAAGCAAACACAGCATCCAGTGACAGGAAATCACCCTTGCTCTCTTCAAAAGACCGAGGCAGAGAGTGGATGCAAGACAGACAGAACACAAGCCGGTAGTTTTCCATCAGTTTAAACAATATTGGCCCACCGATGTAGCTTACATTTCGGCTTGGAACAAAGCCAGATGTATTTTCAGCTTCTGCAGTAGAAACAGAAAGCATGCTTACTCATGTCAGAGTGTAGTGGTGAGCCTAAATTGTCTGGTAGCAAACAAAATGTCACTTCCTCTATAAATATGACTCTTAGACAGTGTAATTGTATGTTTATGGTTTTGAGTCTTTGGTTTTAAGACGATTAACACATCTCAGCTGTTTATACCCTGAGAAACAGAATTCTTACTGAGAGATTTACTATGTACATAGACTTCCATAAGCACTTGACACACGTTAATATAGTACACATTTAATTGCATGGATGGAGACAGCAAACGCACACACATACATTGCAGCTGGATTGTCAACACACACAGAAAGGGCTTTCAATGATGGGCCCACATCCTCTCCAGCACTGTCGGCTGTTATCTAACAAAGCCATGACAAGTAGTGACTTCATTGCAATATGAGAGACAGGCTTTTAGAGAATAGCAGCGTACAATCTCCATGGCCATCTCCAGTACACAAAAGATCACTAAATGACAGACATACTACATTAAAGGAGTACAGGAGTAGTTAAAGGAGTAGTTCATCGATTTCTGTCTGAATTAATCATTTACATACCCTCATGTCATTCCAAACCCATTTGACTTACATTCTTCTGTGGAACACAAAAAGAGATGTTTTAAATAATGTGTAGGCAGCTCTTTCCCCCAATGACCAGGGGCTGCTAAAAAAAAAACAAAAAAACAAGGGAATTAATTAATAAAACGTGGCCACAAATGAAAAGATAATGGGAACGGATTATTAATTATTTGTAACAATTCTTATTTCCACACTTCATGGGTGGGGTGTACAATAGCCTTTTGATGCCATAAAATGGTTTAAGAACATACCAAAGTTTCTGTTCACTGAAAATCTTCCCCTCTGAGGTACTGTAGCTCTTAAATCTCAGGCACACTAAAGCTTATTCAAATTTGGCTTGCCACATTTGGTTAAAGTACCCCTGCAGTCACTGATTTTATCCCCTACAACTCAAAATCAATCAAATCAAAGAGCACTCCCCACAAAATCACTAAAAAGCTGTCACTAATCTTAGTTCATCACATTCTCATTTTGTTATAATCAATGAAGCTCTACTCTACACAATGAATCTCTTATTTACATTGGTCTACACCTTGTTCTAATGGGAAGATCCGTGAACGTGCAGAATTCAGCATGGAGATCAGAACTCAAGAGTGGATTCTGATTAGCTTAAACACCTTGGATTGGCCATTGTATTCATTCAAGAAATCAACAGATATGTCTGTGATTGGCTACAATGCTTAACACTGCAAAAACACAATATAAATAGAAACCTATGACAAGTGGATTAACAACCCTGCAGGTTGACGGGACTGCTTACATGCCTTTAATGATAGAAAGCAGGGGCTGTTTCAAACCGCGTTTTTAAGAACGTCTTTGGTACACAACAGTTTTAAGGAGAAAATGCTCAGCAATGGTGTTGACTGATGAATTTGCACATGGTTTTTGACTTTAAGCACATTAAAAACACCAGACAGACATATAAACCACAGGGAGTCTTTAAAAGACCTTTAAGAACTAAAAGCATTGGCAATCACTGACATCAAATTTAGCAAAATGCGCCGTTTCTTTGTAATTGATTGTGAAACTTACTTGGAAATTCCAAGTGAAAATTCAGTAACACTTCAGTATAGGGACCGATTCTCACTATTATCTAGTTGCTTATTAGCATGCCTATAACATATTGACTGTTTAGTGGTGCTTACAATGCACATATTCTGCATGACCATATTCTACATCCCTAATCCTACCCAATACCTAAATTTATCAACTACCTTACTAACTATTAATAAGCAGCAAATTAGGAGTTTATTGAGGCAAAAGTCGTAGTTAATGGTTTGTTAATAGCGAGAATTGGACCTTAAAATAAAGTGTGACCAAAAATTCTACACTGATTTTTTTTCCCAGTGCACTTCTATGGTGCTCACCAACATCTGTCCTTATTGAATTTCTTTGTGTGTAGCAGTGCAAAGATTCATTATTTATATGGCATTGGCTGAAAAAGGACCATAAATACAGGTGGTGAACAAAGCTGAGGTAAGAGGGGGCTGTATGATGAATTAGAGAGCTGAGAGGAGAGACACAAATAAACTAGAGATGTCAGGGTCAGAGCTCCTCAAATAGTCAACCACAGTCTGTCTGACCTCTCCATACACAGGAGAGCTCCACCTCAGCAGTAACCACCCTCAGACCGCCACCGGGCCATGAGGAGGTGAGGAAAGGAGTAAAAGTTGGTTAAACTATAAATGACTCTTGGGTGATGGAAGACACGTAGGGAGACATATTATTAGAGAACGCCACTTTTGTTTTTTTGTATGTTGAGAATGTTAGAACTCTGCACTGAGAAAAGCAGCAGGAGAGGAAGTACAGTGTTTTCAGGCATTGTTTGGTCTGATATTTCTGGATCAAAGTGAATGATCTGATCGTGCACCGTAGGACAGAAAACACACAAATAAGATCACTTTAACAATTCATAGACAGCTGAGAGGCTAAACAGAGGGCAAATGGTGATTTTTATGTCCTTAGATTGTTCTTCTCCTCAGTAGTGCTATAAATGATCTCAGCAACATCTCAAACTGTTCTCAGATTTGCCAAGATAAAAAGTTTGCAATGAAAAGTCTGATTTCAAAGTTTGTTTTAAGAAATGTTCACTGAAAGGTTCTTTGGGGAATCCAGAAAGGATCTTCTTTGGCATCACTGAGGAAACCCTCTTTTGGAACCTTTATTTTTAAGAGTACAGGTGCATCTCAATAAATCAGAATGTCGTGAAAAAGTTCATTTTTTCTTGTAACTTATTTCAAAAAGTGAAACTTTCATATACTTTAGATTCATTACATGTAAAGTAAAACATTTCAAAAGTTTTTTATTTTTTTTATTTTGATGATTAGAGCTTACAGCTCATGAAAGTCAAAAATCAGTATCTCAAAATATTAGAATATTTACATTTGAGTTTCAATAAATGACCATCCATACAGTATAAATTCTGGGTATCTCTTGTTCTTTGAAACCACAATAATGGGGAAGACTGCTGACTTGGCAATGATCCAGAAGACGAACATTGACACCCTCCACAAAGAGGTTAAGTCACAGAAGGTCGTTACTGAAAGGTGTGGCTGTTTACAGAGTGCTGTATCAAAGCATATTAAATGCAAAGTTGACTGGAAGGAAGAATTTGGGTAGGAAAAGGTGCAAAAGCAACAGGGATGACCGCAAGCTTGAGAATACAGTCAAGCAAAGCTGATTCAAACACTTGGGAGAGCTTCACAAGGAGTGGACTGAAGCTGGAGTCAGTGCATCAAGAGTCACCACACTCAGACGTCTTCAGGAAAAGGGCTACCAAGCCACTTCTGAACCAGAGACAATGTCAGAAGCATCTTACCTGGGCTGTGGAGAAAAAGAACTGGACTGTTGCTCAGTGGTACAAAGTCCTCTTTTCAGATGAAAGTAAATTTTACATTTCATTTGGAAATCAAGGTCCCAGAGTCTGGAGGAAGAGTGGAGAGGCACAGAATCCATGTTGCTTGAAGTCCAGTGTGAAGTTCCCACAGTCAGTGATGATTAAGGCTGCCATGTCATCTGCTGGTGTTGGTCCACTGTGTTTTCTGAAGTCCACAGTCAACGCAGCCATCTACCAGGAAATTTTAGAGCACTTCGTGCTTCCTTCTGCTGACAAGCTTTATGGAGATGCTGATTTCATTTTCCAGCAGGACTTGGCACCTGCCCACACTGCCAAAGGTACCAAAAGCTGGTTCAATGACCATGGTGTTACTGTGCTTGATTGGCCAGCAAACTCGCCTGACCTGAACCCCATAGAGAATATATTGGGTATTGTCAAGAGGAAGATGAGCGACACCAGACCCAACAATGCAGATGAGCTGAAGGCCACTGTCAAAGAAACCTGGGCTTCCATACCACCTCAGCAGTGCCACAAACTGATCACCTCCATGCCACGTCAAATTGAGGCAGTAATTAAAGCAAAAGGAGCCCCTACCAAGTATTGAGTACATATACGGTAAATTAACATACTTTCCAGAAGGCCAACAATTCACTAAAAATGTTTTTTTTATTGGTCTTATGAAGTATTCTAATTTATTGAGATAGTGAATTGGTGGGTTTTTGTTAAATGTGAGCCTAAATCATCACAATTAAAAGAACCAAAGACTTAAACTACTCCAGTCTGTCTGCATTGAATTTATTTAATACACGAGTTTCACAATTTGAGTTGAATTACTGAAATAAATGAACTTTTCCACGACATTCTAATTTATTGAGATGCACCTGTATGTGCACTAATAATCTCTGAGCAATACAGTTTTCCTGAGAAGCAGGACTGTAACGACATCTGAGGGCTTGTTTCCAAGAATATCTATCCTACAAGGACCAAGCCAGGTGTAAGTGAGAGAGGGACAGACAGAGAGAAAAAGAGGAAAAAGGCCCCCACTTCCTCTCTCTTCCCCTATTCCTGGAGGATTACGCCACACATTTCTCTGTATCCTCAAGTCATTCTTCATCTCTGAACCAACCCCTCCTGGATAGACAGAGGCCACAGCAGTGCTGTTTTTGTTTGTCTGAGAGAATGAGAAATAATGCAGAGAGGCGGATGAAGGGTGGCGGAGTGCAGACCCAGCTGATTCCTCTGTTTAAAAGGACCGGCCGACCCCCTGTTTTCATTCCTCATTGTCTCCATCCAGAACAAACAACTCTAGGGCCGTCTTTTTGTTAGCATTTTTCTAAATAAAATGCAGCTGACCTAAATAAAGTACTTCAAAGAAAGTTTGAAAAAAACACTCTACAGTGGGAAAAAGATTTTGAGGAATTGATGTGCGGAAGATGATAATTTTTAATTATCTTTGTTCAACAAGTCAAACTTGACCAACAACATCAATTTGAAAATACGACATATAAACAATATTAAAAACTCGATTTTCACCACAGGGAGTCTTTAAAAGACATTTAAGAACTAATAGCGGTTGCCATCATTGACATCAAATTTAGCACAACGCACTGTTTCCTTTCAGTCGGTCACATTCGAAGTCACGTCGGAACGTACTGACAAATTGGGATTTAGCCTGAGAGCCCTATCATCTTCAAGTGTAAACTAAACAAGCTAATGCATATTAGCGTGCGATATATGCATCTCGCGCTCCGCCCCGCAGCGCGGGTATAAATGCGGAAGCGGGTGCAATGCACATTCAGCTTTTCGCTTCAGAGCCGAGCGGTTCTATCGTTCAGCTCTGCCTGTCGTCTGAAGAGGAGTATTCTGATGAGTCAACGAGCGCTCTGGGGAAGAGGCTTCTTCAGCACTGCTGTTGGTGTGACGCCGCTGCAGCGGTGGTTTCCCCTGTGTGCCTCAGCACTTCTGAAAGAGCTCATTTCCCTAAAAGAGCAAGACACGGGTGTGACGGTGCATCTTTGTAAAGACGACGGTGCGTCTTTTTAAGGATGTCATTCCACCCATGTGTTTCTGGATGCAGTTGTTACCTGGCACCGGATGACAGTCACGATCGTTGCCTCATGTGTTTGGGCATTAAGCACGCTGAGGCTGCTTTCGTGGATGAGTCATGCTCTCACTGCAGGAGGATGACCATCTCAACGTTGTGGTCGAGACTCCAATACCTCACTGCGACTGCAGTGAAGATTGCTGCCGTGTGTTTTGAGTTTGAGCTCCCTCAAGTCAATTCTTTATCGTCTATTTTCTATCTTAAAATCAATTTTATACACCATCATTTTCGTTTCTATAATGTGTGAATATATCCCCTATTGCATTCTACAACAAAAACAATCAGAGCGCCTTGTTATCACTAGTTTTATTTTGATTTCCTGAGTCCGCTATTATCTTATAGCCTGTTAGCACCGCCACCGCCAGCGCGGCTGCCGCTAATCTCGCTAACACAGCTAATACTCTATTCACACACACAGATGAACTTCTTCTCCTCACCCGCACAAACAAGGACTTTTAAAAATCTGCCATTCCATTCCGGACAACGCGCTTCATTTGCCGGGCTACCAGCTGTTCAGAGCAGACCGCATTGCGGAGTTAACGGGGAAAACGAGAGGTGGTGGATTATGTTTCTACATAAATGAAGGTTGGTGTTCAGATGTAACAACTCTGAAGAAGATGTGTTCTCCTAATTTGGAGGCGCAACAGCTGGCCGAACAAATAACTGAAATGAGGCAACAGTACCCGGACTCTCTTTTAATCATTCTTGGGGATTTTAACAAAGCAAATCTCTCCCGTGAACTGCCAAAATACAGACAGCACATTACATGTCCCAGCAGAGACAGTAATATATTGGATCACTGTTACACAACAATTAAAGATGCATATCACTCTGTCCCACGAACAGCTTTGGGGCTCTCTGATCACTGTTTGGTTCATCTTATACCAACCTACAGGCAGAAACTGAAAGCAGCTAAACCTGTATTAAGGACTGTTAAAAGATGGACTAATGAAGCAGAGCGGGATTTACAAGCCTGTTTCTACCTTACTGATTGGAGTGTTTTTGAAGCTGCTGCCACCGAGCTCACGGAGACTGTAACTTCATATATCAGTTTCTGTGAGGATATGTGCATCTCCACCAGGACATTCTTATCATTCAATAATGATAAACTGTGGTTCACAGGGAAACTCAAACAGCTTCGTCACGCCAAATAGGACACTTACAGATATGGGGATAAAATCTTGTATAACCAGGCCAGGAACAGACTAACAAAGGAGATCAGAGTGGCTAAAAATAACTACTCTGAGAAGTTGAGAAAAGAACTTTCAGCAAACGACCCGGCGTCAGTATGGACTGGTCTGAGGAACATCACCATGTACAAGACACCACCCCAACAGTCTGTGGAGAATCAACAACTGGCTGACGATCTCAATGTGTTTTACTGTCGATTTGAAAAGGCCAGACTGACACCCAACACCCGCTCTGATCTGCACTTCACACATTCACCTCCCTCCCCCACCACTCAACCTGTGCTTAAGGTCTGTGTAGAGCAGTGGTTCTCAACCGGTGGGGCGCGAGTAGGCTACAGGATGGGAGGAAAAAAA
Source organism: Schizothorax lantsangensis (assembly GCA_027422415.1). Taxonomy (NCBI): domain Eukaryota; kingdom Metazoa; phylum Chordata; class Actinopteri; order Cypriniformes; family Cyprinidae; genus Schizothorax; species Schizothorax lantsangensis. Next base: position 24,578,379 of record CM049842.1, on the reverse strand, counting down.
AACTGAAAAAAAAAAATTTGCAATTTTTTTTTTATCACTAAACTACTGTCATAAAAAATTATAGTTTTGTATATACATAACTCCTGAATAAAAATGTAAATGTGTTTGGACTGATTTAAAAAAAAGAGTTTTGAACAAATTTGATTGATTTGTTGATAGTGAGCGCAAATGCAGGTGATAAGCGGTTTTATTAAGCGAGTCATTGAGTCGTTCATTCAAACGATTCGTTCAAACGGCCGATTCATCAAGAATGAGACAGATGTTTGTGCATGGGTCATTGAATCTTTGACTCAACCGATTCGTTCAAAACACTGAATCATTCAAAACACCATTGAGTGTTGCTGTGAGATGCGCTATGCTGTGATCTTTGTTTGGATTCATCGGATCTATTTTCGTTGCTAAAATAGACCAAAACAGTCATTATTTCGTCTAAAATGTAAGTGACTTAATATTATTAACTTGTTTGTTGAACTGTCATATGAAATCAGTGTCACATTTTCAATCGTGAGTTGATGGTAAATTAAGTGGGTCAATTGTCAGCTCTCTTGGTCGTCAGGTCGTGTGATGCATGTTGCTGAACTGTATTCAAATGTTATAAATATAAAAACACCACATTTTGAAATTTAACTGCAGTATGTCAATTTAGTTTATTTGTGTGTGCTGCGCTCATAGACTTTAGAAAACGGCGCTCATTTGTTTGATTTCTCCTCGAGAAGCTGCGCAAGCCTCAAAAGTTTAAGGTCCTTGCACCCTGACTGAGTCCGAAACTGTCGTATTCGTTTTTTCATATTCGTCATTTGGTGGCTCTCAATTGTCAAAAACACCCCTCAAAATATTTGCTACGGATGCGAAAAATGCAGAAAATCGAACCATCCGAATTAATTTTTATGACGGACGGAAGTTTCAGAGGTCGCATTTAGTTTATATATATATATATATATATAAATATTAGTTTTTCGTTTATTATTAATTTATTCATTATTCGTTTATTATAAAATATTCGTTTATTCGTTTTATATATATATATATATATAAAACGAATAAACTAGTCAGAATATAGGCTACAGTTAAAGCTTTCCTTTAGTTTTTGTGAAATACACGCACGCACGCAGCCACGCACACACATAGGCCTACATGTTTAAATACATTTATGTTGTTAATAAATAAATAACAATAAATTGTTGTAACAGCAATATCTCCAAGTTTTGTTTTCACTGTAAAAATGTAATGATTTGCCAATGCAAAGAGAGTACCGCCACCTTTTTCCCCCCGCTTCAAGCACTGATTATAACACAAACAAATCATCCTCCTGGCGACTTTTTTTTTTGTCAAAAGCGACAAATCCAGCGACTTTTACTGGTGTTTTTGGAGACTTTTGTGGTGTTTGGAGACTCGAAAGCACGAATCACTCTGCAGTTAGGCCTACTGTGCTGAACGAGCAGCGGGTGCTGCCGTGAGCCCCTCTCCCGTCCAAAAGCACTCACAGGCGGTCAGTCTCTCAGTAGCCTCGCGCAGCAGTCAGAGCAGAGAGGAGACACACACACCCTTCCGCGTCCAGGCTGCAAATGAATCGCGCATGCGCAGGGCCGCCGCCGTTCCCGCCCTGGCTTACAGAGCGGGGTGTAAATGTAAATGTAAATGTTCACTCACTCACACAAAAATAAATCACTGCATTTAAATTGACTCACGACATAGCTCTCCATTCACTCTAGTCTAGTCTCTTGCCAAGTTCGCTTGTGCCAGCTCTCGCTAGTCTGTTATCAATCTCGATTTACATAGGCCTTTACTACAAAACCCCAACAGTCTTTTTAAAGACTAAACCCACAAACATTCTTGTTAAAGATTAGATCAAATCTCAGCCCTAGCCAGTAATTTTTTTAACTGCTAGGCAGTAGCTACACTTAGCTAAAACTACCCACGCGACTAAGACACACACACACACACACACACTACAATCGTTAAGTATTAAAATAAAATCTGAATTGTCTGCAAAATAATTATTTTGTTCGTTTAATTAAAGATCGTGCCTAAGTCCCGACTGATTAGCCCCTGATACGTCTCTCAACATAGCCACACACACAGTTACATATTGCCTAAACTTTATTGAAAACACATAACAAAAATGGAGAAATTTCTTGTGAGGACCAACAAGCCAACCGACGCACCACCAGCTGCAAAAAAGCTTCGAAGGTACGATGAAGCATACCTGCAGTTTGGGTTTACAGTCACGGCTGATCTGAGACCTCAGTGTGTCGTGTGTGTCGAGGTGCTGGCAAACGACAGTATGAAGCCCTGCAAATTAAAAAGGCACCTCGAAACAAAGCATGCTGGCATTAAAAATAAACCGGCTGAATCTTTTAAAAGAAAGCTTGATGGCCTCCATCAGCAACAGGCAACCATTTCAGTGCACAGCACTGTGTCTAAACAGTGTTTGGAGGCATCATATGTAGTGGCCAAAAGAATCGGTAAACTGGGTAAACCGCATACAATCGCCGAGACTCTCATTTTGCCGGCAGCGCAAGACATGTGCAGAATAATGATAGGCGATAGTGCAGCAGCCAAACTCGGTGCAGTACCACTGTCCAATGACACAGTCGCTAGGAGAATTGAAGACATGTCCAATGATATCAGAGAGCAACTGATAGAGTTCGTAAAAAAGAGTCCTTACTACGCGCTGCAGCTGGACGAATCCACTGATATTGCTGGGCAGGCACAACTCCTCACCTATGTCAGGTATCTGTGGGACAAGGCGATTGAGGAGGATGTCCTGTTTTGCCGGCCTCTTCAGTCGCACACTACAGGAGAAGCCATTTTCAATGTCCTTGATATTTTTATCCGTGAAAATGGTTTGGCCTGGGACCGATGCGTTGGCCTATGCACGGATGGTGCGCAGGCAATGACGGGGCGTGAGCGTGGCCTAGCTGCTCGCGTTCAGCAAGTAGCTCCACTTGTGAAATGGACACATTGCATGGTCCATCGCGAAGCACTAGCTGCTAAAAAAATGCCTGTTCTTTTTGACTCCGTGCTGAACCAATCCGTGAAAATGATAAATCTCATCAAATCACGGCCGCTAAACTCTCGCTTGTTTGGGGTCCTCTGCCAGGAGATGGGGTCAGGGCACGAACAGCTGCTTCTGCACACTGAAGTTCGCTGGCTCTCCAGGGGGCGGGTGTTACAGCTGTTGTATGAGCTGCGAGAGGAGGTGAAGTGGTTTTTGACAGAAATCAAATCAGATCTGGCGAAGCATCTGGATGACACTATGTGGCTTGCGTCTCTGTCCTATTTGGTCGATATATTTGACCGCTTGAACGGCCTCAACCTGTCTTTGCAAGGCCGCGAAACTCATATTTTGCTCCTTGCAGACAAAGTGCACGCCTTCACACAAAAACTAGACCTCTGGCATGGCCGCATCAGTCGAGGGAACTGCGACATGTTCCCCAGCCTTGCAGACTTTATCACCGATGCAGGCACGTCACACGATTTCTCCTCCCTATTTCAATCAGCGTCTGAGCACCTGTCAGCAATGAGAAAACAATTTGCGACGTACTTTAAAGAGGATTATCGCTCTTTTGCGTGGGTTCGAGATCCGTTTGTGTGCACAGCAAACGAGCTATCAATTGATATGCAGGAACAGCTTATTGAGCTGAAGAGTGACAGTAGACTGAAGGAACTCTTTAGCTCCTGCCCTCTTTCGTCATTCTGGGCAGCATTGATGCAGGAATATCCTGAACTCTGTGACGTCGCCTAGAAGATTCTCCTTCCTTTCGCGTCGACATATTTGTGTGAGGCAGGATTCTCAAAAATGACTGCACTAAAAACGAAATACCGCAATCGTGCACAAATCGAGGATGATTTGAGGCTATGTTTATCAAACATTGAGCCAATAATTGAGGATCTTTGCAAGGCAAAGCAGGCTCAGGTCTCACATTAACATCACCTACCTGCAAGCTTCTGTAAAAAAATGCAAATGATGCCTACTATTAGGCCTAGTAATAATAACAATAATAAAGCATAAATTAATATCAGCGGTCTGGTGCCAATTCCCAATTATAGCAATAGCCTAGTAATGATAATAGGCCTATACTGATGATAATAATAATAATAACAACAACAACAACAATAAAGCATGTAACCTCATATAATTATATAGCAATAGCCTAGTAATGATGATAGGCCTACTACTACTCATAATAATAATAATAATAATAATAATAATAATAATGTCTGCAAGCTCACATTAGAAGTCTGGTGCTACTGTCAATTATAACAATAGCCTAGTAATGATAATAGGCCTACCTACCGCTACTGATGATAATAATAATAATAATAATAATAATAATAATGTGGGCCTAAAAATAATAGCCTAGGGCTATCTATCTATCTATGCAAGGTGGTGTGGGTGGTGTGGGGGGGGGCACTGGGGCCCCATCTGCAATGAACCAGCTTTGGGGGGGGCCCAGCTTGCAAAAGGTTGAGAACCCCTGGTGTAGAGGATGTCAACCGGGTATTCAGGAAGCAGAAATCTAAGAAAGCTTCAGGCCCAGACAGTGTTTCACCTGCCTGTTTAAAAGTCTGTGCTGACCAACTGGCCCCCATCTTCACACAGATCTTCAACAGATCTCTGGAGCAGTGTGAAGTTCCCTGCTGCTTCAAACGCTCCACCATCATTCCCGTCCCCAAAAAGCCCAAAATCACTGGACTTAACGACTACAGACCTGTCGCTCTCACGTCTGTGGTCATGAAGTCATTTGAGTGACTGGTCTTGGCCTACCTGAAGGACATCACTGGACCCTTGCTGGATCCTCTTCAGTTTGCCTACAGAGCAAACAGTTCTGTGGATGACGCAGTCAACATGGGACTGCATTTCATCCTGCAACACCTCGACAAAACTGGGAATTATGCAAGGATCTTATTTGTGGACTTAAGTTCGGCCTTCAATACCATCGTGCCTGACCTTCTCTCAGACAAACTGACACAGTTCTCCGTGCCCACCTCCATCTGTCAGTGGATCACCAGTTTCCTGACAGACGGGCAGCAGCTAGTGAGGCTGGGCAAACTCACATCCAGGACTCTCACCATCAGCACTGGCACCCCTCAGGGTTGCATTCTCTCCCAACTGCTCTTCTCCCTCTACACCAATGACTGCACTTCAAAGGACCCCTCTGTCAAGCTCCTAAAGTTTGAAGACGACACTACAGTCATCGGCCTCATCAAGGACGGAGACGAGTCTGCTTACAGACGGGAGGTTGAGCAGCTGGCTGTCTGGTGCAGTCTTAACAACCTGGAGCTAAACACTCTCAAAACAGTGGAGATGATAGTAGTCTTCAGGAGGAACCCCCTGCACTCCCCCCACTCACCATCATGAACAGCACTGTGGCTGCAGTAGAGTCATTCAGATTCCTGGGAACCACCATCTCTCAGGAACTGAAGTGGGACAATCACATTGACTCTATTGTGAGGCCCAGCAGAGGCTGTATTTCCTCCGCTAGCTGAGGAAGTTCAACCTGCCACAGGAGCTGCTGAAACAGTTCTACTCTGCCATCATTGAGTCTGTCCTGTGTTCATCTATAACTGTTTGGTTTGGTTCAGCTACCAAATCAGACATCAAGAGACTACAACGGACAGTCAGGACTGCTGAGAGGATTATTGGTGCCCCTCTGCCCAGCCTCCAAGAACTTTACACCTCCAGAGTGAGGAAAAGGGCTAAGAAAATCACTCTGGACCCCTCAAACCCAGCCCACTCTCTCTTTGAACTGTTGCCCTCTGGCCGACACTACAGAGCACTGTGCACCAAAATAGCCAGACACAAGAACAGCTTTTTCCCCCAGGCCATATCCCACCTGAACAACACATAGCACACCTCTGTACTGGACATCTGTATACAACTCAACAAACCTTCTTCAGTATTTAGCGCACATGCACATTCACAATTTTGTCTGGACATTTTTTCCTTTTTTTCTGTATATTTTTATTCTACTGTTATTTATAATTTATTTTATATTCTCTTTAATATTAGTGTTTTATTACCTTAACTTTATGTATGTTTGTACTTTCTGTACCGGAAGCTCCTAACACCAAGACAAATTCCTTGTGTGTGTGAACACACTTGGCAATAAAGCTCGTTCTGATTCTGATTACCATTGTTTCACTGTTACTTGCTTTAATGGAGGATTTGTGTCTACCTTTGAGTGCAGGTGAGGACGTGTTCGAGCTGCATTCGGTGCAGCTGGAGGCCGTGGAGAAGCAGATCCACGACCTGGTGGAGAGGCAGGCCTAGCTGAGGGAGCGGAGAGCCGCGCTGGAAACATCCCGGGCTGACACTCACAAGTCCGGGGTAAGTATACAGCGCGCTGCTAAAACTCCCACCACCTCTACTCTGTGTGTTTCTCTGCACAGGCCCCGTGCACCCAGGACGCGATCTTCCCAGATGTCCTTCACTCCAGCACCGGGACACCACGGACCCTGGGTGCAACAGCAGCAGAAGACGCGAGCCAGGCCCCGGGCGACAACCTCTCCCCCTCCGCCGCCTCCGGTCTTTGAGATCTCCACCCGGAACTGCTTCGCTCCTCTCCGCGAGACGGAACGAGACGCTGTGATCATCGGAGACTCCATCATCATAGCTGAAGGTAAAGTGCGCACACACTGTTTCCCTGGTGCTCGTGTTCTCGATGTTTCTGCGCAGATACCCGCGATCCTGAAGGGCGACGAGAGTGTTGCAGCTGTTGTGATTCACACGGGGGTTAATGACACCAAGATGCAGCAGACGGAGACACTGAAGAGGGACTTCAGGAGCCTGATCGAGACGGTACGCAGCACATCGCCCGTGACGACGATCATCGTGTCAGGACCACTTCCCACGTATCGACGAGGACATGAAAGGTTCAGTAGACTGCTTTAAATGAATGGTTATTGTCATGGTGTAAAGAACAGAAACTGCTCTTTGTTAATAATTGGAATCTTTTCTGGGAGCGTCCTAGGCTTTTTCGTGCTGATGGCCTGCACCCCAGCAGAGTCGGTGCGGAACTCCTGTCGGACAACATCTCCAGGACGCTACGCTCCATTTGACTAGTAAGCCAATTCTCAAATAACTGCTATGACTTTTGTTCTACCCACTTAAATGAAAGAAGTACTTGCATTGTCCAATCTATACAGTAGGGATGGGCGATATCTTATCGTTTGCGATATACCGTTAAAAATTCTCCCCACGATAAAAATTTGTCTTCCCGCGATAATAACGATAAAGTCTAGTTGTTGACATATAGTTGTTGAAGGTGGACGTGAAATTGAGGAGTTTATCCTAAATGAGGAGCAAGGTTATTTTCGTAAACTAAAAATAAAACTAAGACAAAAACGATTGATGAAAAAACAATTTCATAAACTGAAATAAAATAAAAATGTCAAAATATTTGATAAATGAAAACGAAACGAAACTAACAACAGTTATTGATTAACTAACTGAAATAAAATAATAATTAACAAAAATAAATTATCGTTTTCGTAATCATTACGTTCTCACCCCTTGGCTGAGCTGTGTGGCGGTGTAGGGAAATACCTGTAAATGGCGCATCTCTGACGGAGAGACGCAAAGCGGTTTAAAGCACAGTCCTGCACGGGTCCTGTTTGGTAAACGTGCACCAGCAGTACTTAACAGAACACCTGACCCGTTATCCCACAGCAGCACTAATTTATTTCTGTACCAGACCAGAACCGTTTGACATAAAGACCGCGAGTCGCGAGCCGAACCGCACCCGCATTAATCTACAACATCAGGTAGGCAAACTTATTCATTTTCTCGTGTAACACAAGCAATCAAACCAACATTAGGCAAGTTGGTGTTTTGAAGAAAAACAGATACGCAACATGATAATTAACAGAAGAAAAAAAAATGAGAACGCACCTTTCTGTAAACAATACAAAACTTGCCATAGCATCTTACCTTGTGATCACTGCCAAACTTTTGAACAAATAAATATACAAAGGCTAAATCACATCATACACACGCTTATAATTCTTCATAAATAAAGAAAATAACATATTCAAATGTGAGCCTTTAAATAGGCCTACGATTGCCGTTATTATTGAATTTCATTAGTCCCAGTTATGATTTATGCGCGGATGTTCACGGAAAAGTGCGCAAGGCACGACAGTTACAATATGGTTAAATAAGAAAAAAGACATAGGCTATAACCAAATTAGGCTACGTTTATTTTCATATTAAATATCTCAACACACCATTTAGATATGACATTAAGTGCAACTTGTGTAGATTTATTTAGTAAAAAGGCTTGCATCCTTTGGTGTATATTTGTATAGGCTTCTTTTACCATCTATCAATCTCAGCATGGGTTAATTTTGTCGCTATAAACGTTTGCCTCACTAAGGTTAAATTATGCTAAGTCTTTCTTTGGCCTTCACTCTGGAAGTGATCTGTTGATTCTGCTAAACTATAATTAAAACTGAAACTAACTATATAAAACTAAATAAAAATGTGCGCACAAAAAAAAAACTAAACTAACAAAAATATTAATGAAACAAATAAAAACTAAACTGAATTTCATAGCAAATTTGAAAACGATATTAAAATAAAACGAATTAAAAAAAATTAAAACTATAATAACCTTGATGAGGAGCTCCTTCTACAGTCTGGAACTGGTTTGGTTAGGGCTGTACTGTGCACACACAAAAAATCGTTCTGAATAAATGTACTACAGTAGCATGTGTGTGATACAGTTTTGCATGTGTATGAACCTGTTTACAAACATGTTGTCCAACAAAGATATAATTTATTGACATGCTTTTTGTCCAAATGAATTTAATAACATAGTTGAGTGTTTGAATTAACTTCTTTTTGTGACCAGACATGGTTTCATATTACAGAATGATAGTATTATATACAGTGATAAAGGCTATGTCGATTAGCATTGCATTATACATATAATTTCCTTATAGATTGAAGAACACAGATAAACATATGTGGAGTTTCTGCGCAAGGGTGCCCTCCGGCTTCCAGTATGAATTAAACAGTCAATACATGTACTCAGTAATGTTCACAACACCCTATTTTGAGTAAAAATAGGAAACATAATACTTTTCTCTAAAGAAACAGGATTCCCTGAATTATCGTCATTGATATAGTTATCGCAATAAAATACCAGAAATATCGTGATATACTTTTAAGCCCATATCGCCCATCCCTACTATACAGATTGTGTCTGTTCCCTGAATAGTGAGGTCAAAATATAAATTTAATGCAGGATCTAGAAAAAATCTGATTGTGATTAAACCAGAAAAACGCAAAATAAATGAACAAAAACAATTTTTAAAGCTTGGGCTCCTAAACATTAGGTCACTCACACCCAAAGCAGTAATTGTAAATGAAATGATCACAGATAATAGTTTTGATGTACTCTGTTTGACTGAAACCTGACTTAAACCAAATGATTATATTGGTCTAAATGAATCTACTCCACCAAGCTACTGTTATAAGCATGAGCCCCGTCAGACTGGTCGTGGCGGCGGTGTCGCAACAATATATAGTAGTGCTGTGTTCGATACATCGATACGACGATGTATCGTCATAGAGATTTGACGATATGAGTATCGATACAGCTGGCCCTGTATCGATATTGTGGCACGTGTGCAGCAGTGGACCGCGCTTAATTTGAATACAAGAACACCATTTAAAATGTTTAACAACAATGTTTAATCTGGCCGCAGAGGAACTCTACTGGGTTGCCTGATATAAAGAGACGTAATCCCCAAAACAGAGCTTCCCACTTGCGCAATACGGAAATATAAATGTGTTACTTATCTTTGTCAACCTGGCAACCATGTGCACGTGCCCTCGCCACTGTGGATTAACCTGCTTGCCTTCTGAAAACACCGGTTAGCTTGCAGTTTAGCGATCTCCACTTCAATATTCTATTCTCAGAAAAGTGTAATTCATCAAGTGTTCACTTATATGAGAGAGAGAGAGAGAGAGAAAGAGAGAGAGAGATAAAGAGAGAGAGAGAGATGCTGTGTATGTATGAATTACCACCGTAACAGTGAAGCTGTGGCTTTAATTCCTTTAGAAACAATGATGTTACCAGCTCCTTGTTGAGAGAGATAATGTAGCTCTTGAGCGATTAAGCTATTTTATTGATAAAATTGCGGGGCAGCGCTAAAAAGTTTGTTCCTGAATGTCTGCGTGCGGCCGCAACGTGATCTGTGTGTGTGACTGAGCGTGTGTGTGAGATTTAGTGAAGACAGCGCATTAGTTTAGAATGCTTCTAATTTTTATTTTTATTTTATAAATGTAGAGAATGCTTTAATTTGTGCAATGATAACCTACCAGCAATGTTAAGATGATTTTTTTATATATTAATATGAGTACATTACAATATAAATTTATTAGAACGAGTACATTATCATTTATGGGCTTAAAAACAAGATGCAAACAATCAGAATATTTTACCTGGTGGGGAGTGCCCAATGTAAACATTAAACATATGCCATTACCTATATTGTACTTATGGAGGCCCTTCATAATGCAGAGGTCAACTGCCTGCTCTGCCAATAGTTGGCAATGGCCCTATAGCATGCAGTGTTTAATAAACAGCTGTTTTACTAAATTCTTCTGAGGTGAAATTCAGTGCAGTCCCGTATCGTGATACGTATCGTATCGTGGCCATCTGTATCGTGATACGTATCGTATCGTGACTTTGCTGGTGATACACAGCACTAATATATAGTGATATTATCAATGTTACTCAGAAAACAGGATACAGGTTTAACTCATTCGAAATACTTCTGCTTAATGTTACACTGTCAGATATGCAAAAGAAATCTCTCCTATCTCTTGCTCTAGCTACTGTGTATAGACCGCCAGGGCCATGCGTTTACTGACCTAATAAACTTAGGACTCACGTTTACTGACCTAATAAACTCTTTTGGAGTCAAGCAAAACGTCACCGGGCCCACTCATCGTTTTAATCATATGCTAGATTTAATTATTATATATATCCTCGCGCTGGGACCATACGGCGTTGAGGCGCGTCCCCTGGTTGGTGGATAGGGGATCCCTCGTTAGAGGGGTGCACCGAATGAAATAAGGTGCCGTGTACCAACATGGTCTAAGGGAAGGAGACCCTGACAGAAAACCCCTGGTCCTCCTAGTAAGGGGGTTGGGCGTGGGGGTAGCTTCCCCACCCTGCAAAAAGGAAATAGCTACAGAAACATCGACGAATAGACTAACAGCAATTCCTTTCCTGGAGGAGGAAGGTTCTTCTACTAGAAGATTTATGACGTCGTGTGGTGAAAGCCGGAAGTCTTCGGAAGCCACAGGACCGAGCCGCCTCTCTCTATCCAGGGACACCATCATGGGCACATGGAATGTTAAGACCATGTACCAGAGCGGGAAGGCCGCCCAGATAGCAGCGGAAGTGCAAAAGGGAGAGAGAGAGGGAGGGAAAACGTAACAACAAAACAAGTCCTTCCTTTTTATAATCACGTATGTTAAAGAAAAAACACTGCCAAGCATCAATAGTGGAAGGCTTTGATTCGTGCTGTTGTACATTCACAAGTCACTATTTGCAGGAGGCTATGGATCCAATATGTTTTTACACACATGTGCAGCATAAACCAGTTCTGTATTATTGTCCTCTTCGCAGCCGCAAAACCAGCAAACAACCTTCTCTTTTGTATTAAGCTTATAAAGAGATCAGAATCATCATTAAGAAGACACAAACTTGGGTTAGCAAAGCAATCAATTTGTAGTAAGGAGGATAAAACCAGGTTTACATGTGTCCATAGATTAATGACAATAGGACACTCCCAAAACATATGAAGAAAAGTACCTGATGATGCAGTGTTACATATATGGCAGTTACAATTTGGTGGTAGTTTCATTTTGAATCTTTTGTAAGGAATTATGTATGCTCTATGAAAGATTTTGAAGTGAATAAAACGATGAGCCAAGTTTTTAGATGTTAAGCTGAGGTTAGACCACACTCTCTCCCAGTCGACAGATAAATTAAGGTCAGATAATTCCCTATTCCAAATAGATTTAATAGAAAGAGGTTTTGTAATGCAATCAATAATTATATTATATATTAAGGAAACAGATAGCCGACCAGAAGATGGTGCAATCCAATCCCGCATATTAGATGTGTCTCTTGTATCAGGGCACAGGAAATAGATTTACGGTGTAAATATTCTAACACACGGGTTCGTTTAACAGCAGAATTTAAGCCATTCACATTCAGTGATAAAATATTCAGAGTATGCATTGGATATTCATAATCCCAAAATTGCATTCAGTAAATGAAGAAAAGCAAAAGCACTCCCATTCTGTAAATAACATGTAAACACTGTTGTGCATTCTAGATATCAAACCACCTAGATGAAAAATCCCTTTAGAAATAAGGCAAAGTAAATAAAAGTATGAATGTCTGTTGTAAAAAATAAAAGCAACACAGAGACAGAAACAACCAACAACTATAAACAAAAAACAACTCAGACTGCACATTACCGAGAACGTAGGTCTGATTGAGCAACAAAAAATAGTGATGATACGTGACCAATCCACTTCAACGCAAAACGAGCCACCCAAAAGGCTCACATAACCAAAAAAATATTGTAATTAAACCTACTCTCCATTAGTCCTCTCCAGAAAAAAAAAAAAAAAAGGGGAGTTAGTCTTACCCAGGGGTTCCCAAACTCGTTCCTGGAGCCTCCCCAACACTGCACATTTTGCATGTCTCCTTTATCAATCACACTTGATTCAACTCATCAGCTCATTAGTAGCAACTCCAAGGCCTGAAATGGGTGTGTCAGACAAAGGAGACATGCAAAATGTGCAGTGTTGGGGAGGCTCCAGGAACGAGTTTGGGAACCCCTGGTCTTACCAGTAAAGAGACAGTTGTGTCGGATAAATAGGAACAATATCCCAGGAGGAGAGAGGAAATAAGAAAGAAAAAAGAGATCTAGCAAGCTTCCATGTCCCTCCCGCCACCATCCTCTCCCGGGCAGCCGGAATCACCTCTATCCCGACCATCAAGCCCCTCCCGCCGGGCCGAATAAATAACAATAACAGAGTGAATAACAGTTATTCTCTCTATGCTGTTTTTCAATGTTTCAAGTGATGCAGGTGTTGTTGTTTTTTTCCCTGTAGGTTTTTTTAATATACTGTATATATATTTTTTTTAAAACATAATTTTTTCATAAAGTTTAGTGAAATTATTTGGTAGTCTCAAGGTGGGATTGAAAAAAGGCGCAACCAAAAAAGTTTGAGAACCACTGCACTACACTGTGAAGGACTGAAATCCTGCAGCGCCCGCAAGGTCCCCCTGCTGAAGAAAGCACATGTACAGGCCCATCTGAAGTTTGCCAATGAACATCTGAATGATTCAGAGGAGAACTGGGTGAAAGTGTTGTGGTCAGATGAGATCAAAATCGAGCTCTTTGGCATCAACTCAACTCGCCGTGTTTGGAGGAGGAGGAATGCTGTCTATGATCACAAGAACACCATCCCCACAGTCAAACATGGAGGTGGAAACATTATGCTTTGGGGGATTTCTGCATTATGCTTTGGGGGTTTTCTGGTTTTTTCTGTTTTTCTGCTAAGGGGACAGGACAACTGCACCGCATCAAAGGGAAGATGGATGGGGCTATGTACCGTCAGGGCCAGGGCATTGAAAATGGGTTGTGGATGGGTATTCCAGCATCATGAAAATGACCCAAAACACACGGCCAAGGCAACAAAGGAGTGGCTCAAGAAGAAGCACATTAAGGTCCTAGAGTGGCCTAGCCAGTCTCCAGACCTAAATCCTATAGGAAATCTGTGGAGGGAGCTGAAGGTTCGAGTTGCCAAACGTCAGCCTCGAAACCTTAATGACTTGGAGAGGATCTGCAAAGAGGAGGGGGACAAAAACCCTCCTGGTGGCCAACTACAAGAAACGTCTGACCTCTGTGATTGCCAACAAGGGTTTTGCCACCAAGTACTAAGTCATGTTTTGCGAAGGGGTCAAATACTTTTCACTCATTAAAATGCAAATCAATTTATAACTTTTTTGAAATGCGTTTATCTAAAAATTTGTGTTGTTATTCTGTCTGTTATTCAAATAAGCCTACCATTAAAATTATAGACTGATCATTTCTTTGTCAGTGATCGAAAGCACAAAATCAGCAGGGATCAAATATTTTTTTTCCCCCACTGTATATTCCCAGTGTGACAGAATCAGTGCTAACTTTGTGCAAAGTGTCAGATTTTTCAAATGATCTCATCAGGGTTCCCACTGTTTTTTACCAATGAATCTCCATTATTTTCCAGATTATTACTACACAAGCATTTAAAAAAAAAAAAAAACGTCTTTATAGCTACTGCTGGGGATGATTTCTGTTTGTTTGTCAGATACAGATCCTTGGAATTAAAACATTTAATAGTTTGTCCACACTCCACACCTTTATACAATAAGACAATAAGCCTGGAAAATGCAATTTAATATTGGCTAAAAGCATGAAGTGTAAATCTTATTTAACTTCTGCATGACGGCTGTTACTATTACAAAGAATAAACTATAATTAAAAAGAATAAACTTACTGTAATTTGTAACTATATTTTTATGTAGTAATGGTATCTGTCCAATAAGTAAATAGGCCAGCATATTTAAGTTTATAATTTATAGCCAAATAAACGTGGGGCCTCATATCTTTTGTTAAACATAAATAAAATAAAATGTTTACTCTTATAAGATTTTTTTAATCCATTTTGTTTCTGTATTTTTCATTATGTTTGTTATACCGTAAGTTATATTTTCCATTTGACTTTTTTGTAACACTTTATTTTAAGGTGTCCTTGTTACACACATTACGTGTACTTACCATTATAATAACAATTAATTATGCATAAATACATGCAAATAACCCTAAACCAAACCCCAATCCTAACCCTAACCAAATAGTTTGTACATGTAGTTCATTTATATTACTCAGTACTTACAGTAAATATACACTGTGAAAAATGACCGTGATTTTAATGGTAAAAGACTGTAAAAATGCAATGGTAAAAACCTATTAATTGGTCAATGGTAAATTCCCCTACTATATACTGTAAAAAAGTTTATTAGACATTACTTATAATTTTACGGTAGTATACAATTTTTGGAAGTGGAAAAAGAATGTATAATTTACAGTGAATAACTGTAAATTGACATTCCCAGAATTCCCTGTGTTACATTTAACATTTCATGTTTTTTCATTGAAATAACTGTTGTTTCTTAGTTTTTTCTTGTCAGTTGTGTGCATTAGGGTTGTATGTTACATCTAATGTTGTTAAATTAATGTTTATTTCATTATTTCAGTTTCATATGTGTTACCATAATGGTGTTTGTGTGAATAGTGTTTAGATTTGGTTCATCATGTGACGTTCTCATCACCACCTGCTTTTGGTGGTTATCAGTGCATTACAAAGGTACAACAGACTTCAGTTCTTCAATAGGTTAGTATATTAACATTATATAAGCTAATTAAATTTTGGTATTTAAATGTAAATTTAAGTTAAATCCGTAAAACCTAAAATGTTGCTACCATATTTTTTATGGTAAAATTCTGGCAACCACAGCTGCCAGTTTTTTACCATAAATTTTACGGATTTTTAGTCAGGTGGTGATTACACTGTAACAAGGACACCTTAAAATAAAGTGTAACCGACTTTAATTATCATTAAAACCGTATTCAATTACCGTGATCTGAACAACTAACGATAAATAAATACTGTCCAGCATAAAGCAGAGTTTTCAGTAACAGTCTCACGTGCGCAGAGTAGTTTCGTTTTGAATGAAAATAGGGCAAGCTGGGAGGTTTTAAAAGAGTGCTAAGGGAATTATACAAATGAATATATGAATGAATTAATTATATGAATGTACCCCTGAAGGTTCTGACTGTCTTCAGAAATGATTTGATGGCATTTTGTTTTCATCTTTACTCCATGTAATACCTAAAGAAGTGTTCTTAATCACAATGCTGCTTTGTTCACGAGTTTACGGGAAACAGCTGTTATTCAGCTTTTCCATCAGCGCCACCTAGTGTTAGTGAGTGGATTTACAGAGTATTATATTTACATTCAGCCTGTTTGCAGTTTCTGTCGGGCCAAAAACGGACTGAATTTGCATGCCCTGCTGTAAATTTTTACCGGTTGATGAAAGCTTATGTGGATTCTACACATTTAAACAATTCAGATAAGCTATCTAGAATTATTTATGGAGCAGATAAAATACATATAGTAATTTATTAATCAATTATTTTGACTTAACCCTTTTCTTTATTTAAAGGCTGAAATGTGAGGTTTACCTTTATATGAAACTTTTTCAAAGCTTTATTTGAACATTTACATTAGATATTTGAACATGCTATTAAACTGTTCTCAGTCAAGTTGTCATTTAAAATCCGACCATCATTGGTAATGTTATTGTTTTAGTGATTATGCAGGTCTCGACAATAAGGACTGCCCGATGGCCCGGGGCCAGCGTGAAGGACGCTCGGGACAGTAGACGGATTTGTCACTTGCCCGATCGGGCCACTGCAGCGTCGTCACGAAATTGTATCATTTGCATGCGTTTTTAAGCCTTGTTAATTTAAAAATGCAAGCGATTAAAAAGCATTTGTGCGCGAAAGACAACTCCTTTCACTTGCGCGCTGTGTTCTGTTCTGTGTGAACAGCGCACGCACAGACATCCGCGTCTCTGACGCGCGCGAGCCGCCTTCGAATGGGCAAATACATACAAAAGTATGTCAAAATACCCCTCTTGGCAAGTAACTTTAACAATGATTAATCTATATTGAATTTATACACTGGTGTACAGATGCACCGATCAACCGGACATTTTTTGTTTTATTTTAGAGCATCTTCTGTTCCGTGCTTGCACACAAACTGCTCTGCAATCATTTTCCCAAATGTCATTTGTGTGGCAATATTACGTTATTATCCAGGGCTCGACATTAACGCTTCATTAACGCCAGACAAGTAATCAAAAATAACTAGGCAATCACCAAAACGCAAGTATTATTCTGATTTTATTACATTTAGAGTCAGTGAGGAATAGTGGATATAGCTAATGCATGTACGGTATAAAGTTGCGCTGCTGAGGCCAGGCTCACGCTGCCTCTCCAGGAGAAATCAAAACGCACAACACAAGGAAAGTCAGCATGCTGAGGTAAAAATTCTAAATGAAAAGTTTTTATATTTAAAATACAGTTAGTTAGGCAACATCACTCAACGTTTTCACCATTATGACTGTTTAATAGTTCAATAAGCAAGTACAATAATATTAGGTCACTACATTTTAGGCGGAACCACAGCGCATCTCACAGCAAGCAGACGATTCATTGCTGAATGATTCAGTGTTTTGAACGAATCGGTTGAGTCAAAGTTTCATTATCCCATGCATAAACATCTGATGAATCAGCCGTTTGAACAAATCACTTGAATGAACAACTCAGTGACTCACTCATTAAACGCTCACTACTGGCACCTACTGGCATTTTAATTTAGCTTAAAAGTATAATTTTCACCATCATTTCTTGTTTGTATATTCAAAAAATATTTAAAACAATCTCATAACATTATTCAATGCAGTTGTATTTTTTCAGTGTAAATGATTTAATTTGATAACGTATAGATAACAATAATCACATTATTATAATTGAATTTATAGATTAAATGTAAGAATTTTAAATGAAAGATGAAGTATTAATAGGGGGAAAATGCACTCTAAAGGTAAAAAATGCCCTTGGATTAAATATAAAAAACATGCAGATTTATATGTCACAGCTGATAGAAAGTGTATGATGATGATTTTATATATATAAGCTTATATGACACCATGGCTGTCACTTGTCTTTAATAACGTTTAAACTTTTTATGTTTATTTTTGGCTAGTGAGTTTCGCTGTGGTATTGAAATTGAAATAGAGAATTGTAAAATTTAATTGATATCTAAAATATCGGTGTCATATAATTTATTAGAATACAAGATAACATAGATCAAAAACAATGATAACAGCAACTATTTTATTTTTTGTGGCAGGGCCAGTGAAAATGTTGGCAGGGCAAGTAAAAATTTGTACCGCTGGCCCGACCGGGCCAGTAGAAAAAAATCCTTAGCGTTGATCCCTGTTATGCAAACAAAAAGTCATTTTATTTGTTGTTTGTTGATTTTTGAATATAAAACTTGGTGAAGTGATTTATGTGTCTGTACTTTTTTGAACATCTCCAGCACATTTTAACAATACCGTGATAATACTGATAACCGTGATAATTTTGGTCACTATAATCGTGATAAGAAATTTTCATACGTTACATCCCTAGTGCAGAGGTGAAACTAGTCAACAATTGCGCCTTTATAAACAGTGATTTGGGTGGATGATTCATTGGTGCTGCACACAAACATGTGCTGCGTGTGAGTCTGTGTGCTCATTAAGTTTCCATCATTCACACTGTGTCAAGCACTACATTATTAAAGGGGTCATCGGATGCCCATTTTCCACAAGTTGATATATTCTTTAGGGTCTTAATGAAAAGTCTATAACATACTTTGGTTAAAATTTCTCAATGGTAGTGTAAAAAACCACAATTTTTACTCTGTCAAAATCAGCTCTGTTTTCAGCAAGCTGTTTTTTAGTCCATGTCGCTTTAAATGCTAATGAGCTCTGCTGACCCCGCCCCTCTCTTCCGTGGGGTGACGAGCAGACTGTAAACTTCAGCCGTGAAACCGGCTAACTAGCACATTATTAGGAAAGGCGATTTGCAAAGATTCATAAAAAACCCTTATACTCACTTCATCTATAGTTGAAGCTGCATCATGAATGATTCGCGCGAACATAGACACATTTAGGCAGATCGGGATCGGCGCATTCCCTTCAAAACGAAAGTAACGTTAATCCTCTGCGTCTTCAGCGGCTCAGATGTCGGGAGTAAATGATGACTGCTATATTCATTATTACATCCAACAACAAAACACCTCAATCGCTTAATCTGAGACATCTTGTCTTCCCCTGCACCGGAGTCGACACAATGGCGGACAGCTCTCAGCTCACTCAGGGCGGGTCTAAGGTAAGATGGTCTTGTCAATCAACTATCGTGGGAGCGGCCTGTGCAGAACTAGTCATTCTGACAGGAATCTCAGAACAGCCTGATTTGAGGAAGGGGATTTTAAAATAGGGATTTAAAAAAAAACACTGGGTGGATTTTTAGCATTATAGGGTGGATGTGTACTAAGGCTGAACGATTTTGGAAAATAATCTAATTGCAATTTTTTTTACCAATATTGCAATTGCGATTTAATATGTGATTATTTTTTATTTTACTTTATATTCTGTATTATTCAAAAAAGACAAGCAATAAATCATTGAATAGTATGCAGTGTTGGGCACGTTACTTTAAAAAAGTAATTAGTTATATTACTAGTTACTTCTCACAAATAGTAACGGAGTTACATCATTATAAAAGAAACTAATTACCAGCGAAAGTAACTATTGTTACTTTTTTTTTTTTAAATGTTCAAATATGTCAAATAACTTGGATGTCCCCAATATTAAATGTTAAATGAATGAAATGGACATTAAATAGAATACATTATTATTATAAAACATTGCACACTAATCTACACTATTTTAATGTTTCTGTGGGACAATGTGAGAGACACCTATCAAATTCAATTGATTATTGTAAATATTATCAACCCTCTGTGGACAACTTGCCAATAGAATCTTCATTGGCTTGTCATTTTTTTTAGTTTACTCACCAGACTAATATTAATTATCTGATATACTATATATATATATATACTGTATATAAAGCTTATGTTTGTAAAATGGCACAGTTTTTTTTTTAAATATCTCACTTAGCATCAGTCAGTCAAACATTATAATATGATATTATGATAATTTAGCATTAAATTTTAGCATTATATGATGATAGAACTTTAGTAATTAGAATGACCATGTATGAATGCATATTTGTCATGTTGACTGAACTTAGGACTGGTGGTGGTGCTTAAAGGGGCGGTTGACTGGTTTTTTTCAAGGCTTGATTGTGTTTATGGGGTGCAGTCTAGCATGTGTTCATGCTTGTTTTTTTTAAAAACGCATTATTTTTCACATAATTTACCTTTATTCCACACCTCTCTGTCGCTTCTCTGACAAACGCCTCGATTTATTTCCTGGTTTTATGAAGCCCCTCCTTCAGAAATACGCGATGGGCTGAGATTGGTTAGCTGGCTCAGTGTGTTGTGATTCGCTAAACCGCCTCTACTGCACGTCTGAACGTCCCGCCCCTCACCTCAGTGGCATGTGCTTCGGTTGAATTGTAAACAGTGGCATTGTCTATAATGCTTATCAATTTGAGCCCGATTGAGACCCAGAGGATATTAGTGAAGAGGATCGTGCAGAACCTGTGCAAGCACGGCTCTTAATGGTATGTTTGGTTGTTGTTGTCTCATACTTTTAAATACGCTGCTATTTGTAAGTGCTACTGCTTCTGTTAGCTTTTAATATATGGTTTTATCCTGATTAAAGCTTTAATACAGCACAGCAACCGCACGCGTGTCCATTTATAATGCTTCTCATTGCTGTGTGAAAATAAGTGTATAATTGGAACAGTTTGTTGGAGCTGATCTGACGATCTGAATGAGAGAGAGAGAGAGAGAGAGAGAGAGAGAGAGAGAGAGATGCAGAGCAGGGCGACACGAGTAACAGTATTAAGAACTGCTGCTTTAATGATTTTGAAACTTGAGAATCCATTAGAATCGTTAGAAGACAGAATCGCGATTCATATGAATAGATTTTTACGTACATCCCTAGTTTTCTCTTCCTCTTCTCTAAAGCAGCACAGCATGGCCTCGCCCCCTTTGCTGCGTGTTCCCGGGGGCGGGGTTTATCTGGGTCCGTGATGTATCAGACCCGGGAAGTAACTCGTTGTAGTCCCTTACCTGTCGTTTTTGTAGGCATTAAACTGCCAGAATTTTAAAAGATGATATCTCCGTTTGCATTGAACTTTCAGCGCCGCAACTCTGCAGATATTGTTTATGCTCAAACAGCAACATTACACACTAACTAATGTTAAAAAAGTGAAATCGCAATCAACCACCCCTTTAAGATATTGTTTGTCATTTAGTGTTTCTATAAAAAAAGGAAAAAGAAAACTACAAATAATACTGATAAGATAACAAAACTACTACGAATTCTACTACTAATAACAATATAAAACGCCCTAAGGATTATTGAGCTGCTGGGTTCATGAATATTAATCAGGTTGTCTGCGTTCGCTCGAATTGATTTGCTGAAATCAAAACAGGGATGATAATAGGTGAGCGCCGGCCAATGAGATTGCCGTTTTCGCATTAGTTCCGCCCACTACCGGAGAAACCGGCAGTTCTTAAAAGCTGAAGAATTCCAAAGGAACTCCGTTATTTTTACAGGAAAATACAACAAAGGATATTGTTTACATGTAGCGCATCAATTCTGCATGTTATGTAAGACCCACAGACACGAAAACAACCCGCGCAGCAAACTGCGGACTTGGCAACATAGCGTGCCAACTTGATGCTTCCTCTGAAGACTGCTTAGATGTGTTCGACTTGAAGCAGCGCTGCTAGACCGATCGTTGTGTGTGTCATCAAAGTACTGCGAGAGCTATAAGAGAGCGGACGTCTCCTTATGCTTTATCTCGCCGTACTTTGATGTCATACGATCGATCTTTAAGTTGAACACACCGCTTTACTCCTACTCTCGCGTGTCACGTGACAGTGTAATCGCAGCCTTTGCGGTTGAAAAATCACGTTTTTTCATATCGTGATATTATCGCAAATGCAATTAATCATTCAGCCCTAATGTGTACACACACTTCCAACACACATTTATGTTCAAACAACATGTAAAGTGAATTTTGCTTCCGATGACCCCTTTAAGAGTCCTCCATGATCAATTCCTTTCTCAGTGGCTGAGATTTTACCGTGGCCTACGTGCAGCATAGCTTTAACACGTAGTGACAAGTCCTCAGGGCCTGGGAGTGTCAGAAAAAACCTCTAGAGGCACATAACATTACGGCTGGTCGAAAGACGAGCGTTTATGAGGGAGGGGTTCTCTGGTTATTTAAATTAGGATTAGTATCGCCGTAACCTTGGTGACAGCATGGGCCATGAGCATACAGATGTGTGTCTGCGTATGCTCAATTGTGATTCTTTTCTATGGGATGTTTCATGTTGCATGTTCTTGAAACATTTCTGCTCTGCAGGAAACATGCAGATAACTATGAGTATACGTGGTATTTTGAAAAGTTATCATGAAGCGATGCACATGCATACTTAAGCTCATGTTAAGCGCTAATGTCTACTACCTGCATTTATGGGGGACTAGGGAGTAACTCAAGAGGACATCCCATGTTAATTAGCATGCTGTTTGACCACTGACATCAGGATAAATGACTAATTACTATAGCATGACCCAAGTCTGACCTTCTTTCTCCACTTCCCTATTGTACCCTGGTCAGATTTCTTTTTTTCTTAATTCTTCTATCCATCTACACTGTAAAAAAGGATTTTTCAAAGCAAATACATAAAACAAAGATTAGTGGTTTACGTTTTACAAGAAAACACTATTTCAGTCTACATTTTACTTGTTACTTGCCATTTCTTTGTAATACATTGTGAAATTTACTAGCCATTTCTGAGTGTTTTTCCCCCAGTGCATCTGTCTATGAAATAGGAATTATATTTTGCATTAAAATATAAAGGCTATTTTTTAGAATCTTAAGCAAATTCACCCTCAGAATTCTGAATTAAATTCAAAATAATTAAATTTAATATATAATATTTAAATATAATACATACAACATAAATATTATATAACTGTACTACTACTACTACTACTACTACTACTACTACTACTACTAATAATAATAAAAATATACAATGATAAAAAAAAAACTCTGCCAGGACATCATCAATTCATTTTATGGACATTTCCGCTAACTCTAAACACAACACAATGCAAAATTCAAAAGACAGGTTAAAAACCTGTAAAAATTAATATGAAAAATTCCTTTATAATCAGTGTTTCCCCTGCCATTATATTAGGGGGAGCAATACTAAAAAAATTTGGAGGGTAATACTAAAAACATTATTATAATAATGCTAAAGGCATTGTTTTCTTTATGCAACATATATATGAATTATTCCTTATTTCTGAGTAATGCCATGCGTTTTCTCATTCATTGGTCACTGGATGACCATGCGTTTATCCATTTTCATATTGTCCAGAGAAGAGGGTAGGAGATTGTGTTGATGGGAACATCAATGGCCACAGGCCTCTTCTCACATTGCAGACCTGGGAAAAGGTTAGCTCAAGAACACATGCTTTAAATTGAGCTTAATATGGGCTGAGGAAAAGGTCAAGGAGGGCTACTGGTCCACTATGTCATAAGAGACATCAGCTGCGAGAACGAGAGAGCAACTAATTACCCACTAACACTCAAAGATGGACAGCGTTGTCACCTGCTCCAACCTGCCCTTCCTCAAAGCTTGTTTAAATTTCACCCCCCCCAACCCCATCCATTCACATCACAATCACTCATAGCCTATCTCTACCACCTATTTCCCACAAATGAATGTTAATAATAATGTGTTGACCTCAATCAAATCAGTGTGTTGGCTGTTTGGCAGCTAGGTGGATCATGTTAATGTAATGAAGAGCACAACTGCAAAAACCTCACTGATAGTGTATAGGTTGAGAAAACATTCATTTAGTTTGGTTTCCATATGCTTAGGGATAAGCCTCATTAAATTAGGCATCATCAGTTCAGTGCTATGAGTATTGAATGTCGTTCAAACTTACATTCAAATACGCACAGCCCTCTCCTGCAGGTGTCACCAAACTGGCTACTTTATTGTTCTCATTTGTCTTGTTTCGAGTCTGTATGGCCAGTGTCTGGCCCCAACTCTCACATGAAAGGACAGACGATAGATATATTTTTTGCAATATTAGTAGTATAAACTATATATCGACTTTGATCTTTTAATAACACTATCTTAACACATTAAGCCATATTAAGTGTTTATGATTTTCTACAGGAGGTTTAAAAGCGCTTATTGAGAGCACTGCGTTCATATTCTGCTGTTCTGTGGCCACAGATTTGTGGGTCTTGTCTTTGTCTCTTACAGATGACTTGCAGGACCCTGTATGTTATGATATTAAATTAGTTTTAATCGTTTAACCACCACAGCGTCTTGTCTCCATTGGCAACACGCACCATTTGTGTGGATTGCAAGTGACATCGCAGGCAACGAAGAGGAAGTGCAGGTGTCTGAGAGTGCAAGTCTGAAAATGCAAGTGCATGTCTGCAGCAAGACCCTTCTCAGCCAAAGGGCAAAAGATGAATAAGCACTGTACTTACTAGAGTTTCTCCATCTTCAACAAAGCTATGCTTATCTCTTCATATTCTTTTGTCTTTTCTAATGCTATTTAACAGCCAGCGCAGGTCACCTGAGAGCAGTTGGTCAGTATCTGGTGCTTAAAACATCAATGCAAACTGAACAGGTCTCTGTTTTCCAGTGTTAAGCAAAAGATGATAAAAGCGGGAGGAAAGAAAGCATGAGTGCCCCTTTCATCGTTTTGTTTACCCGCTGAGGCTAATATGGAAGGTAAGCGTGTTAGCGTTAATCTTCCTCTCACACATGACATTGGCGGAGCATAGGGTCTGGTCCCCTGAGGGTTTAATGAGCCTCAAACAGGCTATTACAGCAGTGAGTGAACCAGTAGAAATATTATCTGCTCACATACAATCGCACGTGACCAGTTACACATTATTTGCTTCTGGCAACACAAAAACTGGAACTTAAGTGGCACAAATACCAATTTGACTTGTAGGTCATTCAGTGTTGGGTAGATTGCATATGAAATACAATGTGGTACTGATCAAGAATGACATGACTAAAATCTTTTTTTATTTAGTGTCGCAAAACTAATCTCATACTATTTGGGCAAAAATATAAAGAAAGGCTTAAAATGTTTCTTGTGAAAATACAGAAACCACTAGAAACCACAAGATGCCCTCTACTGATAGATGATCTTTAACCAGCTCAATTTATATAATAACAGTCCCATTTGTGACGACAGTTTGTGAACCACGATTTTCTAAGTAAGTGTTCCCACAATGCTTGTTGTAATTGGTCTTCTTGGCAAAGCAATACAGACTTATTGGTTGCATGCAGAAGTTATTTCTGTAGATTGCACAGCTAGAAGCCCCACAAAATTGTTTACTCAATTTAAAAAGAGTTCTTTGATAAATAAACTTTGTTTTGGTATTTTATTAAAGCTTTACAACTTGTTTGTATCTAACATCTGTCAGGATATTAATGTGTATACATACTATTGTTACTGTTAGATAAGACTGCAATTATTTGATCAAAAATACAGTAAAATCA
Source organism: Schizothorax lantsangensis (assembly GCA_027422415.1). Classification (NCBI taxonomy): domain Eukaryota; kingdom Metazoa; phylum Chordata; class Actinopteri; order Cypriniformes; family Cyprinidae; genus Schizothorax; species Schizothorax lantsangensis. Next base: position 24,552,923 of record CM049842.1, on the reverse strand, counting down.
CTAATAATGGGAAATATTATTACAATTTTAAATAGCTGTTTTCTATTTTAATATATTTTAAAATGTAATTTTTTTCCTGTGATGGCAAAGCTGAATTTTCATCATCCATTACTCCAGTCTTCATTGTCACATGATCCTTCAGAAATCACTCTATGAAGATCTTGGTGCTCAAGATTTCTTATAATTATCAATGTTGAAAACAGTTGTGCTGCTTAATATTTAAACCGTGATACATTTTTGTCTTTTAAGAAATCAAAAGTTCAAAAGAACAACATTGATTGGAAACATTTTATTTTTGGTAACAATGCACAAGGTTTTAATGTCACTTTTGAAAAATGTATGTTTATAAAATTAGCTTTTAATTTTTAATGATGGCCTGTGTCAAAGAATTCAAATTGGCCAAAATAAATATTTGACTCTTTACGTAAGGGGAGAGATTTATGATCACGCAACACCATCTGTAATTATTTCTCATCAAAATAAGCATATGTAGGGTTTTATGAAACTCACACCCAAAAATCCCTATAGACTCTTCAACTATCTAATTTAAAATCATGGTTTGGCATACTGTACAAACCACTAAAAGTCTAGTTTGCTCATATAACCATGTTGTGATGTACGTTTCACTGATCACTCTCTACTGTATAATTGTTTCATTATCCAAATCAAGTCTAAGCATCAAATATGAAAAATCCCTTTCATATCTCCACAGTGACACATTCCCGAATCATACTTGCAATAAAACCCCCTCAAAACCTAACATGAAGCAAATATCTTCAATTACAGCTTAACATACATAACTGAGGAAATTACAAATAACGTTTTATATAAACAAAATCAGATGCTTAAAATTGTCGATCAGACCATGAACGGAACACTAACTTAGCATTTAAATTAGTATTATTTTTTATTTATATTTTAAAGAACAAAAAAATTATAATTAAAAAGATGCTGTGACCACAGTCTAGTGAAGAGAGAAGAATGTTAGATATCAGAAGTACAGAGAACATGTGCGTAGTTTGAGGAAAAAGAAATCGGTTTTCTGGTCAGTTTGAAAGAAATTTAGGGGGGCTTTTCTCATTTTTACTCAGAGGAAATTGGGTGTGGGATTTGGAAATGGCATGAGCTTGAGCTGGATTCTAACTTGGGCCGCCCACAAAAGGGACTTATTTTATGAAGTATTGGATGAGCAAGTTAAGACAGTTTATACAGTAGACGACCACTTACTCTTTTCTAATGACACTTCTGATAATCCACCATCACAACTCAAATGAAGTTAAGTATTCAAACTGCGTAAGACCATTAAATGTCAAAAGCTTAAAAAATTTAAACTTTCAGCCATTACTGGTGTAGTTCTGTTTGGCGGCCCTAGTGGTGCAGAAATTACACTTTTAAACATGTCAGTTTTTTTCACTCTGCATTCCTTTGGCAATGTTGTATTTAAACAGTCATGCCAATAAAACTTGCCTGAAAGATGAGAGAGAGGGAAAGGGTGAGAGAGGGGGTCAGGGCCTGTGCTCCTTACCGGATAGTCTTTTGTTTTCTTCTGGCACCACTTCAGTAGAGCGTTCCTCTTAGATCCACCGTACTCCCGCGCCAGAGCAGACAGAGGGTCAGTTCTTTCCACACTAGCATCAGGGGACACACACATACACACGTACGGTCACTAACACTGCATCTGTACATGTGTGTGAGACCTCATGGGGTTTTGGAGTGTGTGATGCATTCGTAACATTTACTTATTTCCTAAATGCGATTATAGCATTGAAAGAGCTAAATGTATTTGCGTACTCTGAAAATCTGCACAAAATATATACTGTACTTGGGAGAAATAACGTAATGACAGATTGTGAGTGACTTTCACTTGACGGGTTTAGTGTTTAACCACTGCTAAAATCCTCACACACATGTGAAAGTACATCAGTACATCAGGAGCGTCTGTCTGCAAGAGACACAGCATGAAAGCTAATCAGATTTCCTTGTTGTGTGTTCGTGGGAAGATTGGATGACTCTGTGGTCATTGCACTGGAAGTCAGAACACTATATGCGTCATTGTTTTATTACCTTTCACACTGATGTCTGTAAAGAATTGAAACAAATACAAGATTCAATATAAATATATATATATATATATATATTTATATATTAGTGTTGTCAAATGATTAATCGTGATTAATCGCATCCAAAATAAAAGTTTTTGTTTACATGATATATGAGTGTGTACTGTGTATATTTATTATGTATATATAAATACAAACACATGCGTGTATATATTTAAAGGGGTCATATAATACGATTTCACCTTTTTAAGTTTTGTTAGTGTGTAATGTAGCTGTGTGAGCATAAACAACATCTGCAAAGTTACGAAGCTCAAAGTTCAATGCAAAGGGAGAAATTGTCCTTTACAGAATTAGCATAGCATCGCCTACAGCTGTGTAAGAAATTATAGTCTGCCTCGACCCAGCTTCCACTCCAAATTCTGTATTAAACTATACCCCTTTCCCTACAAAGAGCGTAACTATCATAGAGGTAATTCTTTCCGTTTAAATAATATGTAAATAGTATCTCCGGAGTGATAATTCGTCACTTACAGCATGGGAACGGCAGTAGGCCATCGAGAACATCTGCTGACCAAAAGGGTACAGGAAACAACTGATAGGGATTCTATTTAATCTTATTACCTTAACATTTGGTCGTTCCCACCTGAAAGTCTACCAAAGATGTGGGAACGGAAGGCTATCACTTTCATGGTTATCCGCAATTTACATTTAAAACAAAACTTCATTTAAGTGTTGAGCGGGAAGATGAACGTAAATCAGTATAAAATGTTTGAGCTTAGGATGTAGGGGATTCATTTCGACTCCGCTGAATCCGAAGTGCTGTTTGTACTTTGTCACTGCTACACTGTAATAAAAGTTATTTTTCATCAAAGATCTTCGACGTCCTCATCACTTTTTCTTACAGCTGGTAAGGGACTACAACAAAATAATTCTGGGTTAGTGACATCATAAACCCAGATAAACCCCGCCCCCGGGAACATGCAACGAAGGGGGCGAGGCCATGCTGCGCTGCTTTAGAGAAGAGGAAGAAAACTAGGGGTGCACGTAAAAATCTATTCATATAATGTATGAATCGCGATTCTGTCTTCTAACGATTCTAATGGATTTACAAGTTTCAAAATCAATGTTCTAAAGCAGCGGTTCTCAACTGGAATTCAGCACACGGTTATATGCGTCATTGTTTTAGTCGCCTTTCTCTGCATGTCAATTGGGCTCAAGATTGCAATATATATATATATATAATATATACAGTGCACAGCATAAATGAGTACACCCCCTCTGAATAAATATAAAATATGTATTTTCTTAATGATCACAAATATAATTCATGGAAAGATGGCAAAATTGAAATGTATTAAACATATACTTAATAAAAACGACAAAATATATGCCAACATTTTCTGTAAGATAAGTAAATTAGCCAATTTAGTTAAAATGAAGGACTGCAGAAATGAGTACACCCTAGATTTAATTCAGCAAATGTATAATATTCTAGTACTTAGTATGTCCTCCAGAACTTTAAGTATACTGCTCTGAACCTTCTTGGCACTGAGTGTACAAGTTCATGACAAATTTTCACATCTGTCCTGTTTAACTCCAGGACGACCTCCTTAAATGCTCTGGTCTTTAATGGGGAGTTTTGCTCAGCTCGTCTCTACAGAATCCCCCACAGCTGCTCAAGAGCGATAAGACTGAGTGAAATACATGTCCACTGAAGGATTTTCACCTTGGGAGAATTAATATCTTCATTGTCATGCTGAAAAATGCCCAATAATGCAGGGAATGAGGGAGGGTAGCATCTTCTGTTTCAAGTTTTTGTATTCCATCACACAGTAGTGTGTGAATTCATGACAGCGTTGATAAAGCACAACTCCCTCACACCTTCAGCACTCATTCATCCCTATACAAGAGCTTTACTACCACTGAATGTCACTGTGGGTACCAAACACTTCTCACTGTACTCCTCCTCTAGCAACAACAGAACATTTTTGATGCTTTTGGATCCGAAATGATTGACTTGGTCTCTTGAGACCAGAGTATGGATTCCCAGAAGTCTCTATTTTGTAGATATGGGCCTTGGAAGAGGTTAAATGAGTTTATTGTGCTTTGGCTACAGTAGGTAATTCTAGTGGTGACAACAACCATGCATGTCACTTCTGCAGGCTGCGTCATACTCTGTGAGATAAAGTGTCACTCTTTTCATAGCTTTTGCCGGCTCTGAGACACTTGCATGTTATTTCTCCTGCTCTTTTTCTAGCAAAAATTGACTCATCACTAAATGAAAACTTAAAGTAAAGACCTGATTATTTCAGGAGCCTTGTCAAAGTCCATTGTTTTTGAATGTCGGTGCTACTTATGCTACATTTTCACACCCTGCCAGCTTGTAACAATGAAAAATACTGCTATGTTTATATATTAAATGTATATATAAATACACATATAATATAAATATATAATAATAATAAATATATAAAATGTATATACATAAATATTTTTCATTTTCAAAATATATGGATTTACAAGTTTCAAAACTTATGAGTGTGCATTATATGCTATGTGTATATACATATAAATATTTTCAAAATATATACTGTATGTGTGTGCATTTATATATATACATAATAAATAAACAGAGTACACATACATAGAGTATGCAGTGTTTCCGCTACATTCATTCAGCCGTGACGGGCCGCCACACCAAAAATCATCCCCGCCACGGCTGCAGCTTCTCAGTAACATCATAGTGATGCCGCTCGCATCATTCACAGTCGGGTTATTAGCAGAGAGCACAGAGCAGGACTTGAATTTTGGCGCAGGTTTGCGGCTATTAATAATAATTCTACTCATTCCTGCAGGTTCTGCGCTTATAACGCGATGACAGATGACGCAATGTATCATTTGCACGTGCTTTTTTTGAGTCTTGCTTATTTAAAGTGAAAGAGAACTCACTCGCACGCTCTCTTTAGACCATTTTCTGTAGTTTTAGTTTCATTTTTAAAGTATAATTTCAGTTATTTAAATCATAGACATGTGGGGGCGTGTTTGAATGAGTCGTTTTAGGGGGGCGTGGCGAGTCTTAACTTTTATAAAGAATATCTCTTTGGGTTTGTGACTTTAATCTTTGCAACTTTATCTATTCACAAACAGTTTGTAACACTCCAAAGAGAAAGGAAAACATGAAATCGCATCATATGACCCCTTTAATACTTTTATTCAGCAAGGATGCATTAAATTGATAAAAAATTTAAGTCAAATTTTTATATTGTTAGTATCACAACTATATTCAACATTGATAATGTTTTTTTGATCTGTAAATCAGCATATCAGAATGATTTCTGAAGGATCATGTGACACTGAAGACTGGAGTAATGACTTTAGCTTTGCCATTACAGGAATAAATTACTTTTTAACATATATTGAAATAGAAAACCGTTATTTAAAATTTTAATAATATTTTGCAATATTACTGTTTATGTTTGATCAATGAATGCAGTCTTGGTGAGCAAAAGATAATTTCATAAAATTAAAAAAAATCTTGAAATAAGATTTACAAAAAAAAAATTAAAAAAAATTCAGGAACATTTGAATGGTAGTGTATATCAAGGCAATTCCGTCATTTTTAATAATAATGAAAAAGACACATCAAACAGTGTCTGTTTTCATTGACACCAATTTAAAACACATTAAGGAATTTCTATCTATATATCATTTAAAAAATAAAATAAAAAAGTAACTAATGGTGAAATGTTTAAATGATATGCTACAGGACCATGACAAATTTACATATTCATGTACATTTTAAATTAAAACCTTGATCCATGAACACAATATGTGTCAACTTCCCAACAGTGGTTTTGAAGCAGGGCAAAAAAAGGTCATGACTAACTTTCTATATCAAGACCTTTTTTTTTTGTATCAGTTTGTGCCAAGTATGATTCTGTTCAAATTGTGAATCACCAAAGAGACTGACTTGCATAACTCGAGGCATTGTTTCTAAGCAGGACAGCAGGGGTTAGCGAAACGAAAACAGGGAGAAACTGTTGAGGAATGTGTAATGGAAGTGTATCATGGATAAGAGATGCAGTTCAGGTCTTTCTAATCTGAGTCATTTTATTAGTCTATGTCTCAGCTTTATTCACATATATATAGCAGCGAAAGGTAGCTGTGCGTCTTTCTTTCATAAGACTGAGTCATCTGTTGTTTTAGTGCCCCTAGTGAAGAAGACGTTCACTGCATCTGTGCTTTTGTGTTTTTGTAGCTTACTTGAGTTTGCTGTTGGCTCTGTTGTAAGTAAAGGAGGATGTGCGGCCATTGAAGTGAGTTGGAGTTTTAATCACAGACTCAAGGGACGGACTCTTCCTCATAAGAGACGAGGGCTTCAGTTCATCACACGACCCTGAGAGAGACAGAACCACAGACACACAGGGGAAATTTAATATTATGTCCAATTATTGCCACATTTCTGGAGAATATCTTCTCTAAGGATATAATAAAATCCACAAAGAGAAGACATGACACAATATTTATTTAAATTAAGATAACTGATACTACGAATGCCAAAGCAAACCACTTTTTGAAGAAATAATACACCAATATAATACATGATACAGGACCAAAATAATAAGGTATTGGGTCAGAAAAGATTTTTTAAAATAAATTAATAATTTTATTCTGCAAGGATGCATTAAATTGATCAAAAGTGACAGTAAAGAAATTGTTACAAAATAAATAAAATTTATCAGCAAATTACCACATGTGAATGATTTCTGAAGGATCATGTGACACTGAAGACTGGAGTAATTACGCTGAAAATTTAGCTTTGCCATCACAGGAATAAATTACAATTTAATATATATTAAAATAAAAAACAGCTATTTAAAATTATAAAAAAATGCATTATATTCCTGTTTTATGTATTTTTGATTAAATAAATGCAACATTGGTGAGACTTAAAAGAGACATAAAACATTAAAAGATTTTACAGACCCCAAATATTTGAACAGTAGATATTTACATTATCTTCTTGGCTTGTTTTACTACATATTTCTTACACTTCACTATCCTGAAGAACTGTTTGCACTTTTTTCTTTTTTTTTGTTCTGTTGTTTTTTTTTGGACAACTTCAGTGGAAGTTGCATTCTGAAGATTTTAAAAAAGATCATAATAGTCACAAATATTCATTCTCCCATGTGTTATTTGATCTGTTATAAGTTATTGGAATCATATATTAGCATTGGAACTAGTGCTCTAAGCAGATGAACTTTAACTCATCTTAAAATTATGTTAAGTTTTGTGGCTGTACTTTTGAAAAAATATACTTTTACTTTTCTTTCCCAGCACAATATCAATAGACCCCATTTTAGACGCCTATGTTTTAGACAGATTTCAGACAAACATATTGACTTTGTATTACAAGTGCATACATGCGCACAGTTTCACAATTTCAAAATGTCTGTGGTAAGCAACAACATGCCACAGATGCTATGAACAGTTGAACATTAAATGTAAATGTTTCTCTACAGTATAGGTGATTAAGGATAGCTGAAGTGTTGTTTGAAGGACGCTCCTCAATTCTATGTCACTATGAAGTACCATTGTGTGGGAAATCTCCAAAGGCGATTTTTCTCTCAAGGGTCTTTGACAGCGGCTTGATTGCAGAGTGCCTCTAGAAACATAAAACACATATTAGTGATAGCATGGCCCATACTCCAGTATAAATGGGTGGTTTATTGTGAGTTTTATACTACCTGAATGGGTGAAACAGCAGCAGCAGGGGCTGTACGGACTGGTATGCCACTCAGGGGGCTTCTGGGAGATGTATGCATCTGTACTGAGCTGCTGGTTCCATCTAGAATAATACAAGTGAAACAATTTTAAAAATGGCTATAGAAAATCCTATTTCCAGCCACACAGACAACATTAAAAATCTGAATGGATAGTTCACTCAATGGATTGTCTCACCCTTATGTCATTCCAAACCTGTATGACTTTTGGAACACAAAAGGTGTTTTTGAATTTAGAACAGCTAAGGTGGAGCGGAGAGACTAAAACCCACTTATCTGTTCAAAATTCACTGTAAACCATGGCTTTAATAAAATATTAGCATGTGCTTAGAAAAAAAAAAAATCTTCTTTTAAAAATTTCATTTGGGTGAGTAAATGACAGAATTTCACGTCAAGGTCATTTACACAGGAAGTTCAGTAGGACATAATACAATAAGCCAAGAGGATACTACATAATATCACTTTTTTAAATATTATTCATCCAATATAGTTTTTTACTGGCCCATCTTTGAAAAACAGCATGCAAAGGGTTACAAATGAATCTCCACTCAAACTATTAAGGTCATATAAAATGTAAATGTGAAAATTGGATTTGACATAATACAAAACGTTTATGGTAAAGAAATGGTTCATGAGGACAATTATGTTTTGATGAAGCTGGAATGACTGTCTGACGACACCACATTAGAGTTTCTGAAATACCCTATTGTATTCTGCAGAACATTTGATAAAAATCACAAGTTGTACTAAAGGTTATTTATAATGGGACTCTTTGTCTTATTATTCTAGGAACATTAAACAACCTCTCCAATCTAACATCATTTTTAGTGATTGAGCAGAAGTCCTGCTGTCTCACCACCCGTAACTTACAGAAGAATCTGTCCAGCATAAAGGCAGGCGGGAATGATTTGAGAGGTCTGGCTGCTGTAATGAGAGCCAGACTTTCCTGCTGGCGTGCTACTGATAGATTGTGATGGCAGACAGGAGATGTTTGGAGAGAATTACATCATTAGCTCAGATTAAAGTACGGCTTCTGTTAGCATCTGTTTGACCATGATAACGCCATGATTTAAACATTTAATCACTGCCTAAATATTTTTTCAGCAATCATTTTACCATCTAACACTTTACCATGTAACATTAATTTTAAATATTTGAGACATTAATAAGAAAAGATGTGAAAAGGGGAGAGAACAAGAATGAGAATGAGGGAAAAAAAGAAAAGCATCGAGAAAGGTCGTGTCCTCACTCGGCACAGCTGTGTCAAACGACTTGATGAGAGATTTGACCGTGGCTCCTGGATCTGAGGACATGCTGCTTCCACTCTCATTACCATTGGTTAGGAAGCCACCAGGTGCATTCTGGGACACGGTCATTCGGCACCAGTGAGGACTGCCATCTGAGTCAGAGAGTCTAACGTCTTCACTCCATGACCTATCAATCACAGAACACATATACACATATAGAGAGGCCACAGGGATGTGAATGTATTTTACATGAGGTGCTACATGTGTATATGAATAAACTATTTTACATGCTGTACAGTAAAATAAAATAAAATACAATTATACGATTTTTGTTATTTTATGACTTTGTAAAAATACAAAAACTTAAAACAGAAAAAAGTAGATTGATACCAATTCATGTTTAATAATTGTATAATATTAAATAATAATAGTGATTTCAAATCATATCAAAATGGCATTCAGTACTAATGAATTAGTTAAATCATGTTTGGTTCACATCTCACCCCAATAATCAAAAGAGAAATTATATTTGCATTAAAAATAAAGATATACATAAAGATATTTTAGTACTACAGTTTTTTGCATTGTCACTTTATTTTCATCACAACTAAGCACATTTCCTCCTCAAAAATTCATAGTGTCTAAGCATGTGTAATTGGTACTATCCTTGATTCTCATCATTTACAACAATTACTGTTATTTTTTGAAAATGCAGCAATATGTTTTTATTAAAATGCTATATTTAAGTAAAATACTGCAATATAATGCAATGCAATACAATTAAACAAATTAAAAGTCTGACAAATACTTTGTAAATACAGTTTTTCCACATTGTAGAAAGTTTTTTTTTTTTACTGCAAAATGGGGGTAAACATGTTCAACTGCAAGGGAATTAATGCCACAATCTAAACAATCTTAAAGATTATAAAAATATGCATCCATGTTCTTTATGCACAATATAATTTCTTTTGACAGGTTTTGTGGGATTCAAAAATGATGTCTGATTGTTAAAAATTCACATATAATGTGCACAAAAAGAAATACATTAAGGGATTAATTGAATAATTTTTAGTACAAGACCATAAAGATATCATTTCTCAAGTTTAATCAATACTCAGTAGACAACATTGGTATATTAGAGCTAATTGTCCACACATCACACAATGTACTGGAGACAGTACAGTATATGCACATTTGAGCACATTTAAGTGAAGTTTGCTACCTGAGGCAGAAATTTCCTCTTGTGCAAAAATGGTTCAATATGCGAACAGTATTGCATGCAAATGCAAATATTAACAAGGACTCTTAAAATACAGTTCTAGTGACACCTCTGCTCAGGATAAAGTCCCAAACTGTCTGTGTCATGTTTCTTTACTGTAGATGCATGTAAACAAACATGTGAAAGCGAAAAATGAGAAACCCCAGTGGAAGCAGCCTTAAAAACACAGACATAACATGCTGGAATGATCTGATTTATTGATTTTAAAAATACAGAATACATTAATGAACGTACATTTAAAACCCAATGTGTTAGAGATAAATAGTATTGTATCTCTCATGAGTACAAACGTCATTGCAGTCACATGAAAACAGTACATAAGTTACATTTGCACATTCACTAAATCGTAACAGAAACTGCATCATTTAAAGGCAGAGGTGTGAAACTACTAAGCATGCAATCATATTTTGGCACAGTCATGTCCTGAACTGTTAATAACAGCATGTAATATAATTTCTGATAAACTGCATCTAGATGAATATGTTCCTGCGAGACATACAACCTGAGATTTGACAAAACGGCAGTCGAGGACCTGACTTTTGTACACTTCATATTTGAGAGTCATGTCTCATTCGCATTTGTAACATCATGTGATATTCACATTCACTGAGAAACGTTCAAACTGAAATTGGCCACAGATGATTAAACAATGCAAATAGGGATGTGGAGTGGAGTAGAAAGCCTCACGCATGAGGAACACAAACAGAAGTGCTTAGCTAAGTTGTTTACTTTGAACGTGAGGTAAAGCACGTTTCTCAAAAGCTCGACTGATTTCTTATCACTACTTTTAGTGACAGTGATGTAACAAAAAACAACACAGGGACAACACAACCACCCTTACCCTACAGCAAACATCATCCAGTACAAGTAATCTTCATTGGTTAGTGCTTGAGTAAATCAAATGAAAACATTTAAAAGTTAGTGGGTTGTAAACCAACTAGGATTTAACTATAAAAATCAGTGTGTTTAAAGACTAAAACAAGCTTGCTTGATATGTTGAAGTGTTGATAGGAATGGTTTGTCTGCCATCTAGTGTTGGATTTGCACACAGCAGTATGAAACTAAAATTTCATCATTTGAAAAGTGGCACATGAAAGTTCCCAATGTCTTCATGTAACTCAAATAGATGTATCTGCTCTGCCCAATGTGTAAACACAGATAATATGAAAGAAATGACCTGGAATAGAGGGAATTAAATGGTTTACCCTGTCGTGGTTGCTGTCGAAATACAAACCATTAAGACAAAATCAAAAAGTGCTGGTAAAGTATTAAAGGTGTTGGCTTTATTCCTAAGGCAGCACAATAAAAGCTATTTTTTTGTACTTTAAAAAGACAGTGCCCAGTCATGGATATAATAAATTAATGTTACAGATACATCCTAGTCAATTTGTTCACTTTTTCTTCCAATTATTCCCAACATTTCAGTTGGCCCTGCTTAAAGGTATAACAACACAAGCCTAAAGCAGGTCACATGATCAAACACACTTCAAATAGTGCAGGTGCTGTTTGCTTTAGAACAAACACAAAATATCTCCTCTGAGCAGCTGTGGAAACAGCATATGTATTCTGGTTTTGTGATTTTTTTTTCATCAAAAAATTCAGAATTTGTCTTCACTTTCTCTTCACGAATAATACTGACACACAGATAACGCTGTATTACAATACTGTAAACCGGTCATCAGTTTTTAACCCTAGACATCTATCGCCCCTCAACTGCAGTCTTGGAGGTCTCAAATGTAGGTCCAGTGGCAATTCTGAAAGAAACAAAGAAAACAGAGGTATATTTAAGGTTCAGAATTCTATTTGGAATGAAGTTATATTAAAAAAATACTTGCTAAATTGAGTTTATTAGGATGAAAGCCTCAGATTGACTCAATGAGATGAGCAGCATCACCAGTAAATCGAGCATCATTTATAAAACAAATGTTTTCATCATGGCAGCAAATGCTCATTCGTCATCATCAACCTTCATGCATCTCTCTGGAAATCAATAAAACATTTGATACTTTTCATTAGCAGATTGTAAGCAGATGATTGAAGGAAGAAAACCTTCAAACGTTTCCAGAAACCTGTTTTTGTTTCACAATCTGTGAGCAAAAATCATAGCAAACAGCAGATGTCGCCACATACAAAGTTTTCAAGGGCAAGAAAGAAAGGAAAAGTAGAATTGGCAAACAAAGCAGACCCAGCCCCGTTTGAATAAAATGAGCAAAGCCAATCAGATAGTAGTATTGTTCAAAGCAGTGGGCGGGTGGCTAAGGCAGGGAAAACAGGCAAGACACAAGCTCTTGAACATCCTGATTAAATGATTAAATCACTCTGACCATCCATACTAGCATTCTGTATGAGTGCTGGGCTGGTGATAGCAGTGCACTCACCTGGGTCAGAGGGAAATCCTTTAGAGAGCAATCTCAGGGAGCATCTGAGGGAGGGGGAAATCGACGCACACTGGCTGTCCGTTTGAACGGAGGGGAAGAGTTTTTAAAGATCTAGCAACTCAAACGCACTACTTATAAAAGCGCCCATCTCAAAATACTTCACCTGGTATTCAATACATGCACTCATCTTATTGGATTCCTATAATGAAGCGCACAGGTCTAGTGTCACATGATAATGGGGAGACAATGTTGTTGCTAATGCTTCTGCAAACTAATGCAAAATAATCTACGAAGCTAGCACACAAAACAGAGATGAACACCAAAGCATTAATGCCAGCCCAACACCAAAGAGTAAACACCTTTTGACACAGGTAAAGATGATGCTGGGACATTCAATTTCCTCAAACAGTTTGTTCGGTGTATCAGATGTTGTTCTTGGTGGATGAAATGTATAAATTTGCACATCAAATAGATCATCAGTTCATCTAAATGAGTGTTTATAATTTAAAAGATATGGCAGGTATATTTATGTGTTAAAAATAAGGCTGTGTATGAAACCTGAAAAAAAGCTGTATTCACTTCCTATGACATCCCACATTTTGTGTGTATGTGATTTGGTGGCTAGTTTAAAGAAATAAAAATATAAATAAAAATGATGTTTAATTGAGTGGTTGAACAAAGTAAACATTTACAGTCTTGTTATTGTTAACTAAAATTTGTTTTCGTTAACTGAAATAAAACAAAATAAATAAACTTAAATTAAAAAACTGAAAAAAGTATTAAAAACATTAAAATTACAAACATTAGTGCTATATATATATATATATTTATATATTATATTTAATGTATATATAATATAAAAAATGACAAACGCTTAAACTAAAATTTTAATGAAAACAGAAAATATGAAAACACAAGGTAATTCAAAATATTAAGAAATATCACAATAGTAACTATAAATAATAACTAATATAACATTGAACATTTATAAATGCCCAACTTTTTATTCCATTTCTAGTAAGAGATAATCAAGCAAATATTTGATGACTACAATACTTATGTCTTAAGTTCATTTAAACTTGTCTTTTATCTTATCTTACTTTTTTCCTCAGAAGTTAAAAGGAATATTTACAGAGCTGCCTTTTGTTTCGAACACAGTAGGTAGTCGTTTTTTGGGACATATCTACGGTGGCCTAGAAGTGCAAAACAAATCACGATTCAGAAAACAAAATAACAAATTACAAACGCAAATGCAAATATAAAAAACAAAATAACAATTAAGAAAACACAACAACAATTCCGAGAACATTATAACAAGTCAGAAAACACAATGACAAATTCGAAAACAAAATAACAAGTCAGAAAACACAATGACAAATCAGACAAACCGGAAGAGGTAGGTATAGTTTGAGACAGCGCCATTGGTTTGGGAATAGATTACTCACCGCTGACTGGACGAGACATCTGTCAATCAAGGTACAGGAAGAACCAGAAGAAGCACAGCAGAGTCAACTGAAGCATCAGATCCAGTGGTGCAGATGGTAAATCACAAGTCATGTCTTTTTGACGCGATCGACTAGTGGTTCGATCCCACCCTTGGCCGATATTTTTTTTTCTCTCCCTTTTCAAATCTCATATCGCATCGTGAAGGCATTTATTTTCAATAAAAATGAAGGAAATAATCAAAAAGTTGAAAATAAAGTATCGGGTAGGGTTTTACACTATGTTAAAATAGCAGGATGTTCTGCTATGTATACTAACGTTACTTGATGCAAATAGTGGCAATTATCTGCACTTCAGTATTGTAGTACATTATAAAACAGTATGCAATAATGAGGTATTGAGTGTAAATTATAATTTTAATTCAAATTATTAAATGGATGCCGCCTTATTGGTACAATATAAAGCCCTCTCTGCACCTACCCTAGCCCTACCCGATACTTTATTTTCAACTTTTTGATTATTTCCTTCATTTTTATTGAAAATAAATGCCTTTACGATGCGATATGAGATTTGAAAAGGGAGAGAAAAAAAAAAGTTCGGCCAATCGGCCAAAGGTGGGATCGAACCACTGGTCGATTGCGTCAAAAAGACATGACTTGTGATTTACCATCTGCACCACTGGAGCTGATGCTTCAGTTGACTCTGCTGTGCTTCTTGTGGTTCTTCCTGTACCTTGATTGACAGATGTCTCGTCCAGTCAGCGGTGAGTAATCTATTCCCAAACCAATGGCGCTGTCTCAAACTATACCTACCTCTTCCGGTTTGTCTGATTTGTCGTTGTGTTTTCTGACTTGTTGTTTGTTTTCGGATTTGTCATTGTGTTTTCTGACTTGTTATTTTGTTTTCGAATTTGTCATTGTGTTTTCTGACTTGTTATAATGTTTTCGGGATTGTTGTTGTGTTTTCTGAATTGTTATTTTGTTTTTTATATTTGGATTTGCGTTTGTAATTTGTTATTTTGTTTTCAGAATTGTGATTTGTTTTGCACTTCTAGGTCACCGTACATATCACAGTTTAAAGCTGCTATAAACAAACAAACAAACAAACAAAAAAAAAGTGAACAGATGCAAGATAGTGTGTAAAAGCAGAGGAGTGAGGGTAATTTTGCATGACTAGTGATTTGAGTGTTCATTGGTAGAGTTTACTGCAGTCTTTAAAATGACAGATATCAATTTCAGACACTTAAAATGTCAAATTCCAATTCTTTATCTGATCTTGAGATTGTAAAATAGCTTAACTTTGGGATGTAGCAAACTATACCAGTGAACCCAGTCAGCGGCTGTCAGAGATTGATATTTGAATAGAGGTGATGGTTGTTAGAGTTGAGAGCCCAGATGGATAGCAGAGGGGAGGGCAGTGTTGAGTTCATGAGTGACTGTGTACCTGGTGCCCTGGATCTGCTCCAACTCTGAAGCCAGACTTGCGCTGTGCTCCTGCTCCTCCTGCAGACGTCTGCGCAGCATGCGCAGCTCCTGCTGAGCTTCCACCTTTATGTCATTGGCGACCACTACTGCTGTCTGGAGGTCAGCCTGGAAACGGCGCCACTCCTCTGTCTCATCCTGAAAGTCCGCACACAAACACATGCATTTTTAGTCATGTGGAGCGGAAGTGTTTTGGCTTTCTTGTGAGCTCATGGGGCTGGTCATGGAAATGTCATTTTCAATCTCGGTGACTGATGGGCACTGACATGGTAGACTGCAATCCAGTTTGCATTTGCAGCTCAAAGTGTGCTCTAATGAAGACCGTTCTGGTCTCATACACATAGCACTGTTCTGCACAGATGGAAGATATTCCTCCTGAATTATACAAACTGACATCCACTGTCAAACATGCATGGTTATGCTGTAGTTCATTACAAAATGAAGAAAGTACAAGAAGAAAAACAGATAAACAATTCCACCTTCATCTGTTTATTCATGGCCTTAATCTGCTTCTCCAGCTCAGCCTTGTTTTCTTCCAGCCTCTTGATTTGATCTGAAAAATCAGGACAAAATTATAATTCAGAAAAATTATATATACACTACCATTTAAAAGTGTTGCATCAGTAAGCCTTTTTTTTTTAAAGAAAGAGATGAATATTTTTATTCAACACGGATGCATACATTTTTTTTTTTCAAAAGTGACAGTAAAGACAATGTTACAAAAGATTTATATTTCAAATAAATCCTTTTCAATTGAACTTTCTATTCAAAGAATCCTAAAAAAAATTAATAAATTAAATAAATAAAAATTAAGCAGTGCAAATGTTTTTAATATTGATAAGAAAAAGGCCTGTTTCTTAAGCACTAAATCAGCATATTAGAATGATTTCTGAAGGATCATGTGACACTGAAGACTGGACTCTGGAGTAATGATGCAAAAAAATTATCTTTACCATCAAAGGAATAAATTACAATAAATTTAAAACTGTAATAATTTTTCATAATATTAATGTTTTTATCAAATAAATGCAGCCTTGATGAGCATAAGAGACTTCTTTTACAAACATAAAGCATTTTAATAGACTCAAAACTTTAGTGTATTACATAAAATAAATGTATTTAAACAAATAAAAACTAAGCCTACAATTACATTTGTCTCCTAAAAATCTTCATTACTTTTTTTAAATAATTTTTTTTTTTTTTTACATTCTTTTGAATTTGGGGTAAACTGTGACCCGGGCAAGTTCTTGAAACTTAGGACTAAATGCTATGAAGAGTCTTGAAATATAAATACTGTTTAGATTATATAACTAAGGGTAATAACAAGGAGCTATTTAAATTTATTTACTACATTGCAGCTGGACAGACACAAGCTGAGCTGCAATAAAACTATAATCTGCACCATGAAATTTCCTCCCCCCTGCTTACAGAGGAAAAGAGAAGAAAGCAGACACGCTCACGGTGCATATGAATCCTGCATGATGCAGTTTGGCAAAGATTTAAGCTGGAGAGATCTAAGTACTAAACAGCTCAGTATCTCAATCCATCCAGGCTGCCAGAACCAATCAATGTGTTTCACTAATCACAGCAGACTCTAGCCAGTGTGTGTGTGCATGTAGGCCAGATTCTGCCAGATGATACAGTATATTTAGCATTGGCTGAGGGTGAGCAGTTAAACATTCACAGCATGGGGTTATGATCGTTTGGCAAGGTCGTATACTGAGATCCAGAGACAGATAATTGTCATACTCTCCAGGTCCAGAATGGTCTGGTTGGTGTGCAGTCTAACTGCCCGTTGCTGCTCCACCTGGTCCTCCAACTCAAAGATGGTCTCTTTTAGGTCCTTGATCTGGTTCTCAGCATCTCTGTTCTTCTCCTCTAAAGCGAGCATGTTGGCTTTATGATCTTGTTCCTGTTTCTCCACCCTCTCCAGCAGCTGCAGCCTATCTGCCTCCAACTGCACATACAGACACATACATGCCTCAAAAACACTGTTACTATTTTTAAAACACTGCAGCTATTCAGGAAGCATATCTCTTATTTAATAAGGCCCTTCTATTGCAGCTCTAACTGCACGCTGACTGCAATCCACAGCCTTTGACTAACACAAACAGAGGTTACTGGCAAAACCTAACAACAAAGCAAATTATTTTTTAAACACTTGATACTGATTTGAAAAAAAAAAAAGATTGCCAGAGCTAAGGATTCAGATCATTACCACCCATCCCAGGCCAACACAATTCACATTTCATATCGTTTTTGACCAAATATTCCTTGATTTGTAGGCATTTTCATGTAATTGTAGGACACATAAAACAGATAAACAAAACAAAAAGTGAGAATGATGGGTTAGATTTGATTTTTTTTAAAATAAATTAATACTTTTATTTGGCAAGGACACATTAAATTGGTCAAAAGCGGCAATAAAGGTTTACCATGGTTTCCATGTCATATTAACCAGCACAACTATGTTTAAAATAATAAGAAATGTTTCTTGAGCAGCAAATCAACATATTAGAATGATTTCTGAAGGATAATGTGACAATGAAAAATTTCAATTCACAATATCAATTGTATTTGTAAATAATAAAAAATGCAGGCTTAGTTTTCTTTCAAAAACCTGGTAGTGTATTTAGCTGTAGTATTTAGGATAATGTCTTAATGTTGAGACTAAGGTTTTAAATCATACTTTAATAACTTCTTATTTTAATAAGGTTTATAGGGTTAATATGCTCTAAAAGCACCATGCCCAGATCTATGCTGACTGTCAGTGTGCGAAAAACCTCTCTAAAAATGTAACAAAAAAAGGTCTTGTACAATTCAACATTCATTAGAATCATCAATTATTATCCACCCCTGCAATAAACAAAACATTGCTTTTTTAAAGAAATTAATCACCGTAGAGCTCCTTTAAGAATGAATAGTCAGTCTAGTCTGACTTTTTAAAAATGTGTAGTTTTGCACATCTCTACTGATGTTGAAGTACTAAATTAAACATCTGAATTCTATAAAATGTGTATTAAATCAGACAACAGGAAACAGTATTGCTCCAGTGTTGCATACTAATTAATTGAGAATTAGATCATTCTTGTTGCGGTATAGGCCAGGTCATAATTCACTTGACAGCTGGATCAGCCTATACAGAACAGAATAGCGTCTGAGTCACACACACCTCTTTCTTCAGAGCCTTGTGAACAGAGACTGGGTGTACTCTAAGACGAGTGTGGCATCTTAAAGCTCTGTCCAGTGGCTACTCCCTGGATGACATCTGGACTGAGGGTGTATGCTGAAGCCAAAAGGCTTGGCTTACTTAAAGCGGTTAAGTCAGAGAGAAAATTAAAGTTCATTTTGCGTTTGGAGGTGCACTGGGTTCATGTGACAACCATGAAGTGCTAGTGATGTTCATGTTCTTGTGGGTTTATAATGGTCCTTTCTGTGTATAATTGTATTTTAAAGGATGAGGTATGCCTCTAAACACATCACTACAACATATACAATTGCAAACTAGGCAGCTACAAAAGTTCGCCTTTCGATATTTTTGTAGGTTCCTCTCTAATTTTCTGGTGCTCTAGGCAGAACATGAAAACACAAAAAATGCTCTGTGGTTGGATGTAATGCAACTGTATATGTGGTGACATTTTAATAGGTTACATGCAGTCCTTTTTTGACATTAAGAGAGAAATAGAGAGCTGACAGAGCTTTGTTGAACTCAGAGAGGGTATTAGGCAACAAAGTTGTTTACCCAAGTTGTCCTCTTAAAATTGTACCACATAAATGTTCCCGAAGGGTACATAATACAATGTCTTGAAGGACTGTTAAGGGCTATGAAGATTTCTGCATATACTAAGACTGACCTCCAAAAATCTATCATCACAAAAATAGAACTCTTAAGAAGCTAACAAAATGAGTATGTCAAAAATGAGTCACGATTGATTTGGCACTGAGGTGATGATGGTCATAATAACACAAGCCAGATGGACCAAAGAATTCATCCATGTTTAACAGCAAGACTATTTTTTACTACATTATGAACCTAAGGTTAATAAAGTACCTTAAAATGATCGCAAACAGTTTGAATCTCTAGTTTAAGATACATTTTTATTGTGTGCATCTTAATTTGCAAACGCCCTGTCCCAAATGGCACCCCAAACCCTCACTTCTTCCAACCCTCTTCTTCCAAGCCCACACTTTTGTGACGTAATGCAGCTTTGAATGTCAGGTAGTCAAAGTCAGCTGCAGAGCTTACCTAACGAGGCCAAGTTGGACCCAGAAAAACTTACATTGATATGAAACCTAATTAGCATTCTTGAAGTTATCCTAAAATAATAAGGTGGAACTGGAACTATTAGTTTGTGTATACCAGGGGTCTCCACCTTCCAGCAGAGTTTAGCTCCAGCCCTAATTATACACACCTGAACCATCTAATCAAGGGCTGTGTCTAAAATTTCGCCAATACACCTCAATAGTGCACTATTTGAGGGGACAGCCATTTGTAGTGTGTCCAAAACCAAAGTGGACATTTTTGAGAACACTCATTGAATCCCATAATGCAAATTAATAATGAGTTTACAACCAATGTACCCTTAATGTCTAGCCACTAGAGAATACCCATGCACTGTGAGGGTCTTGCCAAATGCCATCCGGATGGCACTTTTGGTGCACTAATTCTCACTGGTGTTTGCTGGCTCGTTCTCATTCACTTATTCAGCAGACTATATTAGTTGAGTAATGTATAGGAATAGTGAATGCAGTTGTAGGGGGTGTTTCTGGATAAAGCCAAGGTCTTCAGGATCACTAAAAAATTTCAGACAGTTGTCTTGAAACTAAACTCTGACACTGTGTCCTAACTACATGTGACGCGAGATGAAAGGTATCTTTTCCATGTTAATCAGAGTTTTTGTCCTAACTAGCCGCGACGGCAACATACAAAATTTCTATTTTAGAAACGGTTTCTATTTTCGCGACGGTTTTTATTTACAGCTCACAGACAGTTTTCAAATTTCTTTGTAAGTTAGTTAATAAAGAAATATGAATTGTACCTCACCTTCAGCATTATAAATATTTTATCCAATATTTTATCCATCATGTCAAACCTCTCACAGCAGGCACGTCGTCCGCTTGAGATAGGTTTATGAGATTGGCCTTTATAGAGACTGCCGATCAAACTTCCCAAAGTAATTATCAGCCGATAGCTATCAGTAGCCGATCAGTCGGAGCACCCCTACTAAACTCTGCAGGAAGATGGCCCTTTAAGAGCAGGATGGGCATCCCGGGACTTATTCTAACAATATTCTAATAGCATTCAAACATTACCAAATTAATCTCTAGTGATTAACAAATATTTGGCTAGTATTTAGGCCACTTCAAGATTATTGGAAGAGGGCGATACCTGCATCTTTATATTATAAACTACGAGTGTGGTTCTACACCTTGTCCAGTGCACCCTGAGCACTCCGTTTTACTGCGTACCTGCTGTAGTTCTTGTCGTAGCTCCGTGCAACTCAGCTCCAGCTTGTCTCTGTCTTCATGCGCCGCTTTAAGCAGACTTTCCAACTCTGTGTTGTCACTGGCACTCTGCACTGCCTTCAGCTCAGCTATCTTCTGCCGCTCCACCTCCACTTGCACCTTCAGACTAGCACTCTCCGCTCTCAGAGCCTCCGTGGCTAGCCGCTGTTCCTCAGTTTTCCTCACCGCCTCATCTTTAGCAACCTTCTCACTCTCCAGATGCCCTTGAAGAAGCTCTACCTCTTCTTTTAAGCTCTTCACAGCGATTTGTGCCTCCTGATTCTCCATTTCCAAAGCTCTAAGACTCCCTGTCAGCTGCTGCTGGATGTCTACCAACTTCTCTCTTTCAAACCGGGAGCTCTCCACTTGCTCAGCCAAACGTTGTTCAAGCTCTGCTACCCGAGAGGCACGTGAAGCCTCAGCTTCATTACACTGAGCTTGTTCTCTAAGCCTCTGGAGAAGGGACTCGTTCTGTTGCGCCAAAAGTTCTACACGCTCCCTTTGCTGCTGTAGGGAAGTTTGTAGTAGGCCCTTCTCCTCTGCCAGACGCTCATTCTCAGCTGTTAGCTCCTGGACAACCTGTTGCTGGTCAGCCAGCTCCTGTAGAGTGGCCTGAAGTTCTTCGGCTGTACTGTGGTGACTCTCTTCCATCTTCTGGATGCGGTCTGTCAGAGACTCCACTGAGAGCTCTTTCACCGCACCACTGGGCACAATACTCTTAATGCTGCTACTGACTGAGTCGGAGCGTGAGGGAATCTTCTCAAACTCTGAGGATTCTGAGGAGGGTAAAGGAGAGGTTTCACTACCAGATGACGCAGAAGTTTTAAGGTGGCTTCCATTGACTGCACTGACGGCATCTGAAGTGGTGTTTTCTGAAAAAGAAACATTAACTGAATGCTTACTAGAGCTGGTAAGCAGTGTTGTGGTGCTCTCCAATTTAATAAGCTTCTGCTTCAAAGCCTGATTCTCTTCCCGCAAGGTGGCCAACTCACGCTGGAAACGTCCATTCTTCTCCTTCAGTTCCCCTACAAGCACCTGGATGTCTCCAGACTGTGCTGGAGTCCTTTCTATCTCTGAATTCCCCTCTGGTGTCCCAGCCTCTGATGATGAATCCTTCCCTTTATGCCGCTGGAGCTCCATCCGTAACTTACTGATCTCAAACTCTTTGGTTTTGGCCTCAGCCAGAAGCTCCCTCACCTGACTCTCCAGCAGGTTCTTGTCGAAAACAACAGACTCTGCTTTGGTCTTGACAGAGCCACGTGAATACTTGGACAGCGTGGACAGACTAGAGGTGCTGGCACTGGTGACCATCTTTTTGGCTGTAGTGCTTTTCTGTTGGTCACGCAATGACATGCGTTCTCTGGAGATGCTTTGTGGGATCTCACGAGGAGCTGGGATCCCTGACTTTTTGGTTGATTGGACACCTGGGTAGAGAGGAAATAATGGTATTCTGTTAGTGTTGAAAGTCTTTGTCTCAGTATATAATGTACAAAATAGTTTGCTTGAGAAATACGACCAACCAAAACCATTCTTCTGGGCAGCTATATCTCTTTTTTAACCCAATAAATTATGTGATAAAATGAATGATGTTTACATATGACTAATGCCATAAGAATTAAATAGAAATGTGCTGAAACAGCTTAAGCAACAATATTGTTTTAGTTAGCCAACTCCTCAGATAACTCGAGTTATGTGACAATGCCACCATTTTTCTCATTCCATTGTACGAGGCCTGGTGTATCTGTGTGATATGTCATTCATTTAGAGTGATGACAGGACAAAATGTGTTCTGTCTTGTCACATTCAAATGGCCACCAGGCACTGCCTCACTACACTGTAGCCATAGCAGCACAGCAGAAACAAGAGCACTGGCATCTGACTGGCATCAGAATGGGTGTGGGTGATGTATATCCCCTCTTTATGCTGTTTGCAAAATGGAGGTTAATTATTCTTTAGGAGGGGAGGCTGGTGAAAGGATTTTGTGGGTTTTGGAATAATCAGCAAATACCAACACAAAAATATGCTGGACTAGGGCTTGTTAAAGCTGATGCCTAAACCTAATACAAAGAACATTTCAAAGTGACAGAGTATTCAAAGAGATCACTGTTCCATAGGCCAAAACAAAGTCAACCCAGGGGGCGTTGAGATGGTAGAGAGAGATAAAACTACAAATATAAAAGGCATATAAAACTACAAATACAGAGGAACATACAACGTCTTCAATGAACAAGAGAGGTGTATAGAACGCAAATGCACGAATGCAAACACTTTATTTAATACAACATAACATACAAGGGTTTGTGTATTAATATCCCCAGCATTGTTCATGCTACCCCAGCAATGTGGTGCCAAGTTCTGCATGTGCAAGCAACATTCATAGTTTCTTCAGAAAATTGAATAATCTAGTTTGCGAAGCCATGACTTCATCTCACTTAGCCACACTGGTTGTTTAGCAGCAGTCTTGTGTTTTCTGAAAACAAATATACCAAATTATAATACAATAACCTGATCTATAAAAATGTTTAGTGCTGCAGTAAAGTGAAACATAGCATGAGGAATTGTACAGTTTAGGGTGGCTTTAAGCAAAGACTGATTTTGAATAAAGCATGAATGATTTGATATAGTTCTCTCTCTGATATAACTCTGAGAGGAATGTTCTGAGTGACGGGACAGAGTTATTCAGATTAATGTATTTGGGTTTTCCTTCTTTATCTGAGAGTTGAAACTAAATGAAACACTCCACTTGGTGAGGCTGTGCTAGGACCAGAGATGCTATAAATCTGTAATCTACCACTCCCTCTCACACACACATCCATCATATACAAAACCAGGACACTCACTCCTGAATTATACATTACCATTTTCATCTGCAGCAACATCATAACTTCTCAGGATTGCTTTTTATAAATTCATAATGGTTAAGAATTGCTTTTTATTTCCTAATACTAAATAGTTGGTTTTAGCAGCACATGGTCATTATACCACTACTCACCAGAATTGCTTCTTATAGAGTTGTTACATTTCAGATGTATGATTCAAACACATACATATGAACAAACTCAAAGTAATTTATTGCCATTCACTGGGCAATGATATATGTTTGCTGCATAACAAGTAAAGAATGAGATTAAAGGTTTTCTTTTCCATTAGTGTGACTAATGCCTGGGTAGTGCCATTTCTCCACAATCTCATCTTAATACACTGCATGAATCACCCTTTACTGTATTCAACTATTCCGTCACTGCTGACCTCCCCCCATGCTGGGAAGTGGGAACATGCAGAGAATCACACAAGCATGCACAAAATAGACATGTTTCAGTTAAGAATGGATAGTACGATAGAGGTCTGCAAGTCAATTCGGGGCGGGCTCGGGCCATTTTTTTTCTTTACAGATCGGGCTCGGGCTCATTTAGCTTCTCTCCTTTTATTGTGCCCATATACACGCAGAGCACACATGGCTACTGTATGAAATACTGATTATATTATAAATATTAGGCTATAGATCGCCTATGCAATACGCATGCATTAGCATACAGGTGACAGTTGACCATGCAGAGCATCAGGGAGAAGTTGGAGCGTGGGGAGTTACTAAAAGTTCCCAATGCTTCGGGAAAAGCAGCATTTTGGATCATCCATGCATTTGATGATGATCCTGACTCGCCATCTCCTCATTGGATGCGCCTTTAGAGATAAATGCATCTTTAGGGATTTCATAATGAAAGAGTTTTTGTTTTCGATTCGAATTATTTCGTTTTAAAGTAGTAATTCAAAGCTTTCTATAGATACTATATTTATCAAGTCAGTGAGGCAAGTATTCGCTGTGTTTCAGTTTTTCAGAAGCACTCCGCTTGCTCAAAACCGAAACTGCTTTTTTTTCTTCTTTATTTTATAAAAGCACGTTTTGTTGATATTGTGAGTGCACACAAATAAAATAGACCCTTTACAGTTCCGAACAACGTAGCCTATTACTCTTACCTTTATGAGCAAAAATGACAGCGTATTTTGAAATGTTTCCAATGCAAGTGATCGCTCTGGCGCCTCCGTGTCCTGTAACGTGTGCTTCAGCTTCCACTCTCCGCACAAACGACTGGATATGCGTCTGTGCACATTTATCTAGGTTAAGCGTTTAAACTAACATTGTGGAGCTGCTTTATAACTATAGATTTAATTTTAGACAAGTCGTGATGATTT
This sequence comes from Schizothorax lantsangensis, assembly GCA_027422415.1. Classification (NCBI taxonomy): domain Eukaryota; kingdom Metazoa; phylum Chordata; class Actinopteri; order Cypriniformes; family Cyprinidae; genus Schizothorax; species Schizothorax lantsangensis. Next base: position 24,527,556 of record CM049842.1, on the reverse strand, counting down.
GAGAAAGCTAAATTGATCAAACATAGGCTATGATCAACTCACTGTCTGCCGCTGGCCGCTTGGTCGTTACTTTCAAAAACAAAAACTTACATTTAACGAATAAAAAAAAATGCTCCAAACGTTTTTCTAAATTAACTTAATAAAATGATGAAACAAAATACAATCACTTTGCCATTTCATACAAAACTGAACAATTTTAATAGCTGAAACAGTAGTATAAGCTGTTTTGGGAGAAGGGGAAAAAAAGATGGGCTCGGGTCTAATGTTCCCTCCAAGCTGCGCGTGCGGGCGGCCGCGCACTTCTTCCACCGTGGCCGCGCAGAGGAATAATGTGCCGCGCACACGCAAAAATGAGTTGAGAAAGCCATTTGATTGTATTCTAGTAAAAACAAAAGAATTGCAATGCTCGGGTAAACTGCTATAGAGCTGGTGCCGCTATAGAGTTAGAACTGGTGAATGCGGTTTACAGGTTTCATAGAACGAGAATGAGTCGCTGTAGAAACCGAATACTTCTGACGAAAGAGCTCAAATCAAGAGCCAACGCAAACGCAATGACATGTGAAATAAAACGTCCTCATGTATTAAAGAAGAGTGGCTTGATTAAGTGCTGGAAATAGCGGATGATGGGCACAGAACGGTAACAAAACTCTGAGACATTTACAGTCACACACAGGTGTATTGTGCAAACTGTACTTCATAGCGATGTTTAGATAACTGTATAACATATTTAATATATAGGCCTATACAGTGTTTCCCCTGCCATTATCTTGGGAGGGCGGCCCGCCCCCCTTGAAGCTCAAGTTCATTTTATTTAATTTTATTTTCTCTATAGCGCCAGATCACAACAGAAGTCATTTAAAGTTACCTTTCCAATAGAACAGGTCTATACCTTGTTCTTTTATTAAACAAACTAAATAGCCTTATGTTATTTATCTTATTTACACGACGGCATGTTATTTCTGTCTCTAACGTTACATTACATTTGCGCGCTCTGTATGCGCACAGCAGAGTTCCGCCACACACACACACACACACACAAACGTACGCGCACACACAAGTGAGCCCACTCCCACTAGTATTTGTAAATATTAAGCCACAAAACGACTATTTAAATATGACTTCTGCCTGTCGCTGTGTTAATGTATGGCGCAGACGCACAGTTTTGTTTGCTACTCATACAGAAGCGCACGAGGCTTGCGGTGATATTTACGTCTGCCGCCTCACTAAATGAGGACGCAAATACAGAACATATCCAGAACTGCTCTGAGAGTCACTTCATGAGCATTTGACCATTTCATTTGAGTAAAAATATCCTCACACAGAAATCTAAAGGTATTCACGGCAACCCGTCAAAATAAAAGTTTGGGTTTCAATTGTAGACATTGTGGCAGAAATATATTACTATTGTTCAGTAGAATGTACGTAATAGCCTACTAAAATTATTAAAACCTTATTTTTAAGGAACAATCATAAAATATGTCTTCAATGTTTTAATTGTAATATTAAATCTCCTTTATTTTCCAAAAAAAATAAGATGTGTTTAATTTTCATTAATTAAAAGATATAATGTTTTTATGCCGGAAAAAAACGGAACACATCCCCCCCCCCCCCCCCCCCAAAGCCATAAACCTAGGGGAAACACTTTTATTTTAAATTGTAATAATATTTCACAATATTATTTTGTGAAATAATATTCAGTATTTTTTATCAAATAGATACAGCCTTGATGAGCCTAAGAAACTTCTTTAAAAAAAATTACTGATGCCAAACATTTGAACGGCAGTGTATTGTACTGTAAAAATGTACATCATTTAGTTACATCAATGGTCAAATCAAATATAAATAACACATTGAAGTTAAAAGTTACACACTTTTTTGTGTGCGAAGTGGCCGAAATGTCCGCCCAATACAGAAAAGTTTTGCTCAGCAAGAAAAAAAAATTGAGGGAACATTGCTCGGGTCGGACACGGGCCGAGAATTGTGATAAGCTGTCAGACATGGGCCGGGCTAGGGCCTGAGCGTCTCGGGCCAGGGCCGGGCTAGGGCCTAAATTTTAGGCCCGTGCAGGGCTCTAGTACGAGATGGTCTGTTTGACATCTGAGGTTGTTGCTTATTAGTGAAGTTATTCAGATTTGTTAACAACTACAAAGAGACAAGAAAATTAATCTGACATGTTGACTAGTTATTGTATCCTTGTCCAGTATACATGCATATATGCAACTTGAGAATTAAATGCAACTTCATGAGATCTGAATAAATTGCCTGATGGTGTTGGGTGACCCAAAGTGTAAATTTACGATTCTTCCTAGTTTGCAAAAAGGTTGCAAATCTGCTGCTGGTTCATTCAAGCAGTTAAAGGGAACAAAAAAAGCAAGATTATGCCAGCAATTGATTAATGACCACACAAAAGAACCTTAATTCTTGTGCAAGACAAGCTCTTCCTGACTCCAAATTTATCTGTGCTTGGCTGCCCTCATGCTTGAATGACTATGAAAACTTCCTATTTTTAGCCTTAGGAAGGGGTGAGGAAAAGAAGAAAAACAAAGAAAGACAGAGAAAGCAAGAGAGAGGTGGTGTGGGACTGGGAAGGTAAACATCAAGCTAATTATGCATTTGCAAAAGCAGGTTAATTGCCCAAGGAAAGAGGCAACAATAAAGGCTTGAGAAAAAACGGGATCCAGGGTCCTTGTTGAAAAGCAGTACTTCAGCTTTGTGTAGGAGATCGGACTGTGGGAGATATACAGGTCTGAGTCATCTGTCCATCCTTAATCTCGAAAACCAAAAGACAAGGCCTATATTGTCCTATTGCTACTAAGCAGAGGCTCATATTGGTACATGGAGTAAATAAAATGGGACATTTTATTCAGAGACAAATATATTCAACATTGAAATGAATGGGGTTTTGGTTTCTATAGTGCCAGTAATGAATTCACTCTAATGTGAGCTGGTTTAGTGCACAAATATCACTCAAATAAAGAGCTCACTGTTGGCTGAGCTGCAATGTGAGGGAAGCTAACATAATCATCTAAGAATTATGTTGTTTTGTGAAACATGACAGCATGGGTTGAGTTCAAAAAGAGAAGCCATTGAAAGCCAGAACCAACAGTTCAGACTGCAATAATGTAGCCATTAACAGCATTTGTGTTTCCTCTCAGCATAAAGCAGCATTATCATTTAAACAAATATTTTACTTAAAAAAAATCAAAACCTCTGAATTTTTTTTTATTAACCTGGTCCATTGAAAAACACACCTTCTTATTTCAGAGATGTCCTGCACTGCTGATTATTTAACACTAAAGTAATACTACTGCATGTTTCACTGCATTAAGTGGACAACACATTCAATCATCTGTTTGTAATTGTGGATCAAGTTTTGAATTACAGAAGTAATCACAAGACTGAACAGCTTCAAGTGTGATCTGCCAAGAAATGATGGAGTGTAGTGCATCATGAAATGAACCTGGTGTAATTAACTGCAAAACGTTGACAGATAAGCAAAAGCAGGCAAAGTACAGTCAGCTGTCATTGCATTTGCTAATAGCAGTAGGGCTGTGTATTGGCAAGAATCTGGCGATACGATACATATCACGATACAGGGGTTGCGATACGATATATTGCGATACATTGCAATACTGTAAGCAAGGCGATATATTGGGATATTTCTTATTTTAGGAATAGGATATATTTTTAGGAAAGCTGTCATTAAGAGCACACCACTATATGCAAACCTTAGCAATAAATAAATAAATAAATAAAAATTGTTTAACCAGAACACACTGGGATCTGCATTTGCAATAATCAGTCCCTGTAACATTCAACATTATTGAACCACTTTTTGTGCAGTATGAGTCAAGGGGGAAAATTAAAGTGCTTGCAGGATTCTTTAGTTAAATGCATGTATAAAATGTATTTTATAAAGAAGACCATATATATTTTTAGACCCTGCTTTAAAGGTTCACAGTTTAAGTTTACAATTGTAATATACAATGTCATAACATTTTGATCTGAACAAAAAATTACATCTGCTTAGTATTAATGAAAAATAAAGTGCTTGCTGGATTCCTAATGAAAACAAAACAAATGTAAAACAAAATAAATACAGATGTTGAACATTCTCAGAACCTTTCAACTTGGATTTCACAGGTTTTTCAGTTTGTATTTATGTTCTGCGTGGAATCGCCGAGACGCGAACATCGCCCCAACTGCACAAAACGCCCCAACACGAGAGAAAGCTGCAGCTGCGAAGCGACCCTGCCGCCCGCCGCACCCGCGCGAAGGCTCTTCACACGGGGCGCGGCAAGCGGCGGAACCGAGGTGACGCCCGCGCTGTGGTCCCTGGGCGGACATTGCCACAAAAGCCAAATTATGCCACACTTCAGCTTTGTACACCGAAACGAGAGCTGGAACAGTCCTTTCATCCTCCATTACTGGCAGCGAACTATATTAATGCTAACATTAGTGGTGTGCTCTTATGCTAGTATTTCCTGTCACTAGTGCGTTTACATGGACCCTCTTAATGCGATTATAATGAGATTTTCACAATATTGCGATTAATCTTTACCTCATGTAAACAATACTTCGATCTAAATAATGTGATTAAGCTCATAATCGCAGCAAGCATAGGTGGCATATGCCGTATTGCCGCTCTGACCAAAGTGCGCACGCGCTCGTGACATACATGAATGACGTGACGCTCACCTGTAATATGGAGATTAGAAACGACGGCGGGGAAGAAAGCATCGCATTTCTGGGGAAAACACAACTAGCTGTCACCAGTCTCTGTTCCTTACCCTCATCCAGAAACGGCGAGTAGAACGTGATGGCAGCGTAGGCAAACAAATTCCATCACATTTCTATGGCGCCGAAAAAACGTTGAATACAGCCATACAAAATTATGCATTAGAGGTAAATCAATTAAAACAGCGGCCAGTAACACACCTGCTCTTTCTGAGTCCATCATTTGTGCTGTCCAGTGGGGTATGCGAATAATGGCAGTACATTTTTTTTCCCACAATTCTTAGCAAGTAATAAGAATAATGGAAATTGCATGTAAACGGGAGTAAGAGCTTTGCTCTTGACATGTAAACATCAAAATGCGATTAAGTCCTTACTCTGATTATTGGAAATAATCGCATTATTTGTGCGCATGTAAACGTTTAAGTTCAGAGATGAAGACTGCTCTCTAGCGGTCGGGATATGAACTCAAAACGAAACAACTGACATGAATCCTGTAAGATTTTTTTTATTTAATTTTTTTAACCTGTTAACATGCACCAGGACGCCAGCACACTGAAAGCTCTTTGTTTGCACATGTCATTGTTTTCAAACAGATAAAGTAAAACAGGACAAAATTAATCTTGACAAACTATATATCATTTTGAAGGTCTAAGCCTCTAGCATCGACGACAGATCACTGTTTTTCAATAGAAAGCTTATAAGGAATGTATTTGCTAAATTTGTGTAAGCAGTACACATCAAAACATGTATAAAAAACCGCAGTACATACCAGATTCATCCTGATAACGACTCTCAAATGTATCCACTGCTGTAAATCCCGGTTTCGTTTGAGAGATAAGGGTCGACTGAACAACATTCCATCGAGCACTTTTAGTCCAAAGAAACAACAACGTTGTAATTTGGATCGTTATTCATTTGTTTACGTCTCATCTCTTCAGGGAGAGTTATTGTTTGTGTCCGTTTTGGAACAAATTACGCTCAAAAACAGCGTCTTGGTGGTAAAAAAACAGCATGATTTTGTAGCAGGCAATGTCCCAAACAGAATGAGATCATCCAAAAAAAAAAAGATTAGCATCTGTATGAATGATCGTCAGCATGTGATTACTAATGTATGAGCAGGAGCATCTGTATGTCAGGAAATCAGTATGTACTTAAGTTATTTTTTTTTATTATTATTGTTTTTTTTTCATCACTCAAAAATTATTATTATTGTATTTTTCTAGTGCTCAAATAAATCACTTATACGATGTCTAAGATTCTGTCTACTGTTTTATAATTGAAAAACTGCAGTGGCATGTATAATGACTAAATAGTTTGTAGTAGAACACTTCAATAATTTGGTAAATATTTTTCCTCAAACAGAGGGGGGGGGGACTAGAAAAATGGCTGCAGGAATCTCATTTTTCATGGTATCTTCTTCAGATTTGAAATATAAACTCATGAGACATGTGACTTTCAACCCATTACTTTTCTGGATTGCTTCAGGACTGATTTCATGTATTTTTATATGAAATTAAAAAAAAAATTCAGTGTGGTACAATTTTTATCAAGGCACTTCAGTGTCTATAACTTTTTATATTTTTGAGCATTATCAACTCTGGATGATGGATAGTAAAGCCCAAAGGGTCTTCTTTCCAAAGACACCAAAATTGTGTGTGTGGCACACTGAAGTCAGGAACTGTTACCATTTTAAGTTAGTTAGTCATTTTCAGCTGTGATTCCCAATATGGGTTAACCTGGTTAACAGGTTAAATATCGATATTCCGTTTTTGAGAATCGATACAGTATCGCCAAACAAAATATCGCGATACTCACGTGTATCGATATTTTCTTACACCCCTAAATAGCAGTGACATGAAAAAAGTCACAGCAATCAGAGATGCATTTGTAAGATGAGTAAAGATCTTCAGATTCGGAAACTCGTTTTAAACGGCTAATAAAAAAGCATCAGCCTCTGGGATTTCAGGGATTCCCAAACGTTTTTGTCAGCCAAACTTCTTTGACCCAAAATATTTACTTGAAGTATCCCATGAGAAGTCAATGTTTCCATAATCTAATCTAAAACAACTAAAAAATTTTCAACTTTTTCATCACCTTCCACCACCCTGTTTAAGAGACCTTACCCCTCCACCCATATAAGAGGAAGTTCCAGTAGGCCGGACTAATATTTTCCAGTCAAGTGTACTGTATGTAAGAGCAACAGCCTAAACAGAATTTCTGGTTCTCTGCCACATTTTCCTGTTGTCCAGCTAATGAATGACATGGGCACATCGTAGCTGGCTGTAAACATATATGTAGCCAGACAGCCCTGCTGACATTCCACTCCACATCCTGCATGCGAGGGAAAACGGAATCAATGACTTTCCATGTGCGTCAGAACGGGGACACACTTTGCCCATCCTGAATGGTGAGAATGACCAATGGTAAGGGAAGCTAAAATCTTTTAGGATCCTGCTATCACTATGCCAGTCTGAGTGATAAAACTTTAAGATGTCTGAGAAACTGTACAACGTACTGTAAAATCAGAGCAACCACTTGAAAGTATGGCTATAAAAAATAACATGATGAATAGAAAGATAAATGTGAATATTTCAAGATCTCAAACAATTTGTTGAAGGGGAAATGTGTCATGTTTTGTGCCTCAGACTATAAAAATCTCCTTGCCTTGTCAAAGCAGGAAATTACATCATGTGGAGGTGCTTGCAATATTACACAGTTAGGCCTAGAGCCACAGTGTGTACAATAAGTGTGTCTGGTCCTTTTCCATGTGTAAAATTTCACACTGTAAAGTCTGACATGAAATTACAGTCAGAAAAATCCATTATATTTTTCAAATGGAACAGTTTATTTAACCTTTTGACAAAGTATGATATAAGAGAATATGGAATTCATACAAACTTCTGTTTTATTCAGAGCACCAAACTGAGCAAAATATGCAATTTTGTGCAGTTGCTCATGTTCATATGATTAAATTTCTTAAAATTCTTAAAAGCTTGTAATGTAAATCAATCAGACCTTTATAACAGCATAGCAGTTTAAATAAAATATAAAATATCAGTTGTCACTCTATATCTCCCAGTAATATATCTTAGTAAGATGATATTTAAATGCTAGGTTTTATGATCAAAGTTCCTTAGTTTTTATTATGGGGGGCAAAGCATATAATGCATCACAACACAATGGTGATTGTGAGATAAATAAACATTCCTCAAAAACCTAAGTAAAAAACAAAGTTGCTTCAGTCAAGTGTTCATCTTAAAATATTATAAGCCGTATAAGAGCTATTCTTACACTTCCTTTTTCAATAAAGATTTCACATCAAAAAGACATGTATTACAACCTAAAAGGGAACATTTTTAGAATGATATCAAAAGGCCTTTTACTTGGTAAAAAAAACAAACAAAAAAAACTAGCAGACAACAGAAGGCATGCAGTCGACTGTGTACAATAGGATTTTAAGCAAGGTTTGATCTAGGGATGTCAACGATTAATCGACGATCGATTAATTGTCGATAAGAGACGTAATCGATAAAAGCTATCGATGGTCGATTAAGCAGTTTCATTTTGGGGTGTGTGCGGCTCGTGCGCAAAACACGTGCAAACGGCTGTGAGTGACGGTGAAGGGGCTGGATCTTACAAGAAAATAATTATTTTAATATGATACAAACTTTAAAAGTACATTAAAAGAGATACAGTACAAAGTTCTTTTGTATTGAAATGTAGTAATAAGTCATGTTCAATCATAATTTCCCTAGATAATTATTGCATATCGGGCACTTCGCTTTGACAGGGCTGCGCACGCGAGCAGGACAGATACAGTCTATTCATTCATACAACTTGTTAATTCGTTCCTATGACATATTAATTTGTGGCAGCTGTCCATGTTTCATTAATTTGTTCCCTAGAACAGGGGTTCCCAAACTTTTCCATTCCACGACCCACCTAGACAAGTATAATCTATTTCAAGACCCACCAAAATATTTGAGATAAAAAAACAATTGACATACTATAATCTTAATCATAATTAAAAGCATAATATGGCAGAAATTAAGTATTTAAGAAAAATAACCATTTTATTTTATAGGCTAGTACCACTGTAAACATTCACTACTAATATTTACGTTTTAATTTCTTAATTTACAGACGTTAATGAGTCTAGAAATATGTCCATAAAACCTGGAAACGCGCTCACTCCGGTGCGGTTATGAACTGTAATCCGCACTGTGAGTGCTATAAAAAAAATGTGCCCTCACAACCCAACACTTTTTTATTTTATTTTAGCAAAGCATAAAAAGCGAAGCAGAATTCTCAAACAGTTTAGAGATTAAAATAATTTTGAAATAATTGTAAAAATAATAAACATATGTGTCTCATTTTAAATAAACACTAAAAACCGAGAAGACAAATTTACTTCAGCCAGAAATTTACTTTTGCAATGGTTAAATAAATGTTCAGCTATATCTTCAAAATATTTTTTTTAAATTTTTTCTCTATATAGTGATGATATGGCAAGGAAATAATAGGACATTTTGTAAATTCTGTTATGCTAGCATGTGGAAATGTTTGTATAGTGTTACAATTAACCCCGCATTTGTGCCCCGCTCAACCCGTACATGTGAAATGCTTTTTACGGACAGTTTATGGATTAAATGCATATGAAGGAACGAAAACAACAAACTCTTTACATCTCTCGGAAAGATACAGTGCAGAGTTCAAACAGACGATAGAAATTAATGAACAGCCAACCTGATACAGTTTTCGCAACATTTGAATTTTCCGGTGTATGCAATCTCATGCAGAACACAGCACAGTGAAGTGAGAGAGTTTCTTCTCATTAATAATGCGGACTGAGCATTTTAATAATGAACCGTCGCTCTGAGACCCTCACTGTTATTACAACTTGTGCGCGTCCGCGCTTCAAAACACGCAACGCATGTTTTAAATCCCGGCCTTTGCGATTCGAAAATCGCACTGAGCAATATCACAATTCGTAATTAATCTTTGTATATCGTCCAGCCCTAGGAACTGTGTGTATGTTGTGTGTGTGTGTCATTTAGCTGCCGCCAAGTGGCTTTGTGCGACCCACAGTTTGAAAACCCCTGCCCTAGAAAACCCATGATTTAACTTAAATGCGGGAACAATTTAAGTCATAGTAACGAATTCTTAATTCATGGCCACGAAATCTTTCATTTCCCCCCACACGTTTACCACAGTAATAGATGCGAAAACAGTGATTAAAACTCATTTATGCCACATAGTTCATTCTTGAAGCAAACTTATGTCCGTTTGGTGATTAAATAAACCGTTTTGGACCGTTGCTTGAATTGAACGTGACGCGTCCGGTGTGTGTGTGATACCAGTGACTTCTCCAAGACACAGCGCTTCGCTTTTGCACAGTGTGTCACTTGCATTTATTTTATATTTTGATTAGATAATAATGCAGTGTTCTAAAATAGCAGCAAATAAAATATGAGAGTACACATACAATATCAATAACCTGTGCATGTAATTTTAATATGGCCTTGTGTAGGTATTTCAAGATGGCCATCTTTAAGCATGACTGTTGAAATGAAATGGTAATACTTAACAATAAGAGCATCTAACAAGATGTTCCTTGTTAGAGTGTGTTCATTTCATTTCAACATTTACTATTACTAATAGGCTTCATTTTTCAATTTTAAAGTTTCTTCTTTTAACATTAGTAAACTATGAAATAACTTTAATGATCAATATAATAATTAATATTAATACTAAATTTGTATTCATTTACAAAGTATGGTTCAGTACTGTTACTGCTTTTTTAAAAATAGCAAAGCTCTATTTTAGTTTTCGTTCAGTATCCATTTTAAAAACTATCGGTTGATTAATCGGTATCGGCCAGTGTGGTCCAACCTAGCTATCGGTATCGGTAAAATCCACTATCGGTCGACCTCTAATAAATATTATTAAATTCGTGACCATCCGGAAAAACAGTACACAAAGCCGCATATGACTTGATTTAAATGTATGCGCTCAGCATGAATCAAAAAGCATGGTCGCGATGTAACATTTGCCTGCTAACCAATTATTTATCTTATTAACAAAGCTTTGTACCTCACTTGTTTCAAATGGGTAACAGTGTGTTTTGCCGTAGCAACTTTCTGGAAGCGGACGTCACAGCCGCACGTCACAGCCCCATGCGCCGTACTTGTGTTTGGGATCATTTTATTTAAATCCCGATAATGTCAATTGCAAACATTGCTATGATGTTTTAAAAATAAAAAAACGAGCACCATGAAACCATTTAACCCTTTAACGCGTACGATCACACCGGTGTGATCAGTCTTGGCCGGTCCCTGAAGCGTACGATCACACCGGTGTGATTAGAACATTCAGTGCGTCACGTCATCAACTGCTGAATTCAAATCTGCTTTCGCGCGTTGACTGGCGCGGAGCCAGATCGCACGCGCTGAGCGCTTGTCATTATCACAAATATTCAGTGTTTTCAATCATATAATGCTTATTTTAGGTTTCAGACAGTTAAATACACATAAGTGCTAGCAAAACCATACATTTATAGTTTGTAAAATATGCACTGATATCTATGAAAGCACCAATAATGATCCTTACAAACATAATCTGACGACATGTTTTATTGATATCATATACAGCTTGTGTAAATAACTTTAAAGTTTACTCTGCTCTTCTCCCAGTTTACCGGAGACTTACTTTAACGTGTTTCGGGAGGAGAGGATGAATTTACGTGTTGTTAATCCCACAGCTCGGATTCAGCGCGAACAAACATGGCGGCGCCCATCACCCGGTATAGATCAACTAACATGGTCATTATAAAAGTGTTTAAACTACCAAATACATTTACTTGCACATATTTCAGAATCGGAATATCAGATATTTCATAATATAGTGAGTATGTTTGTGAATATTAATAATAAAAAAAGGAAAAACGAAATAAAAGCGATCCATGTGTCATACAGCGCTATTATGGCTGCGGTGTGTCACATGACAAGCATGACGCGTCGCCATGGAAACAATAATGCTAAACAATCTAAAATAACGGTCGCCTGAAAAAACTCACGCTGGGGGCTCAGATAGAATATTTTAAACTCACGTGTGAAAGGGTTAAAAAGGCGCATTCAGCGGTCTCCGTGACAGGATATGAAACAGCACACAAAGTATAATGATCCTGTGCGTAACTACGGCGCGCTCTCTTCCTTTTATCAAATGATCGTAATCACATCCATTCATTTTACCATCCTGCCACTAGCCTTTTATTTAGACTAAAAACCCTTTTCATTCGGGTGAGGAAGCTGGCGTTTTGAGTGGCATTTGCACATCCTGTCATGCCGGTGACTATGCCACTGCAATAGACGCATTTTGCAGTAGTTATGGTTAACAATTAATCGATTAATTGATCGTTAATTTAAACGACGATCGATTATGGAAATGATTGAAAATTGACATCCCTAGTTTGATCATATTGCTAATTTAGAGGCCTTAGAATGTGCAAATCAAATATGATACGGTAAGGTTAACAGAATAAAGTTTGATTGTATAATTTCAGAGTAGGGACTAGGGCTGTGACGGTGGCAGATTTTTACCACCGCGGTGGTAATAACCCAACAACCGCCGGTGGCGCGGTGTTGTGTATATTTATATATATAATTCTGAAACGCAAAAATAAATAAATGAGGCTCAATCATCTATTAACAAACGTGCGTGTTTATTTTAGCACTTCCGTCAGTGAACACTCAGCCTGCAAAACACTAAAATAAATATCAAAGAAATAATACAGTTAAATAGGAAAGTAGCCTTAAATAAGAAAGTTAAATACACCTCACGCGAGCGGCGCGGCGAGAACCCATTATAATCAGTGATGCTGTCTACACTAGATACGGCGTGATACCACACGACAAATCCCTCACAGTAAACTTCCTCGTCCTATTTATGACGTACTGACACAAAGTTCAAATGTCCTGTAGACAGACTCGACCTGTTGTGTTGCGACGCGGCGTCCGGTTTAGACACGGTTCACTGTTCCGCCACCAAGCAAGCAGGCGCGTGAACCCCTCGTCTGCACGCGCTCTCTGTGGAATAGGAATCGCAGCGTATGTTGTCACATTTCTTGTTGGCATCTTCTATTTATCGCTGTCTCGCTCGTATTTGGCCAGTTTGGAGAAAGCCTCACCAACACAAACCTGACCAGCCGGGCGTTTGCGATCACGTGAACTTGAAGACACTTGTACAAACGCGAATGGGTGACATGAATGGAAATGATTCCAGATCGGCGATGTAGTATTTGGTTTCCCAACAAGGTCCATCGCTCATAAACTGTATTTTCCTGCGCTCAAACCTGCCAATCTAAAGGAAACGCCGTGTATGGCGTTTGAGGTAATTTGTGAATTAGCATAGATTTCTAGTCTAAATAAAACAATTTGCAACTGTTACTATATTACACTTGTATACAAAACTTTGTATTATGCTTGTTATAAAGTGTGTGACGACGTCACGTGCACTACCGCCGGTGGCAATAGACAACCGCGGTGACAACCGACCACCGCCGGTGATGCGGTTGTCACGGAGACCGTCACAGCCCTAGTAGGGACTGTAATTTGGCTCTTAGAGAAGCATGAAGTGTATGTATTGTATGCAGAAATGAGGATTGCTGTGGTTGTTTAATATGCATTCATCAACATACTGTGTGGTTTGTGGTTACTTTTCATGATTAAAATGTAATTATGCAAATATTTTAACCACACTGGTTGACCATAACAAAAAACAATTTACCAAAAGCATTTGAAATCCTCAAAATAGCCTTACTATGTACTTGCACCTAATGCCCTCCCTTCAGCATAGACTTAAAGTTCCTCTCTTCTTTCCTTGTTGGGAAAACTTCCTACATTCTGGTCTGCTGTACTGCATACCAATCTTCTGTGCAATCTACTGATGGACTTTTAGTGCTTTCTCATTCATGAACCAATCACATTTCAAGCCGTCAACTCTAATACTGAGTCAGCCGTTGGATTCTGCTTGGATTACTGCCTCAGTCATGTCATTTGACAGTACATTGCCTCTATTTACTGCACTGGATGGCCTCCTGCTCTGGTCAGCTTAGCCGTATGGTAAAAATTAGCCTAAATTCTTAAAACAGAATCAGATTAAATGGGAAAAGACAAGTGAATCTCAGTTTAGTCGGGCTAAAGAAAAGACAGCTAACAGCTAACACCTGATGGGGGGCTGTATTAAATCTGGGCAATTTATAGCTACAGAGAAATGTGGATCATATAGCTTAGTATGCCACTCATGAGCAGAAGTCCACTACCTACCAAATACACCACTCACTTTTCTTACTAAGATTTGGAGTGGCATAAAATGATCTATGGACATTGAGCAGAGCTGCCTTGATAAGGACATTTTAGCACTTGGTTCATACATTGTTCTTGGTTAAAACCCAATAACAACTCACCAACTTATTCTGGGAGAGACAAAAACAAGCCAGATATAGCTCTGGAATAAGGTCTCTTCAGTGGCAAATACACCAAATTGTCAGAGAGCATGTACGCTCACTGGATTTTGATTTCTTTCCATTTCTGTTTTCAGATATCTCTGCAATGTGCATCCTCCAAAGAATCTCCAGTTATATTAAAAATGTAATGGGTATGCAAGAAAACACTTGCAATGGGTATGCAAGAAAACAGAAATTCATGTGCACTGGGATAGATCCGAGCATGAACTTGACATTTTTGAAGCTTTAACCTAATTTTCTTGTTCATCTTTCAGATGATAGCAAACTGAGGGAATTCCTTGCAGCCTTGCCCAGAGAATGAGAGGCAAATACCAACTAAGCAGCTTCAATGGGTGTGTCAAGCTATGCTTTGTCTGTTGATTGCGAAAGCTTTTTAACACCACCACTTTAACGTTTCATGACAGGAGACAAATGATTTCTGTAATGGACAAATAATTGCAAAGGTATGTTTATCCATCTATAGTTCTGCAAGCAAATGATTTTATGATTATTTGCTTATATCATGGTAACCTTATCCTCTTTTTGCCAGCATAATAATTGGTACTGTTGGTAAACATTTACTTGTATATGTGCTGGGATAAAACACCCATAGACTAACAGGATAGAGAGAAGTAATTCAAACATGACACACCTGAGCTGACAAACATACAGTGTGTATAAGAGAGCATGTTTACTAAAGTGAATAAAAGTCTCATATCAGCAACAGAAAAAGGAACACTATGAAGAAAAGAGACAGAAACACACTGATATGCTCTCTCAGTGTGTTCATGCTGAACAGGCAGATGTTTTGTCTGTTTGACATTGGTTCAGCTCAGATTGTTTCACAGCTATCAAAATGATGCTGCTCATTTAACATCACTATAACATATGTAAGAAAGAACAAAACCTTCCTTCAATTGACCGTTCGCAAAACCCGCCCACCCTTAGTTACTGTTGCCATGACCAAAAAACAATGCCGCTCTCACACGTTCTCACGCCGTGAAAAATACATCGCAGAGCAAAGAGGAAACTGACAAAACACCGACAGAGAAGACAGAGCAAGTTGCGTGTGCGCAAGGATGCGTGTGCGCACTCAGATCACTTGGACATGGTTGTGTACAAGAGGTAAAAAACGATATAAATACTGTTCGTTTTCTCACACAAACCGCTCGTTTCGTGTCTTAGGCCATCAATGTGTAGTTACGATGGGGAATTGTTTAATTTGGATTTCTCTGTGCATGTTCTTTTTCCCTCTTATATAGACAGTGACCTATACCTGCCATTATATGACTGACAGACTAGAACGGTTTGACCTAAAAACATCAAAATTGGATCTACTGAAGAAAAAAAGACACCTACATCTTGGATGCCCTTGGGGTAAGCTGATAGACACTAGGGCTGTGACGGTGGCAGATTTTTACCACCGCGGTGGTAAAGGACCAACAACCGCCGGTGGTGCGGTGTTGTGTATATTTATATATATAATTCTGAAACGCAAAAATAAATAAATGAGGCTCAATCATCTATTAACAAACGTGCGTGTTTATTTTAGCACTTCCGTCAGTGAACACTCAGCCTGCAAAACACTAAAATAAATATCAAAGAAATAATACAGTTAAATAGGAAAGTAGCCTTAAATAAGAAAGTTAAATACACCTCACGCGAGCGGCGCGGCGAGAACCCATTATAATCAGTGATGCTGTCTACACTAGATACGGCGTGATACCACACGACAAATCCCTCACAGTAAACTTCCTCGTCCTATTTATGACGTACTGACACAAAGTTCAAATGTCCTGTAGACAGACTCAACCTGTTGTGTTGCGACGCGGCGTCCGGTTTAGACACGGTTCACTCTTCCGCCACCAAGCAAGCAGGCGCGTGAACCCCTCGTCTGCACGCGCTCTCTGTGGAATAGGAATCGCAGCGTATGTTGTCACATTTCTTGTTGGCATCTTCCATTTACCGCTGTCTCGTTTGTATTTGGCCAGTTTGGAGAAAGCCTCACCAACACAAACCTGACCAGCCGGGCGTTTGCGATCACGTGAACTTGAAGACACTTGTACAAACGCGAATGGGTGACATGAATGGAAATGATTACAGATCGGCGATGTAGTATTTGGTTTCCCAACAAGGTCCATCGCTCATAAACTGTATTTTCCTGCGCTCAAACCTGCCAATCTAAAGGAAACGCCGTGTATGGCGTTTGAGGTAATTTGTGAATTAGCATAGATTTCTAGTCTAAATAAAACAATTTGCAACTGTTACTATATTACACTTGTATACAAAACTTTGTATTATGCTTGTTATAAAGTGTGTGACGACGTCACGTGCACTACCGCCGGTGGCAATAGACAACCGCGGTGACAACCGACCACCGCCGGTGACGCGGTTGTCACGGAGACCGTCACAGCCCTAGTAGGGACTGTAATTTGGCTCTTAGAGAAGCATGAAGTGTATGTATTGTATGCAGAAATGAGGATTGCTGTGGTTGTTTAATATGCATTCATCAACATACTGTGTGGTTTGTGGTTACTTTTCATGATTAAAATGTAATTATGCAAATATTTTAACCACACTGGTTGACCATAACAAAAAACAATTTACCAAAAGCATTTGAAATCCTCAAAATAGCCTTACTATGTACTTGCACCTAATGCCCTCCCTTCAGCATAGACTTAAAGTTCCTCTCTTCTTTCCTTGTTGGGAAAACTTCCTACATTCTGGTCTGCTGTACTGCATACCAATCTTCTGTGCAATCTACTGATGGACTTTTAGTGCTTTCTCATTCATGAACCAATCACATTTCAAGCCGTCAACTCTAATACTGAGTCAGCCGTTGGATTCTGCTTGGATTACTGCCTCAGTCATGTCATTTGACAGTACATTGCCTCTATTTACTGCACTGGATGGCCTCCTGCTCTGGTCAGCTTAGCCGTATGGTAAAAATTAGCCTAAATTCTTAAAACAGAATCAGATTAAATGGGAAAAGACAAGTGAATCTCAGTTTAGTCGGGCTAAAGAAAAGACAGCTAACAGCTAACACCTGATGGGGGGCTGTATTAAATCTGGGCAATTTATAGCTACAGAGAAATGTGGATCATATAGCTTAGTATGCCACTCATGAGCAGAAGTCCACTACCTACCAAATACACCACTCACTTTTCTTACTAAGATTTGGAGTGGCATAAAATGATCTATGGACATTGAGCAGAGCTGCCTTGATAAGGACATTTTAGCACTTGGTTCATACATTGTTCTTGGTTAAAACCCAATAACAACTCACCAACTTATTCTGGGAGAGACAAAAACAAGCCAGATATAGCTCTGGAATAAGGTCTCTTCAGTGGCAAATACACCAAATTGTCAGAGAGCATGTACGCTCACTGGATTTTGATTTCTTTCCATTTCTGTTTTCAGATATCTCTGCAATGTGCATCCTCCAAAGAATCTCCAGTTATATTAAAAATGTAATGGGGTATGCAAGAAAACACTTGCAATGGGTATGCAAGAAAACAGAAAGGTCTCTTCATGTGCACTGGGATAGATCCGAGCATGAACTTGACATTTTTGAAGCTTTAACCTAATTTTCTTGTTCATCTTTCAGATGATAGCAAACTGAGGGAATTCCTTGCAGCCTTGCCCAGAGAATGAGAGGCAAATACCAACTAAGCAGCTTCAATGGGTGTGTCAAGCTATGCTTTGTCTGTTGATTGCGAAAGCTTTTTAACACCACCACTTTAACGTTTCATGACAGGAGACAAATGATTTCTGTAATGGACAAATAATTGCAAAGGTATGTTTATCCATCTATAGTTCTGCAAGCAAATGATTTTATGATTATTTGCTTATATCATGGTAACCTTATCCTCTTTTTGCCAGCATAATAATTGGTACTGTTGGTAAACATTTACTTGTATATGTGCTGGGATAAAACACCCATAGACTAACAGGATAGAGAGAAGTAATTCAAACATGACACACCTGAGCTGACAAACATACAGTGTGTATAAGAGAGCATGTTTACTAAAGTGAATAAAAGTCTCATATCAGCAACATCAGCAACAGAGAAAAAGGAACACTATGAAGAAAAGAGACAGAAACACACTGATATGCTCTCTCAGTGTGTTCATGCTGAACAGGCAGATGTTTTGTCTGTTTGACATTGGTTCAGCTCAGATTGTTTCACAGCTATCAAAATGATGCTGCTCATTTAACATCACTATAACATATGTAAGAAAGAACAAAACCTTCCTTCAATTGACCGTTCGCAAAACCCGCCCACCCTTAGTTACTGTTGCCATGACCAAAAAACAATGCCGCTCTCACACGTTCTCACGCCGTGAAAAATACATCGCAGAGCAAAGAGGAAACTGACAAAACACCGACAGAGAAGACAGAGCAAGTTGCGTGTGCGCAAGGATGCGTGTGCGCACTCAGATCACTTGGACATGGTTGTGTACAAGAGGTAAAAAACGATATAAATACTGTTCGTTTTCTCACACAAACCGCTCGTTTCGTGTCTTAGGCCATCAATGTGTAGTTACGATGGGGAATTGTTTAATTTGGATTTCTCTGTGCATGTTCTTTTTCCCTCTTATATAGACAGTGACCTATACCTGCCATTATATGACTGACAGACTAGAACGGTTTGACCTAAAAACATCAAAATTGGATCTACTGAAGAAAAAAAGACACCTACATCTTGGATGCCCTTGGGGTAAGCTGATAGACACCAAATTTTAATTTCAAAGTGAACTATCCCTTTAAGGCTAGGAGACAGCTGCGGCTATACTGGGCATGCACATTTACATATTTTCCGAGTCAACAATATAATGTGAAACCTATAAAAATTGTTTTAAAAAGGTACATAGCGCCATAGTTTCATCACTTTAGAGTGTCGCAGTGACTGTCTTTTTGCAGTAAATGACCTGTCATAGTTTAATGAGTGGGAAGACGACATGAAGCGACACGAGGTTAGCTGCATTGTAAACAGATGAGCGCACATATGCATTTAAAGCTCCCGATCGGGGCGAAGTTCATGGGATTTTATCCACAGAATTATAAGAGCACACGTTTTTAATATATTATTTTATTATTTAACACTCAGTATTTAACTTAAGCACTGCAAGCCATGCATACAGCGCCGGACATGACAGATTTTCTGGTACGCAAAACAAGTAATTTAAAGGAATACCTTAGCTTATTACCGTTACCGTGGCAGCCAACAACAACACAGCTTAACCCTCCGCACATATTTATATTTAGTTATATTGAAAAAGTTTCAATTCAGTCAATCTTTTTTACCCCGCTTTAACATGTATTTCTATGGAGACAGGCCGTAGCTGTCGGGCAAGATGGCGGATAGCAGCGGCGGCACATAATATATGCGTTCTGATTGGTCAGATCACCTGTCAATCAAGCTCTTTGCGAACGGTCAATTGTCTTAAACTCTGTCCTCCTTTTGGCATTGAAACCCAGCATTAAGTGTTTTTGATAAAACACATACACACATCTCATAAAGGCAAGTCAGATGCATTCCAGTCTAACCTCTTCGAATGAGCTCACTGTGTGCAAGAGACTTTTCTTGCAGCAATTCTTTTGCTGAGGTTATCCTTTCATACTAATCTGGGACCAGCTCTGCCATTACTTCTGTAATGTTATTTGCTCATTATTGATTTTATGTGACTATTAGTAAAAAATAAAATAATAAATGCCATTAATTCTGCCCACTTACCTAGCACCCGTCTTACACTACTGTTAAAAAAAAAAATAATTAAAAAATGCAGTAAAAACAGTAATATTGTGAAATATTAGTAATATTTAAAATAACTGTTCTATTTGAATATGTTGTAAAATGTAATTTATTCTTGTAAAGCCAAAGCTGAATTCAGCAGCCAGCCTTCAGTGTCGCTTCGTATGATCCTTAAGAAATCATTCTAATATGATGACTTGCTGCTCAAGAAACATTTTTATCAATATTAAATGTTGTATCAATTTTTGTATCAGAAGCTTTTACTCTCACTTTTAAGAAATGCAATTCATCCTTGCTAAACAATATCATAAATTTATTTCACAAATATGTTACGGACACCAAGCTTTTTAACCCTAAATTCTAATATATTCCAATAAATTCATATATATATATATACAGTATCTCACAAAAGTGAGTACACCCCTCACATTTCGGCAATCAATTTAGTATATCTTTTCAAGGGACAATACTATAGAAATTAAACTTGGATATATTTTAGAGTAGTCAATGTGCAACTTGTATAGAAGTAAAGATTTACTGTCCTCTGAAAATAACTCAACATACAGCCATTATTGTCAAAAAGGCTGGCAACAAAACTGAGTACACCCTAAAGCAGGGGTGGGGAACGTTGATCCTGGAGGGCCACTCTCCTGCAGAGTTTAGCTCCAACCCTAATCAAACACACCTGAACCAGCTAATCAAGGTCTTCAGGATGCAATTAGGTATTTTTTTCCCCAGGGTTTTTCAGGGTTGGAGCTAAACTCTGCAGGAGAGTGGACCTCCAGGATCAACGTTCCCCACCCCTGCCCTAAAGGATAACAGCTATACATCGTTTAACCATGCAAAGCCACATGTCCTATTCATCATGTTCATGTTTTTGTCTGCTTGACAGGACCATACAAATGTGTATCTTGTTTTAGATCAGTTAAAATTTGGTTCTTTGAGTACAATTCTTTCATACTGACCATTGGATGTTCAACATGGCACCTCATGAGGATTTGAGAATTAGAATTGTTGCTCTCCACAAAGATGGCCTAGGCTATAAGAAGTTCGGTAACAGCCTGGAACTGAGTTACAGTACAGTGGCCAGGGTAATACAGAGGTTTTCCAAGACGGGTTTCACTCGGAACAGGCCTCGCAAGGGTCGATCAAAGAAGTTGAGTCCTTGTGCTGTGCGTCAGGTGCAGAATCTGGCTTCAAAAAACAGATGCATGAGTGCTGCCAGCATTGCTTTAGAGGTTGCAGAAGCGGAAGGTCAGCTTGTCAGTGCTCAGACCATACGCCACACACTGCAACAAGTCGGTTTGCATGGCCGTCATCCCAGAAGGAAGCCTCTTCTGAAGCTGGCTCACAAAAAAGCGTGCAAACAGTTTGCTAAAGACAACCTGGCCAAGAGCATGAATTACTGGAACCATGTCCTGTGGTCTGATGAGTCTAAGGTAAACTTGTTTGACTCAGATGTCCAGATTTGTCCAGCATGTGTGGCGACGCCCTGGTGAGGAGTACCAAGAAAATTGTGCCTTGCCTACAGTCAAGCATGGTGGTGGTAGCATCATGGTCTGGGGCTGCATGACTACTGCTGGTACTGGGGAGCTGCGGTTCATTGAGGGAAACATGGATTCCAACATGTACTGTGACATTCTGAAGCAGAAGATGATGCCCTCCCTTCAGAAACTGTTTTCCAACATAACCACCCAAACACACCACCAAGATGACAGCTGCCTTGCTGCTGAAGGTGAAGGTGAAGGTGATGGAGTGGTCAAGTATGTCTCCAGATCTGAACCCTATTGAGCACATGTGGGGCATCCTCAAGCGGAAGGTGGAGAAGCACCATGTGTCTAACATCCAGCAGCTCCGTGATGTCATTATGGAGGAGTGGAAGAGGATGCCAGCAACAACCTGTGCATCTCTGGTGAACTCCATGCCCAGGAGGATTAAGGCAGTGCTAGATAACAATGGTGCCCCTGCAAAATATTGACACTTTGGACACAGTTTTGACATGTTCACTTAGGGTGTACTCATTTTTGTTGCCAGTTATTTGGACAATAATGGTTATATGTTGAGTTATATTTAGAGGACAGTAAATTTGTACTTCTATACAAGCTGCACATTGACTACTCTAAAATATATCCAAGTTTCATTTGTGCAGTATTGTCCCTTGAGAAATTATACTAAAATTTTTGCTGAAATGTGAGGGGTGTACTCACTTTTGTGAGATACTGTATATATATATAATTTTTTCCACCACGTGTAAATCTTGCAGTATAACTTTCATTGTGCAATGTAAATTAAATGATTTTGTCTGCCACAATAATGTAATATCTTTTATTTTGTCTTTTAATTATCTTTTCTCATCAAACTGATATATGAGCAACATATGAATGAATGAATGAACGAAGTTAATTTCAATCATTATTCAAAACACAACTGATTTGATTACAATTTGCAATTGATTGACAGCTCTAGTTTACATCCATTTGGCTGGAGCAGGGAAGTGCCACTTTTAACCGTGAGAAAGAAAACTTGTTGATGAGAGCAAAGGCAGAGCTGTGCCCTTGAGCACAACAGCAGGTCACCACCCTTTCACAGGTGTAGCACTTTGCATATTCTCCCCATTAATCACACCTCTCTGCACACAGGACACAGCAGCTCACGCAGTGAATACCTATCAGACTGGAGAACATTAAGAGTTCTGAGGCAAAATAACCTCTGTTGAATTAACCTGTCCAGAGAGAGAGAGGATTTCAAATTATCTTAAAATAACTGTTCAAGTGTGCTCGTATAAAACCTCTTGCTCTGCGGTTGCTAGGGTGTTGGAGATAGTTGCTAGGTGGTAGTGTTGCTTTCGTCAACAAAAATTATGACTAAATATCGTCGTCAACGAACCTTTATCACGTGACGAAAACGAGACGAGACGTAAATGCTGGTCATGTGACGATGACTATAATTAAATGTATAATGCAATATTGTTGACGAATAAAAACGAGACTAAATGTGGTTTACAAAATAAAAACTATGCTAAAATGTCTCTTCATTTTCGTTGACCAAAACGAGACGAAACGAAATGTTATAACGTTATTTCGTCTCGTTTAGTCGCGTTATTATTATTTTGCAGTATTTTTGTTTCATGTGTCTCACTTCAGGGGCTGTCAGGGTTGCCAGGTTTTCGCAACAAAACCCGCCCAATTGCTACTCAAAACTAGCCCAATCGCATTTCGAGGGGGGTTCCCCGGTAAAGTTCCAGGGGCTAAATATTCCATTCCAGCATTCCAGGGGCTAAATATCACGTTATTGGGGTCGCTTCAACCCGCGGACATGAAAAACAACCCGTGGCAACAGTGTTAAAGTAGTCCAATTCCACGGGAAAACCGCGGACTTGGCAACAGTCTGCACAGACGCGGGCGACGTCACTTCCTCAAGCCCCACTCGCGGCATTATTTAGAAGACGACAACAAACAAATTAAGTATGACACAGAGAAAGGGACCGATGGCCGGCTTCATCTGACTTCAGTTTACAAGCAATACAAGTAACAGACACACACATTTTATTTGCACTTTTTAGTATGTTATTGTAGCTCGAGCATTCAAGCACCTTGTTTCTCTTTATTAAACTTGAATGTATATATTTTTTTTCTGGCATTGTCATGTGATGCTATTTTATTTTATTTATTGTTTTTATTTATTTAAATTTATGTGTGTGTACTTCTAATATGTTTGGTTGGTAAAATAAATGTTGTAAATTCAAATCAGAGTGTCTTTGGATGTATTCTTGAGTCTATAAGGTAACAATAATATAATAAGATAACCTTGTTTGAAATGGGTTTGGCTTAAAGAAAATTTTGGTTTCGTCTATACTGCTAGGTACTTATACTATATTGACTGGGTTAAATAGAATTGCATTACTAAAAAGAGACTAAAATACAATTTTCATTGACTAAAACTAGACTAAATGTCATCAGTTTTCGTCGACTAAAACTAGACTAAAATGTCATCAGTTTTCGTCGACTAAAACTAGACAAAAATAGTCATGGATAATTCTGACTAAAATAAGACTAAAATGCTCAGACTTTTAGTTGACTGAAACTTGACTAGACTAAAAAGAGTATGAACGTGACTAAAACTAATAAAAACTAAAATGACAGCTTCACACAAAGACTAGACTAAAACTAAAATTAAAACAGGCCGCCAAAAACAACACTACTAGGTGGTTACACTGAAAAAACAAGAAGTTAAATTTACTTAATTTTTATTTTGCAAGTTTTTGCGCGCATATTTTTAAGTAAAATTTAAATACGGAATTAAGTAAAATCAACCTAACTAAGTTATGTAAAATTAGCAAAGGAAATAAGTAACTTAACGTGGCCAGGTAAAGTTTGATGAGTAATTTTTACTTAATTATTTTAAGTTTACCCTGCAATACTCAAGTACATTTCACTCAGTCACGGTTTGTAAACTTTACTCAAACAACATAGCACTGAAGAAAAAAATGCCTATAAAGCATGTGGTTAAGTTAGAATCACGTATGTAAACAAGTAGACAGCTCATTATTCTTTTAAAGGTAATAAGTTGACTCAATATAGTTATTAACTGAATGAACACAGAGACCTGAATACTTGGCACATGATATACAATGACGGTGATAATCAGTAAATAGTGGTTGAGTATGAATGGGTCATGTTGAGTAAAAAATTAACTCCAGATGTCACAAAACAGCAAGTTACTAAACCTAACAACAAAAGCAACCATAAAACAGTGTAAATAGATCTCGAAAACAGCAAAATAAATTACCTTATTTATTATTCATGCCCAATTGCATGATGGGAATAACCGGATCATGAGGTTGATATTTACTTAAACAATCTTTGTCAAAAATAACAAACAAATCCAAGTAAAATATACTTATTAGTTCAAACTTTAAATTCTACAAGCTTAAATTGAGTACTAATATTGAATTTACTCTCTTTTTTAAATTCTTGCCTGAACTAAATTATTTAATGTAGAAATTACATTTGTTTTTCTGTAGTATTTACTTCACCACAAAATAATTTTTATCAGTGTACTTACTGGACAAGACAAAGGGCCCTATTTTAACGATCTAAGCACATGGTCTAAAGCGCACGGAGCAGGTGCACTTAGGGCGTGTCCGAATCCTCTTTTGCTAGTTTCACGACGGGAAAAACGGTCAGCGCGCCCGGCGCATGGTCTAAAAGAGTTGTCCCTATTCTCTTAATGAGTCATGGGTGTGTTTTGGGCATAACGTAGAATAAACCAACCAGAGTCTCATCTCCCATTCCCTTTAAGAGCGAGTTGCAATCGCGCCATGGTGGAATTTGCAAGCGCAAAGACTGAACGCATCTCCAGAGAGGAAACGGAACGGCTTGTGCGCGAGCAAATAGGTAGGCTAATTCTGATACATGCAATGACTATCCATCATGACATGTAGGCATGTTTATATATATGTAGCCAACACAATAATAATCTTTTACATTGTAATCCTTTAATTTTTAATATTTGGCATGTTTGTGTGCTGCTGCGCGTCCCTGTGTGTGTAATAAGCAAAAATGTACGTGTGTTGTGGACCCGCCTATAGGCGCATATTACTAGCGCGCTCTTTAAATAAATAAAAAAATACTGTGCCATTGACTTTAGACCAGGTTTTAGTTGGTCAATGGTGCGGTCTATTTCAGTTGCCTCAAAATAGCAACGCGCCAACGATGCGCCTGAACACACCTCGTTTTCAGACCAGCATGCCCATGTGGCGCACAAATGGGCTCAAATGCATTTGCTATTTAAACAACGTGGCGCAGTACGTGAAAATGATAACTGCGTCACGCTGAAACTAGCAAAAAAACACCTGCGTCGCGCCTGGCGCCGCATTGCGCCAGGTGTATGATAGGCCCCAAAATGTCCACCCTCAAGTATCTAGTAGGGGTGTGCGATATATATCATCTGCGATAATATCGTAATTGTAGTTTTAACGATGTGTGATTTGACATTATCGAGTATTTTGCAAAAGACATTCAAAAGACCCCTACAGAGTGCACGCTTACATTACGTGAAGTCTAGACTAGTGTGAGTGGGCATTTAGAGTGCGTTCACAACAGTTCAAGAAACAAGAAGTTAATTAAGAGACTTACGTTTTAGACACCATATTTCCTGTTTTTGCTCTATTTCGACAACAAAAATAATTCCAAACACAGCCACATCACTGCAATATGACGGTGTTTCGTTCCTGAATGAATCAACCGTTGTAAAGAAATGATTCAATGATTCGGTTCAATCGCAATGACTCACTTATTAACAGTGACTTGCTGCCACCTGCTGGCAGTTTTAATGTCACATTCAAAGTATCTTTAATTATTTAAATAATTTCAAATATCAGTATTCAACATTTTATTTTAAAAACATCAAAACATATTTTTTTTTGCATTTGTAATCACAGGTTAAATGCATTCATGTCCTGCATTAAACAGTGTGTAAACATCTAAATGCCACTTCAGATGCAGCTTCTGTGTTTCCTCTGCATTGCAAAGATGAATTTTGTTGATACTGATTTAATTTGCTTGGTAACAGCCCAAATGTCTTATTATTCTAATTCACTGATTAAATGTAAGAATTTGACTCAAAAGACAATGGACGTTTTAGAAAAATTGGCTTTATAAAGGTAAAAATGCCCATAAAAGGTAAAAAATCAGTTTAAACTTATTGGAAAAGATTAATTTATATCATTGTGAACTGACCACCACACAGAATATGAAGAATATCAAAAACTTTAGAAGTCAGCTGTCTACAGCAGTCCTTAAAGTACCAGCACAATAACACACTCAGCAAAATATAGTCTAATTATCGTTATCGATAAAATCCCAGGAAATATTGAGATATCATTTTTTGTCAATATCGCACACCCCTACAGTAGTATCTAGATAACCTTTTATGGTCCAGTAGAGAGAAATCTGGAGAAAAAACATATTTTGAACCACTAACTTAAGGAAGACCATCTTTATAAACTATAAACTGCTTTGGATAGTAAAAAGTGTTAAAATAACTAGGTGAGTTTGTATATACAAGTATCATGTTTACTCCCACACACAGATGAGCCATCAATACTGTAGCTGTTCTCTTTGTAGCAAATAGAGACATTTTTGAAGTCCAGAAATCCAGACCAAAATTCCTTTTCCTTTGTTGTTGTCCAAAACAACTAACACTGCTGACAAGTAGATATTGCACACTTAATGACTGATGAGCTGGACAAAGAAAACAAACAGAGCTGTTGTTCTAATGACCAGCACTGTTATTACTGCTCCTATCACCAAATGCTCATACAATACAATCAAAACGCTCTCTCTATCATTTCCCTTCAACAAAACACTTGGCATCTAGGTTCAGTATTACACAGACCCTAAAACATGTGGACAATGTGAACCTAGTCACCCATGGGGTGTTGGAACACTCTTCAATCCTTTTTTGAACATGCAACTGCATTCTTTTCCTCCAGTTTCTCACTATTTTTCTAATCCACCCTGACCGGCCAACAGAGCACAGGCTGGTGCTTTTCATTTCAGAACTGATCTGAAAATAGCCTCACTGTTGAGCCATATTTGAATGAGAGGGTCATCTGAATGGCTGCTTAGCGCAGGCACCAGTTCATTCTCCACTCAGCTGACTGCAAATAACACCCTATTGCTTCCAACATTGCTGCCATTAAACATGCGATCCGTCTACTTGGATAAACACAAATGGAATCAAGTTTCAAAGTCACGTTTGATTTCTGTTAAAAAAACTCATTTCATGGAGTTTTGGGATAGTAGCTTTTTACTTCCTTCCTTGGTATATCTCCAGCTGTAGCAGAAGGGAATGTGTGGACAGATAAAATGAGCTTCCCCTTCCAATGAACCACCTCATTCTCATAACATGAAGCCAAACACCAGCTCTGACTCAGAGACTATAACCTAAGCTGACCTTAAAAAAGTATTTCTGCTGTGAAAATTACAAGCTTTGAGTCTCTTCTGTCTCACTGGATCCAGGAGTTGGGGGGTCTTTCAAAAAGAAAGTCTGATGCCTTTGAAAAGTCTCAGAAAAATAATATAGGCACAACGTAGGCACAATCTGCTTAACGTAGGGTGTCGTGGGGATTCGTAAATGACAATGAGCGTCGGGATGCAAGATTCAATCGTTTTATCTTGTGTAGTGTGTAATAGTGGACGACAACCGATGCTTCACGATGTCACCTCAGAAAGACTAGCATGTTTCATGTTTTTTTTCATCGTCCAAGAAGAGTTCCATCATATCTGTGACACTGGCCAATAGGAACACAGAAACGCCTTCATACATGCTTTCTAACAAGCCAAAATGAAAGAGACAATGGTATCGGCCCTGCTACTATAGGTGGAATTTTACAAATGGAGCAAATATTCGTGGAGCTGTGACAATAATACTCCTGAATTTATGGATGTTTCCTCGAGGGACTACTGCGACAGAGTGAAAAAAAGGTTAAATGAACACTATTTTACCTCAGTTCTTTTAAACAGTCCATACTGTCCTCTTCATGCAATCCAGATTTGTGTCTACTGTTAGGTTTTCTTTCTTTTTTGGGCTTTTCTGATGACAAGACAGGGCAAAACATGCTGTTTGCTGGCCATTGTTTGTATGCGCTCATAGAAGACAGCAAGCGAATGGTCGAGTAGAAATGTGTAGTCTGACATGTTTCTTGTTCACAACACGACAAGTTTTTAAGAGTCAAAATTGTATAATCGGACACAGTGACTGTCGTAATCGACAAAAACATAGTGTAGTTTGAACCAGGCTTTAGATGTAGTCATTACACAGTACTGACTCACTTTAAATGAAGTGTCTTTAACTACTATGTATCATGTATAATTTCCCCCCTTTAGAATCAATAACTTTCCTATAGGGTTGGGAATCGAAAATCGATTCCGATTCCAGAATCGGATACTTAAGGTCAGGAATCGGATACTTGTTGTCAAATTAAAATTTCGATTCCGCCTATCGATTCCTATGCGCTTTTTTTTTTCTTCATCTGTGAGGACCGGTGTGACCTATCGATCTGTCAGGACCTTGCTCGCTAATCTAAGCGCTCCAAAGTTTGGCTACATTTGCGATCAGAAGCCAAAAAAGCTAAGTATAATATCTGTGCTAGCTAAACATGTTGCATGAGAGGTGTCACTACCAAGATGACCTTAATTTAATAGATTGTTAAAGATCGCGAACATGATTCAAACACCAACGTGATTCTATTCCTAAATTACAATGATTCGTCTGTTTCATTCCTCAACCTTTGACGTGTGCGATCAATGTTGTGATCACTTGGTTCGTCTGTGCAGCGTTCGATCACATCAGTGTGATTTGAACATTTAAATCTGCATTCGTGCTGCTGCTGACCTAAAGAGAGCAGCTGTCATCAGTTATGAATGAAAAAGCTTCACAGTCTTTTCAACCACACAGTATCATTATTTCTGTGTTACAAACATTCAAATCACAGAAGCACTGTTATAAAAGTTTATAGTTCAGATATAAACTCTGATGTGTACGGTAGCGATTAAAATAGAGTAAATCACCTTTTGAAAGTAATTTGACACTTCAAATGAAGATGTATCGATTACATTGTTACGCCAGTAGGTGGCGAAAAGGGGCTGTTAAAATGTATTTGTCTGAATCATACAAGAGATTCGTTCAAGAACGCGGATTCATCCTTGACACATCTTGAGTGAGTCATTCATAAATTACATGTGATTTTGTTTAGTTGTCTAATGTTTTTTCTTCATAATCATGAGAGAACCACAACTTCCATTGGGAAAAAAAAAAAAAAAAAACTCAATTTATCCAGAATCATGCAGTTGTATTTTGCAAACAAACAGCTCTTAAAGAGTCCAGTTTTTATGTAGCCTGTTGATTTTTGTTCATGGTATTCAGCTCCAATAAATGGTTTGCAAAAAAGAGACTCAGGATAAATGTTTGATATCATTAATCACATTGGAATCGAAACTGGGAATCGAAAAGAATCGGAATCGATAAGCAGAATAGGAATCGGAATCGATAAAATTCAAACGATGCCCAACCCTACTCTCCTATAGTAAGAAAATGGCAATTCAAAGATGGACTCACATAATCATGTACTATTGCATTGTAGATAGGGTCATGTTTTTATGCTGTACAAGTTATCTAGATTTTGAGCTGGGAACAAAAGGAATCTGTACTTTAAAAGGAATGTAACATATCTAAGTTCTTAATGGATTTTCATGAGGACATTTATAGTCCTCTAAAGTTCAGCAAACAGAACAGAACAAAATCTATACCACACTGTGATTAAACATTCTACATGGTAAATGCATTAACTGTTTATCAGAGGCCATCTAACTCTAGCCAACCACCAACATATTTCATTTTACTGGGCAAGTGGTCAAAACACTGTGCTCTGAATTAATGATTTCATACAGATCTGAAGTTCAGCCAAAATATGAGGGTTTGTAGCCATATATTTAGCCAGACGTGTTCCAACATACTGTAATCGCTTAGCTTATATAGTACTGAATATTGCATTTATTATTCACTAACTCATTAAAAATTAATATATTTGTTACTAAATTACGTTTACAGCCGTAATACACTCACAACTGTAGGTCTAATTTTAAAATGTTAAAATATTCCAGATGTGAGGCATCCAAATGTTATCTTTATAGCAAAATCTCTATTAGGGCGGTCTTTAAGAGGGGGAGACATCCACCTATGGTGGCGGGGAGCGTTTGCACTCTTGTCCTTGTGGAAACTCTATGAAGTTAGTGACAACAGATCTGCAGTGCAGACTCATGGAGTCCAGCTGTTTCAAAATGATGTTCAAATCACATTCTTGGTAGATTTATTCAATGTTGACTCTTTCAAAGCCAGACTCATTTATCAGTCCAAGCCTTCTACATCATAAATGAATCATAACTAACAATGATATTTGATAAATCAGAGATCTAGATAGTGGAAGGAAATGTCATCAAAATGAAACTCTTGATGAACATTCATAGCACTGTAACTGATAGTTGTTAAAACAATCTTTACTTTTGCCAAAGGGTGTAAAGCTGTAGAGGTAGATAAAGCCTAACCTCAACTGAGGAGTGTTTGTGTGTTCAGCATAAAAACCTACTGTTTCATCTCAAACGCACACACATAAACACACAAACACACAGTGTTTGGCAGCATTTTCCATTGTAGATAAGGCTCCTGCAGTGGTAAACTGGCAGTCAGCCACGATCTCTGTGCCAGACAATACACATCCTCATTTACCAGCCACAAACACACACACATCAAGACTTCAAATTCCAGTAAGTCTTACAAAGAAATCTTCTTGTGGCCTAACAAAGAAGACAAACCTCAGGGAACTCATGATTTTCACACATGTATCAAGCACAATTCCATCACCAGGACAGAAGACGATTACAATAACACTGCAATTGAACTGAATGTCAGCTTTCATGAGCCACTGTAAATAAGTCAAGAACAGACACAGCGCACTATATGAAGTGATATGAAGAAAGAGATACCCAAGAGACTGAGGATGTGCAGGAGGTCAGAGAGATAAAGCAGACTGTTGCTTTCCATCTCTGCAGTTAAAGCTGGCTGAAATGAAGCAAACTTTGAAATGGAAATGCAATAGAAAGTTTATCCCCTGGGGTGGATTGTGGACATGTAACACACACACATAGAGATAATCTCTTTTTCTACCCCACTGAGACTCTTTTCATTCAGTGTTACTCAGCACATTTCTAGCACACACACTGATATCCACATAACTAGATTTTTAAATATTTAGAAAAAAATTGAGAGGTTCTTGCAAGTCCCACCACAGCTCTAAGGTGGTTGTCAAGGTGTAGCTATGCAGTTGCTAAGGTGTTGCTAAGCCTAAAGTGCCTATTCTTAGGCCATGTGTCCACCAAAGTGTTTTGTCCCCTAGACTAGCATATTTTTTCAATTGTTTTCAATGGGAGCGCCATGTTTTTTTTTTTTAAACGCCAGCAGCGTGACGAGCACTGAGCTCTTTTTCATGTTGAGTGCTGGGCGCTCAGGGGGGTTTTTCTTACCACCAAGAGTTGAAGAATGTTACGCTTTGGGTAAAACTCAGCGCTCATCACTGTCACTTTTTAGTCAGCCATCCAATCACAGTGGAGGGGTGGGAGTAATACCACTTTGACCAGCTGTCACACATTCTGCTTGTACTACAACTAAACAACAATGGAGAAGTTTATATTTCTTGTCTCTGAGTATTCATGTCTGTACCAGATGTGATTCCAGAACTACTAACTACTACTATGAATATTGCTTTAAAAAATAATGCTTGCAACATTTACTGTACTTCGCAACCAAAATGTCTCAAATGAAAAAACAAAAGCGCTCACAGCTAGGTGTTTTAAGCAGAGCGCCTGGAGTTTTCAGTTGGCTAAAAATGCTTTGGTGGACAGACAGACTTAAAGTTGCCATTAATTGAGAATTTTGACCAATTTGTCTTTACTATTGTGCCATATATTTAAGTGAAACAACTTATCGAAAAGGGGGGGGAAAAAGATAGGATGACACTTTATTTTGACTTTTATCCAGAATTGACAGGATTGTAGAAAGTGGACAATGGATGATAGAGGGATAATAGTCTCATTTGAATGAAATACAGTATATGGCTTAAATAATATGGCTTGTGTGCCTACTTTAAAGTAAACCGTGAGATTTCTTGTTATTTTATTGCCTGCAGTATAAAAAATGCAAATCTTTGTAACAAGCCACATGATTTGAGGTATCAGTCATGTTCTTGGCAAAAACGTGTTGTGGGAAAGTCTACGTTTACTTAGTGTTAGTGGTTTGATCAAATGTCTAAACCTAAGTATAAACAACTGTAAAATGATGCTTGCTGTTTCTGAGACGTGTATCTTGACAGCATGTACACACAGCAGTGATGAAGAGCAATGGGATCCAGACAAGTGTGGATAAAAGCTCCATTTATCATCCAACCTACATTTACCCCCTACAGCTGCATTCTGATACTGGCCACTACTGTGAGTGAAACAGCAAAACAGAGCCAAAGACACAGGATAGGGACGAAAAGATGCAGAACAGACAGAACAAACCAAATATATAGAGCAAAAAGAGAAAAAGTAGGAAATAATAAAAGACAGACAGTAATTATATCATATGGTTAAACACAGAGAATCGATCGCAGTGACTAGTGAGCCCACACAAACAAACATACAACCCCACTGAGGATGAATGATAATACAAGACATCCACAGCACAGTGATATGATAGTCAGACCTGTGTCCGGATCTTCCACCCGGGTTTCCTGGTTCCCCATGCCTGCTACTCTCTGCTCCACAGAAGACACTAATCCATCAGAGCAGAGCTCCGACACACCTGACAAAGCACGCTTGCTTTGCCACCCGTGCGTACGAGATAAAGACAATGAGACAGAGGTGTTTGTCCTCTCCCCTCGTCCTGCCGGCTGTGAATCAGCAGCCAGACAACATTCCTGCTGACTGTCAGTCTGTCCAAACGCAACTCTCTCAATCGTCTACTCATTCACTTGTTTGTTCTCTCTCTCTCTCTCTCTCTCTCTCAGCTGCAGCAGGAGTGTATTCAGTGTGTTATTAGTCGTGTCTCTGTTTTGGGGGTGTGGTTTCCCTCCATCACATATGTGCTCCTCCTCCAACTGAAGCATGAAAATTAGAGCAAGCAACTCCCTCTTTTATCTTGCACTGTCTTTCCTTTGCTTTACTTCTATCTTCAGAAATGAAGAGTATATAGGACTGATGGAGAGGAACAAACTGAAAGAAAGGAGGCTCTATTCATCTCCTTCCACATGTGCATTTTGTCTGACCTCAATCATCTGCTCTGTAGCAGAGGAAACTGGGTGATACACTGGGACACACATGTGCAGAGCCACACCGTGTTTTTGTCATAGATTGCTGCATTATCATAGACTGATCATTTTCTGTTCTCAGTAGGAGGCATGAAAAGACAAATGTGTTATTTTCTTTAGCTCTTTCCCTCCCCCTCATTCTCTATTAATGTAAAATGCATATGAGTTAAATATTCATGCTAGCAAAAAAAAAAAAAAAAAGTAATCTTTGCCTGAATCTGTCCCTGGCTTGACAATGCAGACAGAATGCATATCTCTGCTGCTCATTTCATCTCTTTTTTTCTCTTCTCAATAGCAAGTTTTAATATTATATTTTATCTCATGTAGAGTGGGATCCAAAAGTCTGATAGCACTGGTGAAAAAGCCTCTAATTTACAAGTATCTAATTAAATACATTTATTTCATTACAAATTATGTTATTGGCATAAACAATTGATTTAAAAGTTGAATTAAAAATCAACATACATGTCAGTTTTTTTGGTTTGTCTCTCTTTTGCTTTAATGACAGCAGCACTTAAAGGGATAGTTCACCCAAAAATGAAAATTCTGTCATAATTTACTCACCCTCAAGTAGTTCCAAACCTGTTTGAATGTCTTTGTTCTGCTGAACACAAAGGAAGATATTCTGAAGAATGTGGGAAACAGAGCAGTTCTGGGGCACCATTGACTTCCATAGTATTTTTTTTTTCCTACTATGGAAGTCAATGGTGCCCCAAAACAGCCTGGTTACAAACTTTCTTCAGAATATCTTCCTTTGTGTTCGGCAGAACAAAGAAATTCTTACAGGTTTGGAACTACTTGAGGATGAGTAAATGATGACAGAATTTTCATTTTTGGGTGAACTATCCCTTTAAGCTGAATGAACTCCACAAGCATTTGTCAAACCTGAAGATCATGTTCTCCAGCATGATTTGAGTTCAATAGGCTCTTTGAATTAAGAAAATCTGGTGTCTGCACAGAAAGTCACATGATAAATGTCACTTATTATTTAATTAGTGGCCTAGAAATATTACATGTGCAGAATATTAAATATTAATGTTTTAAATCATAAACATTATTTAGTGTAAATTCTTCATAATACTAAAAAATCTGTTTATTTTTAGTTTTTAAATTAGATTTTAAATCCCATATTTTAAGATGTTGATTAATGTGGTAAAATAAACCCAGATGACTGGCTGACTGCTTAACCTGCTTTATATACAGCTACTTACCAAATCAATAAATAAACGGGCATGAAATATTGATTTGAGTTATTTTATTATGTGAAAAGCAAGAGACTGCAGTGTGATATGAGATACATCAAACCAGCCAAGTCATTTAGAAATTCAGTCAGTTATATTGCTTAGCAGGTTTTATAACTGACCACAAAATTTTGCAAATGACCAATAATAATCAAGCATTCCAGAGAACCATGTAATGTAATCTATCCTTTTATTTTCCTGTTTATTGGAGTGCCTCTCCTTTACTCAAGTACAGAATCTTGGTGTGTTTTGTGTAGTTTTCTTAAGGAAATGTGAACTATTAAAGTTGTTACAGGGAGTGTGAATTATTATAATATTATTTCTTATTGTCCTTTTTGTCATTCTTTCGAATTTACTAAGGTTATATAAAGCCTCTTCACACTTGGTAAATAGGCCCAGTTCTAATCTGCACTCCTGTAGCTCACTTACATTCACAAACAGGCAGAACAAAGCCTCTGTGAACTACAGCTGAGCTGATCTGTGCCCACCCAAACCTCTCATGGCCTCACTTCGATGACCGTACATGAGCAGAGACTTAGAACTGTTAGAAATGAAAGGAATGCTCCGGGTTTAATACAAGCTGAGCTCCACATTTTCTATTACCTCTAAAAATAAAGTTTTGATTTGTTCCTCAGTTTATAAAAACAAACAAATAACATTTCACTGTAATGCACCTACAATGGCATTCAATTAGGCAAGGCATTCTGAGGGGTTTACAAACAAAGTGTGCATATAATTTTTTTAAAGTAAATATATTAGGTGTCGCGATATATTGACGATAACCGTGATATTCAAATCATGAAATATCGACATCGTGTTAATTTAGGGTGTGGCGATATACCGGTATTGGCGATCACCATGATATTTAAAATGAGCAGGACACTTATGATAACACAACACGCAAATAGTCTACTCCAGCACCAGTACCTGGTTGACCTCCCAGGTGGCACTATTGCGCCTTAATGCTGACATCTGTCAAACAAGAAGAAGACGCAGCTCGCGGCCGCGCCAAAGAACTTATACTGACGCACTACTTCGAGAAGAACCATGTTCAATATTATCCAGACAGTAAGTTGCCATTATTTTACTAGTCATGGAATGGGAAATGTTACATTAACATGTTAACAGCGGTTTCCTGTGTTCATAATATATTTAAATAAAAGGGTGATTCTTTTAATAAGTACCGCATTTTCTTTACTCATCTAATTTTTTGTATTTGTATTTGTATTTGCAATCAAGTCATGGCCAATACTGCCTTTGTGTAACAATTGATTTCTTTGTTCAAATCTATTACACGATTAAAACTGATCTAGAAAAACTGAGCAACCACATTAAACTCTGTAAAATGTTAAGTTGGTCGCAGTGCCATGCACTTAATGCCTCATGTCGTTCTAGTCTGTGAAAACAACTCTAAAAAATACAGTTTCAGTTAAATCAGCACAGGAGAATCATTTCTTCACCCTGTTTTATGAAGGTCAAGGCAGCATTAATATTTAAAAGCAATTCGTATGGTTTGCAATATGGAAGCAATCAGGGAACACCTTGAGGGCAAAAACTGTGATTAACGCTGGGCTAAATAGACAACACAAGATAAAGATGACAAAAATATCAAAAACATATTAGCTGCTAGGAGTGTAAAATGATTTTACAGGCATTACAAGCATCTCTGCTATTAGTCAAGTGGTAATGCTGTACATTTTAAATTACAATTTGCTACCTAAATTTCTAGAAAGAAATTGATCAATTTAATGCATCCTTGTTAAATAAAAGTATACATTTCTTTCAAACAAAAAAGTAAAAATCTTTTGAACAGTAGTATTTTTACAGAATTTATTTTGCAGAGCGGCAACACTCAGCCCACATTCGAGAGAGATTACCATGGCAGCTCTGCCTAATTAACCATCAACGTCAGCTGAGCGAGACTTTGAGTCTGAACTCCTGTAAGCTGACAGTGTGGAATACGGTGACAATGCACTATTCACACGTACTCTAAATCCACAACACTGAGTCATACACTTAATACGTCTCACAATGACATAAGCGCTATTACATCCAGCCTAACTGTCCACATAAACATCCAGTCTCTATATGGTACACAGCATCACAGATCTTTGTGAAGTGTTGTGTATTGGAAACTGAATAAATGGGAGTGTTAATTAAAAGACAACGAGACAGAATGTCATTTGACCTTAAGCAAAATGTTGTCCACTAACACATGCATAGATGTTATTTATAGAAGAGAGACCATGTGTCTCTCTCTTCATTTCTCTTTGGAGACCTAACAGCAAAGGAAAGTTTCATTTAAATATTGATGAGGCCCTGTTATGGCTGGCTAAGGTGATGTGAGTTGTCATATACTGTAGCAGTGGCTGATAAGGATTCTTACTGCCTGCTTCAAACTTTATTTGGTGATTCATAATAACTAGTTTACATTTTGACGAATTTGCGGCTAATTCATGTGAAGCTTATTTGAACATTTTCGTATGATCTAATGTCCCACTAAGGGTTATGTGACATATACAGTAAAGGCACACCAACAGACAGTTCAGACGCCCAGAAGCTAAAAAATCCAGTTTAGGCTCTGTTACCTGAGTGCTCATAAACCTTAAGAGAAAATATGACAATATTACAACATCAAAATGAAAGATGACATGCTGACACCTAGTGGTCGACCGATATATCGCCAAGGCTGATATATCAGCCGATATTTGGCATTTTTCAAATATCGGCATTGGCCGATACATTTTTCTGTTTGGCTGATGCTTTCATGGCGGGACTTTTATTTTGACGGCGCTGAGAATGGCAGCGCCTAAGCATACAGTGTTCACATTCTCCCTCTAGTTCGCTATCGTCGTTAACAGTTCTGTCTAATACAGATAGAAGTATGTCTAATAATCAGATAGAACTGTTAACAAAGGAATTAAATGCATACAAAAAGAATTATAACGATTGCTTTTATATTATTAGTAACAGAAAGGCAAACATTATAATACATTCTCGTTTGCCGACAGCATTCAGAATCAGCAAATACGCATTTATATCATTTAAACAAATCTTTGAATGACTAATGGACATTTAATTTCACAAACCTTGCAAACTTAGTAGAATCCAGTCGTGAGATCTTGTGAAGTGTGCATTTTTATCCTGTATGATCGCGTGTTCTCTGCGTGACGGTCGGTCAGGAGGAAACGTGCGATCAACAAACTTTAAACTCGTGATTTCATGTGCTGTATGCAAAATGACTGTTACCTTGGCTTTATTTGAACAATATGATTCCCAATGAACACAAACTTCCCAGAATACCGAGTGCCCTGTTAGTTACAGTGTTTACTTCCTTTTTAATTGTATTTTTATTAAATATTTATTTATTTGTGAAAAATACTGTCATCTAAAATATAAGTATGTTTATTTTACACATTTATTTTTTCATCCATTTTCAAATGATTTCAAATGTCTTAAATATTAATTAACATTAAATAAAATTATATCTGCTTTATATATATCGGCCATCGGTCACCCTGCTTTCCAAGATATCGGCATCGGCTGTCAAAAAAACAATATCGGTCGACCACTACTGACAACATACCAAATATTTAGCAAACAGCTCTGATATTGACATCATATAGCCTGCATAAGAGTGGTCATTTAAGGGCAGTTCATGAACCCTATAAATTGTAACAATATTTCACAATATTACTGTATTTTTCTAAAATAAATGCAGCTTGGGTGAACTTAAAAGACTTCTTTCAAAAACATAAAAAAAAAAAAAAATTACCAATCCCAAACTTTTAAACTGTGATGTATTTCAGGTAAAGAATGTAGGAATGTTTTAAAAATGATGGGCCACAGAAGATTCTTTTATTCCACATAAATGACATGAGGGTGATGTGAATAATGGCACAATTTGAGGATTTAGGTGAACTATCTCTTTACAAAATAAAAAAATGTCCCATTTTTCCTAGAGTCATTTTGTCTAGTATGTAACCATGATGATATCAATTATATTCTATCTATTCTATTTTTCATGTCCTCGTTCACCTCACTAATTGAGCACATTAGCACCTCCTTTGCCTACAGATAAAACAGCCAGCTGAGCATCACATGAAGTACAAAGAATTCTGCTACACCCTGACACTGGTATTGTACCATAGAGCCAATCCCGCAGAAGTAATGCAGCCAGGCAGCATTCCTGTTCAACACAATGTCTAGCTTGCATCTTTTTTCCATGTGTGGGAATGTCGACGAAAGAGGAATTATTAATATCAGGTTCCATCAGTCCAGTCCAACAAGTTAAATATTCCATTGACCCTAACAATGTTAACAAGAGAACACATGCACTCTACAAAGACACAGTGACTCATCACATTTCTCAAATACAATCCAATTAGAAGCAATTTAAACTCTTTTTATGGTTCCTTTTCCATAATCTAATACTGGAAAAAAAAAATCATGTTTTCCATATTATATCAGTTTTGGATTCTGTTTATTTCTGCTGAGAACACAAATCATCTACCTTATTCTTCCAGTACAGTTCAAGTCCAATGAGTGATCTTTTACACAAGTACATAGGCCTAGTTAAATACTGAAGTGCCATCACCTACAACAGTCTGTCCATAAACCAAGATGCATTAAAAAGGAACTCAGAACTAATGCATCACAGAACAGGAAATGAATCAAAGGGATCTTCATTATCAGTGTCCTGGTGCCCTCTAGAGGAGATCATCTGCACTCACAAAAGCTGTGCAGTGATTTTATTCCAAGACATTAAAGGGATAGTTCCCCTAATAGTTCTATCATCTATCTATCATTCCATCATTATTTAGGCTACTCATGCTCATGTTGTTTTAAACCTGTATGACTTTCTTTCTTCGGATCTTAAAAGAAGTTACAGTTTGGTTACAAACATTCTTAAAAATATATTTTAGTCTGTACCAAATTTTGGTACAGATTTTGGACATGAAGGTTGAGTAAATGATGATAAATGAGGTAGTTTTGTTTGTTTGTTTGTTTACCATTTTTCATGCACTGAGTGCATCTACTGTGTGTAAATATCATTATTGTGGAAAAATTGACATTTTAAATATTTTGAAATAATTATTCCATCCAAATAATATTAAGAGGTTAAATAAGCATTATTATTAAGTCATTGCTGAGTAATTTTATGACTGCACACTATAAGGAAATCTTGCATGACTGTATTAGTTTTATGAGATTGTGTGTAAGATATAAAATCCTACTTGAAGCGCTGCGTGGTCTGTTGTCTGAAAGCTCAGAGATGGCTCCTGTGGTGACGGTCTTCTTTATGCGGGACACTGAGGCCACTGAACCCAGAACAGGTTTAGCCAGAGCATCATCACTGCTCGCTCTTTTTATCTATGCACAAAAACATTAGCACTGTCAGTGAAACAGCTGAGAATCTAATTTCTGATTAAATATAATACTTAATACTTTGTGAAATGAAATTACAAAGAGAGTTTTGTGATTTTTAATCCATGTCTGTTATCTCAGAGGCCATTAATGAAATTATCTTTCAGCATCAATCATGCATTTATAATGAACAGTTGTCTAGGAAAATTAATCAATATACAGTACCTACTTCTGACCAGCAACAGCAATGGCAATGCAATGACAACCTCTTTGGATCAGAATAAATAACATGGCATTATTCTGTCCTCAAAACAGTGAATTTAGCCAAAAGGTGACAAGTTTGAAATCCTGCCAAATATTTATAAATATAACAAATATTGACATATCTCACATATGAGGATGATGAGGAATATATTGTAATTTTAATTGGCCCTATGTACAGTACATGTGAACATCTTTGGGCATCACATTTTGCAGGTTATTTAGTGTTTTCCACCACTTTTGTTC
Organism: Schizothorax lantsangensis; assembly: GCA_027422415.1. Classification (NCBI taxonomy): domain Eukaryota; kingdom Metazoa; phylum Chordata; class Actinopteri; order Cypriniformes; family Cyprinidae; genus Schizothorax; species Schizothorax lantsangensis. Next base: position 24,486,541 of record CM049842.1, on the reverse strand, counting down.
TGCATTCGGTTGTTTTTTTGTCAGTGTCCCATCACTCACACCACTCATCTATTCCACTGGCTCATTAGATTAGTGTTACAGCTCACCTTGCTGAGTCGCAGATCAGAGGCAATGGTGCTGGACGATCTAGAGGTCTTCATCCCGATGTTGCTGGAGTATGAGCTTTGGGAGCTGTTGGCAGACAGCTTTGCACGCTCCGGGGCCCCCATCCTGGGCAGTGCCGCCTTGGCGGTGCCCCCTTTCAACATGGTCTTCTCAGTTCACAATTCTCACTACTTGTTCTGCAGACAAAGCAACAAGAGGAAGCAGAGGTTCAGAGTTAGATGGTTGAGTTCAGATTATAGCCCAGGAAATAGTTTAATCCTAGTGGGATTGCTGAATACAAACACTTAAAACAATCTAAATTCATCAGAATCAGAACAACCATTGTTCGTTATAACACACAAATTCTATTTATTCTTGCATGTTTGTTTAATAAATATTTTGGGTTGCTTGGTAATAAAGCAGTCATCTTTTAATAAGAGTGCACTCAACCCAACCAGACAAAAACTGACAAGAAAAGTTTTTTAGTGTGTGGATTGATTTGGATTTGTCATTAATGGAAGTTTTTACTGTAAAATTACCATTGTCTGTAAGAATCTGTGCATATAGGACTACTTGCTCATGGAGGAAAAAAATAGAGTGATTTCAAGTTGGTATTAAAATTTCACAGTACCGCCTGAATCAGATCATGGTTTATTTATTTCCAGGATTCAATGTAGTGCTCATTAAATCATTCAGAATTCTGTAAGTTTTCAATCCAGAAAAAGTGAAAAAAGAGCAGCAAAGAAATCTGTAAGGAATACCCTTCCAGAAAGATGCAGGATCGTTCAACAGATATCATCTTAATGCAAGTGAAAGTGGGGCAACTTAGAGGGAGAGAGATAAGGAAGAGAGAAAGTGAAAGGGACACAACCTAAAGATAAATCTGAAGAAGGTTCCTGTGACTAAACATGTCCTATTATTAAGTAATCTAGTTATCAAACGCCCCTATCAGAGGCCCCGTTTACACTGTCAATTAAATGTGACCCAATTCCGATTTTTTGCTCATATGTGACACAGATCGGATCTGTTCTATGACAGTGTAAACAGGAAAAAGACGCATGCATTCGGATATAGCGAGATCGGATTCAGGCCTCATTCATATGTGGAAATAAATCGGATATGTGCCAATGCGACTGTCATGTAAACAGGCAGATCGGATTTTCTGAGGCATCGCGTTCTGTACGTCATTAAAACTTGACAATTCCTCAGTTTAATGACGTTATATGGGACCCATGCTGGCAAAATGAGTGTAAATGCGCACGGGCTATTTTGAGCTACAAGCAAAAAAAAAAAAAAAAAAAACGTGACAAATGTCGAATTTGAGGTTTTCACAAAAATAAGTTCATTAAGCCCTCGTTTAGCTATCCCAATGCTCCAAATAGTAATTAAACATCTAAAAGTATCTTTAATTGTATATTTTCTGAGAGGATTACCTTTTCTCCACTCGCGCTGACTGTCATCTGAAGAGCGCGCATAACTGCGCTTCTGATGGCGCGCAATCCCGATAAATACACAGAATTACAGTATTTCAGTATTCCCGCAAACATAATCTGTTCTGTCTTAAGTGAACGCTTGGGGAACTGATGGGAAAAAACATCTGATGTGTAACTTTATATGATTCGTGCGTTACAGTAGGCCGTCTGTCTCAATGTTATCTATCAATAAAAGAAAAGAGGGAATCACTCTTAGCACTTCATTGAACTGCTTTTTGTAGTTTTAATAATCAATTTATTTGTAATGAACACACTGAAGTGATTTTTACATTTGATAATTTGTTTTCCGTAGGCTATATGAATGCTTTTGTTTAGATGTAAAATGATAAAGGTAATGCATTATTTGTTTCTTTCTAGACTATTTGTTCCTATACTGTTTTTTGTTGTTGTTTTTTTTTGCATCTGTTCTTATTTATAATAGGAAAGATAAAATAAAAAAACAGCTATATTGTGATTATTAATATAGTAGCCTAATTATTAATAAGAAAAGAACTGGAGGAAAACTTTAATCTTTCTCATAATCAACCTTGCTGATATCGACTTTAAACAGGTGTAGCAGTCATTTTTTTGTCCCCCCAAAAAAATCATACATAATTTTGAAGGTCTTTTAATGGAGAATGTAAAAATAAAAATAAAAATTCAAATGTGCTCGACTCGTTTTGTCAGCACAGGTCACATTGTTCTCGGGAGGAAGCACGTGTGGAGGCGCTAAATGACAACAACGCATGTGGGATGTTTCAGATGGTATGGCAAGTGTAAACACATGAATCGGATATGGGTCACAATTGAAAGAACGTGTATATAGGCAACACATCGGAATTAAGCATCAAGACCCGCAGTGTAAACGAGGCCAGAGAACCAACATCCTGAATGCAGAGTGCAGGCAGGGCCGTTTTAACCATTGGGCTATGCGGGGCTGAAGCCCCGGGGCCCGAGCAAGGAGGGGGCCCGTGATTGGCTGTGGGGTAGATTGACTGGCGCGCCGATCGCCAAAGCCACCACGCCCCCACTTATTAGCGCTGTTATTTAGTTGAGCTTTTCCGTAAATTCCATGCATTACCATTCGAGATTGAAGCGTAAAGTCTGAATTTGGTTTACCAATCAAATGCATTTATTCTATATTTGACTTTTGAAGGATATGTGCACATATCTATCAGGTGATCGCTGCCCAGTATGTCTCCATTCACCTCCACTCTTCACTTCGTTCTGGAGTAATATGGAAATGGTCGCTCAAAGAACAATATTCGATAAGTAAAAATGTCAGCAATTCTGAGAGAGAGGGGTTAAAAAAATGAAAAACTCCAAATACGAAGAACAGAAAAAAACACAAGTTAGTCAATAAAATCCCCAGCTCTCGGGTTATTTTACTAAAGCTAATGATGGAGTGGAAGTTGTTGGAGCAGCGAGTGGACCGCGCACAGCAGTCCACTTTTTATTCTGCGCAGAGCAGAAAAAACTAACAAAAAACAGCATCATCATCCACACAGATTTTAGGTTAGTTTGATTATTAACTGGATGAACAGTATATTGGTTTTGTGTTTGAACAAACTCTATATAAGCTATTCATTTAAGGGTTGGGAGATAATCTGGTAGAAATATATCAATCATTTTGCTCATCAAGATGTAGGCTAAGCTTATCATTTAAACGCGTTTTAAGCAGGTTTTAAAACAAATAGTTTAAACTGTAAATGAACATTAAGCAGTGGGGCAGAATTCATTCTGGTAAATGCGTGCATTAAGACGGTTTCAGCCTGATTTCGCGCGGCGCGCACCTGCTCGTATTGGCTGACTAATCTTTTCGCTCCTTGTTGTTAAACGTTCAAATACACAGTTATGTGTAAAAAAAAATGATCGTCTTTGCGAGTATCCTCGTAAACACAGTTATTTGTGTCTTAAATGAACGTTAATATTTAAAGATAAAGCATGTGTAGTGTTATGAGTGTAGATATGAGATCCTGGATATGATGAGATCTTAAAAGGATAGTTCACCCAAAAATGAAGATAGGCCTACTGTCATCATATACTTAAACTCAGTTCTCCTCAACATAAAAGAAGATCTAAACCTCTATGATTTTTTTCATTTGGAATTTGCAACTTCTGAGTCCTCAACATAAAAGAAGAATCTCATACTTTGAACAACAACAACAATTTTCAAAATTTGCCTAATATCTGTTTCTGTCAATAATGTCCAGAAAGAAAATCCACTGTCCTTGACTGAATCCTTTTGTAAAATAAATAAGAATGAATGTATAGTACAGTGGACACCATAGTCTATTTGTATTTTTTTCATAATATTATACTTTAAGTATTTATGGATTTCTTAATCTTTGTTCTGTTGTCATTTGTGACTGTTTACTTGTCTTCAGTAAGCTTATTTTTAACTAGTATTATCTTTTGTGATATTGAAATTGGTAACAAAAATTATGAAATTTCAGTGCATCAATAATTTTGATATGGGATAAAAATCCTATTTAAAGCTTTATATATATATATATATATATATATAAAGCTTTAAATAAGATTTTTATCCCATATATATATATATATATATATATATATCATTATTGTGATGGGGGGCCCTGCAGTAAGTCATAGCCCCGGGGCCCAGTGCAGTCTTAATGCGGCCCTGAGTGCAGGTCTCACCCTAGAAGATCTCTAAAACTATTAATGTTCAAAGACTCAAAGTGAATGCAGGAAATATTAGTGAACAAAGCAGAGGTAATGTGAGAGGAGTGGACAGGTGGCCATTGACTGAAAGAGACATGAGTGCTCTTCAAAACAGAGGGTGAGGGAGCTAATGTATTTTGTAGAGAGCTGAGCATTTACCCTTGTGGGTTGCTCTCACTGATTTGAATGATGGTGAGGTGCAAATGTACACATGCCCAACCATTAACAATATCCCAAGAGATATGTAATGATAAATACATGCACAGCAGAACCTTACCAGTAAGAAAGACTTCAGTTGCTTCACCTTTCACTCTATGTTCTTGTCTTCCCATTCACAAACAGCAATAAATAGCCTAATATTCAAGTATAACTTGAACTATTTGTCTCACTGTAGGGTGTACTGAGGGTTACTAATGACCTATGTCTAATAAAATGGATATCTGATCTCTGACTCCTCGTATCTTAAGGCTGGAATACACTACAAGACTTTATCAATTCTAAACAGATTTTCAAACACTAGGCATCATCCACTTCCAGACTTTGTAAATGGCTCATAGAGGAAAACTTGGCATCCTACACTAAGCCACTGAGGATCACACACTACCAGAATTTACATTACAAACTCACACAGAAAAATACTTCCTGGTACCAGGAGATATATCATCTAAAATCGGGTCAAAATATCAGACATGTCTGATATCTTCTGACTAGATACTGTATGAGTTTTGGCAAGTACTGCATTTTGCCTTTGTTCCAACAAAATTATGACAGACTAATTTTGTAAGTGGAATTGAGGGGAAAAAGAAGTTTAGTCAAAAAAATTGTCAAGTTGGTTTATCATTTTTAATTTTCCTAAAATGAGTGATTATCTTTATGTGAAAACCACCAGTGTTGTATGTTTATTGTACTTATTTTCTGCCACAGCAGTCATCCTTGTGTTATGGCACACAACAAATTTTGGTTGAATAGAATGCCAACTAATCGTTTCAGCTCTAAACATGGTGTCAGTCCATTGGTCTAGTGTAAGTCCACTGGACTACTTGAGATGGAATGGCCCCAACAGCAGCAGGAATAAAAATCCTAAAAGCCAAACACTCAAATTCAACCGCATGCAAAACTACACACTGACATGCACACTGACCGCTGCTGGTGAGAAGGCAGCAAATATATGGTGGGCAGGTGTAATTAGAGGAAGCCTGTGAACGCTTATCTGATTACAGCACAGTATGCAGACTGTTTAAAGGAACGGTCATATGATGGAAGAACCCAACAGTCCCCTCTGAAGATCACACAACAAACAGAGCACACAAGGATACTGTGATACAAACCTTTAGACTGACAAATGTAAAGCCATTATTTTAAAGGGGTCATCAGATGCAAAATTCACTTTTCAAGTTGTTTGAACATAAATGTGTGTTGGAAGTGTGTGTACACATCCATCCTATAATGATAAAAATCCACCCAGCGTTTTTTTTTTTTAAATCCCCTTTCTAAAATCAGGCTGTTCTGAGATTCCTGTCAGAATGATGTAGTTCTATGCAGGCCCCTCCCACGATAGTTGATTGACAAGACCGTCTTACCTTAGACCCGCCCTGAGTGAGCTGAGAGCTGTCCGTCATTGTGTCGACTCCGGTGCAGGGGAAGACAAGAATGTCTCCGATTGGGCAATTGAGGTGTTTTGTTGTTGGATGTAATAATGAATAAAGCAGTCACCATTTACTCCCGACATCTGAGCCGCTGAAGACGCAGAGGATTAACACTACTTTCACTTTGAAGTGAATGCGCCGATCCCCAATCTGCCTAAATGCATCTATGTTCGCCCGAATCATTCGTAATCCAGCTTCATCTACAGAAGTGAGTATAACGGTTTTTTTTATGAATCTTTGCAAATCGCCTTTCCTAATAATGTGCTAGTTAGCCAGTTTCGCGGCTAAAGTAAACAGTACTGCTCGTCACCCCACGGAAGAGAGGGGCGGGGCGAGCAGAGCTCATTAGCATTTAAAGCAACATGGACTTAAAAACGGCTTGATGAAAACAGAGCTGATTTTGACAGGGTAAAGAAGGTGTTTTTAACACTACCATTGAGAAATTTTAACCAAAGTATGTTATAGACTTTTCATTAAGACCCTAAAGAATCATATCAACTTGTGGAAAATGGGCATCCGATGACCCCTTTAAATAATTACTGTACATATGCTGAACTTTGAATTTAAGTGTTAAACCCATGATAATCCATATCACAACAGATTGCAAAAAACCCTACATAATAAGCCACTTTAAAATAGAGCATAATTTCAAGTCTGACTGTCATTTCTTCAGGTCAAAATGTTTTTGTTGGATTAGTTGCGTCTTGCATATTTGCATCTCTTTGTAGTGCAGCCAAAATTTCAGCCTTAGGGGCTGAAGGGAATTTAACTTTATCCTTGCTGTTAATAGCCTACAAAAAACTAGCAGTTTATAAATCAGCAGTTTGCAGGACAGGACAGGCTAGGCTAGCACGCTTCGCTCTAATAGCTTTCAAGCAGACCGTGACACTGTCACAGAACATGTACAGTTATCCGAAGATAACCTTCAGTTTGCCTATGAAAAACAGGTCGGTCGGTCGCTCATAACGCTGTCCCATATAAAGTGACCCAAATTGAAATCCACTGTCACAAAAGCAAGGAGGCAAAACCTAAACTTCTAAGAGCAGGCTTTAAAAATGAACCTAGCAGGTATGGCATACATTTAATACCATCCGCCACTATATTATTTTAATCTGTTCGAATAAGGAACAAAGTATACTATTCTACAGATGATTCTCTATGAAAAATGTCCTCTCCATATATTGGACATTCAAAAATATGCTTTTGGTAATCAACATGAATGAACTGAAATGTAATCAAATCACTTTATGAAATCTGTGTCAGTATCCAGACCTATTGGGCAATATTACAAAAGAAAAAAGAAAACTGTAGGCTCTATGATTTGCAGCACAGCTATAATGGGATATGGGATATCGGTCAGCAAGGCATCCGAGTCTAGAAAACCATTCTGGGAATTTTCTAAACTAATGGCCTAAAAACATAAGCATTTTAACACACTCTAAAGCCTGAGCTTTTCATTTAATTTAATCTATTTTCTTGTATTTACTTGCATATTTCGACAAGGAATGAAGTGATGTACATACACTGTGGCGTATTCTTAGAGACATCAGAAAATACCAACACTTTTCTCATAATCTGTGCCTAATGTAGACACAGACAAATACCTGGGCTTTCCATTCAATACCTGCTTACATCTTAAAGACAAACTATTCTTCTAACCAAGACAGATGAAAACTCTGAATGACTAAGCATTAAAACTGTAAGCACTGAAACTGACTATAGCGATTCTCAAGGCACAAGAATACAGATCATCAGGTGACCTTGCGAGACATTTCTCTATTTACGGCCATCATCAATGAAATGTCACCTTGCTATGGATAAAATTATCAAACTAAAAATATGGTTATTTTACTGACATAACTTTGTTAGCTCCTGCTGATATAATATCTCAATATTTTCTAGGATTTTGTCAATAACAATAATTAGACAATATTTTGCTGAGTGTTTTTGTGCTGCCAATTTGGCTGGTTTAGGCCTGTCGTGAACAGTTGACTCCTGAAGATTTTCATATTCTTCTTACTCTGTAGTGGTTAGTTCACTGTGGTTAGTGACAGAGATGAACTGTTTGGGGTGATATTTGCCCCCTTTGCATTAAAAGTGCCATTTAGGTGCACTGTATTTATCCAGACTGTTTAATGCAGCTCAGAGGTAAATGCATTTACATTGCAATTATAATCGCATAAATAATGCTATAATGTTTTAAAACTAAAATATGAACCTAAAACAAAGAACATCTTAATGAATGAGTCATTGAGTCATTCACTTTACAATTTATTCAAAAACTCAGATTCAGAAACAAAATATCTTGGTGTGTTTGTTAGACATACAACAGTTCTGTGGCTTTGTTTAGAATTTGATTAAACAGAATAAAAGCATATTGTGTCTAAAATTTAACTCAATATTAACTACTTGTTTTTGAACTGTTCTAGAAAATGAATAGCAAATTTGCAATTGTGCTGATATTTAGAAAAAAAACAGCCCTCTTGCTCCTGTGATATTGCTTAACGATATCATATTATACAAATAAATGACAACTCATTCTAACTTTATTCTAAAATCCTACATTATGCACTGAAAGCATGGACTCTCAAGGTGTGTTTTTGTTTGGTTTTTGCAAAGCGAGTGACATAATCAATGTCAGTTTTCACATTTCATTATTATTGTAGATGAGCAATGGCAAACCCCTGACACTGACAGGCATTCAAAAGTAGTTGTGTACTTTCAGCTGAGCATTTGCCACTGAGATTAATGTCAATGGTAATGGATAACTCCAGGAATTGTCTCTTGAAAAATCAGGGAGAAGTCATTTTTAAGAAAAAAATTCTTCCTCAACCTCAGCATGCTAAATGCTAAATTTAGGGTGAGTTACACAATGTTTTTATTCTCACAGATGAATTCCTCCTACTTGCAATGTGAGGATGATGATGCAGTATAACTAACTTCCTGTTAGTGAGCTACTAAGGATGCAAGAGAGGAAGCAAATAATGACTCAAGAGTTCTCATTTCAGCTTTTAATAACACATGGACTCAAGCCACAATACAAAAGAACTAACAATTTTGTTCTGGCCACTGCTAATTTCAGAAAGATCTACATGGTCCTTCCTTTTTGACAAAAAATATCATGCTATTTTTTTGCAAAAAGAAAAAAACGGACAAGAAAATGCCTTTAGCATAAACATTTTCTTTTCAGATGAGGGAGAGGTAAGGCCCAAATCCTTCTGGTTTCAGTAGTGTGTGCTGCATGTTATCGCTGTGAAAAACGGTCATGTTTAGGCAGAATTGGTTTGAGCGGATGTAGAAACTAAATATCAGGCAGCTTCATCACATCCTCTCAACATTTTTCTGGCCTCAGCTAGAGTCTTAAAATAAAGCAACAGCATTTCAACAAAAGAGGACATGAAAAGCTAGCACAACAGATTAGTTCCTTAAATGCAACACGTGAAGACATGAAACCAAGAACAGGGAACTTGAGGTATTCCAACTTAAATGAAAACTGTTTGCGCAAGTAATTGGCCTATGCTCTCACAAACATAGCTGCATACACACACCCACCCACCCACAAATATGTAAGTGCTCCCATTATAGCTCCAGTACCATTAGCAACAGTACTTCTACTATGTTGTCAGCAAAACACAGACATTCACAGGGAGAAGGTGAATGAGAGGGGAAAAATAGAGAAGAGGAAGAGATTTAAGAGATGTCAAGAAGATTAAAGATACTCAAAAAAGACAAATCTCCCTGCAGCCATTAGCAATGTTTTTAAACAGCCACAGTACAGCATAAGCCCCACTGGTACAGCATTTACTTACAGACTGAAGTCTATTAAAAGTGTGATCACAAGGGTATCAAACCATTCCCAGAGTCCCAGCTAAATCACAATAAGCAGCTTTCAGCATCTATGACGCTATTGTTGTTCCCCATGTGTAAGTGACTACTGTCTGTACCCACAATCACTATGTTGTGTTGTAACCTGCTGAAAAAAGCCCCTTTACAGAAGTGGAAAAATAGATTGTATGCAAATGGCAACTGGACAAATTCTTTTTTAACTACTGTGTGTGATCTGTTGTCAGACAATAAAACCCAACTGCTAGAAACTAATATGAGGCAAAAAAAATTAGCACTGGCAACATACGGTTTATAAATGTTTGTTTGAGCGGCACAATAATACAACTAGGGATATATATATACCTGTATATATATATATATATATATATATATATATATATATATATATATATATATATTAGGGCTGGGCAAAAAAAAACTTTTTTTTTCGATTAATCGTTTTTTTTAAATGACATCGATTCGATATCGATTCTCAAAAGCCGCGAATCGATCTTTTCTGGTATTTATTTCAGCACACATTTAAAACGAGATCTGATTAATGTGATTCTTATCATTAGTCTTCTCCACTAACGTTAGATGTCACCCTTATTTACCTTGCGCGATGTTACAACAGAAAGCCTGTCATTCATTCAATGCTTTTCATGGCAGAGATACTGTTGACAAGAACCAAGAACAAAGCCATACGCGTGATTCGTAATGCTCAGGTGAAATGCTGTAGTAATATAAATGGCGGATGGCGCGACGCAATGTTGTGTTTACTACACACATAAGCGCGGACGACGCTCGCGGTGTTTTCATCTTCTGCCGTCTCACTATATGATGATATTAACTAGGGATGTTCATTTTAACCGTTTAACCGTTAACCGACCGATAAGAATTTTGACCGATTAATACAATCAGTTAAACGGTTTAAAGTCACTTTTTTTAATTTAATTTTTTTATTCACTAATTTATCAAAATATTTTAAAAGGTTTGCTGCATGGTTAAAATAAGCTACGCTATAAAAAAATAAAGTTTTTTAGAGAGAGAGACAGAAAAAAAAAAACATAAATCGCATTTTATTATTTCATTCAGAAATAGGCCGACGCAAATTACAAACATTATAATAAACACTGTAAACATAGCTAGGCTATTTTAGTTCCCCTCACTCCACAACAAATCCTTTCAATTAACAGTAGGCTATTTAGAAAAGAACAATAATTAAAAATGTAAGAAGCTATAGCTATATAAACGACAAACCAAAACGAATTAATTTAGGCTAAAACGAAACTGAAACCAATGTTGGGTCTCTCGTTCGACACAAAATCAAATGTTTCCTATTCGCCATGTATTTGAATGCCAAAATATTATTTACCTTTTATGTAGGCCTGCTTCACTCGTGTTCCAATATCCACTAAAACAAAACGTTTTGCATAACTTCACGGCGAGTACGGTGATAACGCTTAACGGCACAGATTTTACTACATATTTAAACTGAGCAGTGTGGTTTTTTTCCCATATGTTTTTTATAATGAGTGAACAGGCTGCATTGTCAAGGTAGAATGCTTAACTGTGTGTGCGCATGCGGCGCTGGAGCAATCACTTGACTTTTTTTCCCTTCTAACAGCAGAAGCAACTACTCCTATTAGTCATAAAGATAACCGAAATTGAAAAAGGTTTGCTTTTATTTGTGTACATTCACAATAAAAACAAATCTTGGCGCTTTTGTAAATTAAGCAATTTATCAAAAAATAGAATGACGCTTTCTGCTGTCTGGTTTCCTTTCGCGCAGCACAAAAATTAATCGAAACTCTGCATAGGCTACTTGTTGCACAGTTTTTCTTTCGTTTTCTTAAATTATTATTTAAGTGAAAATATATTTCTCGTATAGGCCTATTTATTCGTTATATATATATATATATATGCTTAACCCTTATTTTGCTCGCTCGCTCTAGTTTATAGTTTATTTATCCCTTCACAACCAGTAATTAGTCTACCTGCTGCTGTTCTAAAGCCAAATTAGGCTACCTTATTTTTTTTTCTGATCACAAAAGGAAGACATTATCGAAAAAAAAAAAAATGCATGCACTTGTCCATTTAATAAACTGTAAAAATGTCCAATCTTTTTACAAACATAAAACTATCCCATGCAACTCATTCCATATTCCAAGTGTTTATGCTTATTTTGCTAGCTCGCTCTAGTTTATAGTGTATTTGTACCTTCACAACCAGTAATTTGTCAACCTGATGCTGTTCTAAAGCCAAATTTGGCTACCTTATTTTTTTTAGATCACAAATGAAGACATTATCAAAAAAAAAAAAAGAATAGAAAAAGCTTGCACTTGTCCATTTAATAAATTGTAAACTTTTCCGTGTTCTGAAGGCATACTGTAGGGTTTGCCGAGAAACAAATGGAAAATGAAACCTATTATTAAGGGAAAATCTCCAGTCATTGCATTCGTGCATTTATACGAGTACGCGGCAGTTCGCGCCAGTGCACCTTGGAGAAGCACACAAGAGAGTCATTTTGAAACTATAGAGTCATTTTGATACTTTCTTTACTGAGGTGAATATCTCTGTTCTGAGACAGTCAGACTGCCTAGAATGCGTGCAAAGAGCACTCCCTCATAATCAGTATAGCTGTCACTCACTTCAATTCATTGCGATCTCACGACGTTCCGTTAATAAGCTCTACACTGCACAATGAATCTCTTATTTACATAGTTTCTACACTTTGTTATAATGAGATGATTCCCGACCTTGCAGAACTCAGCACTTGACAAAAACTCGGCATTTTGATCGGTGAGTGGATTCTAACTTAAACACTTCTGGTCACTGCGTTCAAGAAATCAGCGGATATGTCTGTGAACGGCTACATCAACGCTGCAATATGTTTCGCCAATATCAGATGAGGCCCCCTGATTCTCCGGGGCCCTAAGCGGCCGCTTACCTCGCTTATTGGTTAAGTCCGCCCCTGTATATATATCGCCTAGCTTTATTATGTTTTTCTCCGCTGGCAGAAGCGCTGCAGATGAGTGATGTGATATGATATGATCATGTGAATCCTCATGTTCTGTTGTTTGCTGCTTTTTGCCATGTAAAATTAATCCCCGTAAAACAAATGTTAGTATTTTTAACGGGTCACAGACACTTATTCTTTCTACTTCAATTCAGTTCTAATTTAAAATAATCTTGTCGGTTAACGTCGGTTGTCGGTTAGGAAAAATAACCGAAATGAACATCCCTAATATTAACACACGAATATCATCTCCAGCTACTCTGAGAGTAATTGCCATTTGCATTTTACCGTTTAATTTGAGAAAACTACCGTCATATCACATACACAGCAGCTGCAAGTTCCTCACAGTAACCCGTCAAAATAAAAGTTTAGTTAACGTTAAGAAACTGGCAGAGTATATTACTATTTAGCAGTTTTAAGACTTAATGCTAATAAATATTAAAAAATCTTTATTTTTAAATGAATAATCCCATTTGTTTTCTTTTAATTTTAACAGTAAACCTCTGTTGTGCAGCACTTTGTTTGCCAAAAAATAAAAGGGTTTAATTTTCATTTGATTAGGATAAATTAAATAATGTTTTATGAAGATTGTTTATTTGAATTCTGGCGCTCCCTCGCGACGGCGCATTAGCTGTGACGCACCTGTCATCTGATGGGGGCGTAACTTAGCGATCTTTTTTGCACAAATAATCCTTTTTTTTTTCTTTTTTACATTTTTCATATATGTTTGCGTGTTTTGTGGGGAATTGCCTGTATCTGTATGATTAACATCTGTATGGCTGATAATCAGCATGTAATTACTGACTGTTCACAGATATCAGTGTGAATGCAGTCTATATAAAAGGCCATTATAATGTGATTATTGACAATATGGGCGGCCATCTGTATGATTAGCATCTGTATGAATTATCGTCAATATGTGATTACTGATATACAGGAGCATCTATATGTCAGGAAATCAGAGTATGTACTTAAAGGGATAGTTCACCCAAAAATGAAAATTCTGTCATCATTTACTCACCCTCAAGTAGTTCCAAACCCGTATGGATGTCTTTGTTCTGCTGAACACAAAGGCAGATATTCTGAAGAAAGTTTGTAACCAGGCTGTTTTGGGGCACCATTGACTTCCATAGTAGGAGAGAAAATACTATGGAAGTCAATGGTGCCCCAGAACTGCTCTGTTTCCCACATTCTTCAGAATATCTTCCTTTGTGTTCAGCAGAACAAAGACATTCATACAGGTTTGGAACTACTTGAGGGTGAGTAAATGATGACAGTATTTTCATTTTTGGGTGAACTATCCCTTTAAGTTATTTTTTTTTTATTATTATTGTTTATTTATTGTTTTTTCACTCAAAAATGATTCTTATTGTATTTTTCTAGTGCTCAAATAAATCACTGATACGATGTCTAAGATTCTGTCTACTGTTTTATCATTGAAAAACTGCAGTGGCATGTATAATGACTAAATAGTTTGTAGTAGAACCCTTCAATAATTTGGTAAATATTTTTCCACAAACAGAGGGGTGGGGGGGGACTAGAAAAATGTCTGCAGGAATCTCATTTTTCATGGTATCTTCTTCAGATTTGAAATATAAACTCATGAGACATGTGACTTTCAACCCATTACTTTTCTGGATTGCTTCAGGACTGATTTCATGTATTTTTATTTGAAATAAAAAAAAAATCAGTGTGGTACAATTTTTATCAAGGCACTTCAGTGTCTATAACTTTTTATATTTTTGAGCATTATCAACTCTGGATGATGAATAGTAAAGCCCAAAGGGTCTTCTTTCCAAAGACACCGAAATTGTGTGTGTGGCACACTGAAGTCAGGAACTGTTACCATTTTAAGTTAGTTAGTCATTTTCAGCTGTGATTCCCAATATGGGGGGTGCTGGTTAACAGGTTAACCTATAGTTGCGCCGGTGCCAATGAAGTCATGCAGTTAATAATTCAGTATTACGTGCGTCTAGAACGACCACAGATGAGGCATTAAGTGCATGGCACTGCAACCAAAATAACATTTTACAGAGTTTAATGTAGCAATGTGGTCACTCAGTTTTTCTATATTTGTTTTAATTGTGTAAAAAAGATTTGAACAAAGAAATCAAGTGCTACGAACATGTATTGGCCATGACTTGATTGCAAATACAAATACAAAATTTAGATGAGTAAAGAAAACGCAGTACTTATTAAAAGAATCACCCTTTAATATGAACACCCAATATATGAACACAGGAAACCGCTGTTAACAGGTTAATGTAACGTTTCCCATTGCATGACTAGTAAAATAATGACAACTTACTGTCTGTATAATATTGAACATGGTACTTCTCGGAGTAGCGCGTCAGTATAAGTTCTTTTGCGCGGCCATGTATTAATTAACATGAATGAACAATACATGTATTACATTTAAGTATTAATCTTTGTTAATGTCGGTTAATAAAAATACAGTTGTTCATGTTAGTTCACAATGCATTTATCAATGTAAAAAAACAACTTGTGATTTTAATAATGCATTAGTAAATGCTGAAATTAACATTAAGATTAACAAATGCTATAGAAGTATTGTTCATTATTAATTCATGTTAGGCAAGGCAAGTTTATTTATATAGCACATTTCAACACAAATACTAAAAATCAAAAAACAAAAAAAGTGCTTTACAAAAACACAGGAAGTGAAATAATATAAGGAAAAATAATAATCACATTAAACAATAATAACAACAACATATAAAAAATTAAAAAAAATAAACAACATAAAAAAACAAGGAATTAAAAAAAATAATAATCACAACAATAAAAACAAGGAAATTATATAAAAATGTATTTAAAATGAATTTAAAACCGTTACGAATAGAAAATGATTATACATAAAATACAGAGCAGTCATGTTAACTAATGTTAACTAATGAACCTTAATGTAAAGTGTTACCAATTAATTGTGTAATAATTGTAATTACATAATATGCTTTTCTAAAGCTGAAGTGACCTTTATTTATGTTAGAATATGTATAACTTAATATTCTAACTAATTGCAAAAACTGAATAATCAATCAAAGTCTACTGATTAATCAGTGAAATAATCGACGATTAGTCGATTAATCGTTCTAATAATCGGTAGATTAATCGATTATCAAAATAATCGTTTGTTGCAGCCCTAGTTTCTATGGTGTTTGCATTGAAAAACAGTAGCCTAAAGACATTTAGTCAATTACAAATCCACATCAACTGATAGAATAATTAACTAAATAATGTAATTATATTCCATTACTCCTTTAACATACTGTATTTAGTATATTAATGATATAATAATACTCAATATGAATATCCTACTTTTCTGCCACAGTACCATTGTGATGTTAGTGTTACTACATTAACACTATGGTAAATGTGGGTGATTTGTGGATTGAAACGTCTTCTAACTGGATCGTTGTTGCACTGTTTCTGCTGCTTGCTGCATCAGTGTTGATGAGAATAACAGCTCCGATTTATTTGGCTTTAAACTAGTTTAAATTAAAGAGACATCATTTGTACTGGAGAACTCTGCGCTGAACTCGAGTGCTTCTTACTGGATTTCACAGAGTTGTTTAGTGCGTGTTCGCGACTGGTCACTGTAATAAACACATACGCTCTAAGCTCGCGCTGCGCTGTTTTCTATTGAGGCGCGCGGATAAAAGCTGAGTGTGGCACGCAGTTCAAACGAGTACCGTTATTTTGTTCCGCTTTTGACACGTTTGCCTTTTAACATATCTATCATGCACAACAGAGTGACAACGACTATCAGTTAGACAAAATGTCTCTTATCCAGTGTGTTTGAGTTTGTTAAACCCCATGCTGCAAACACCTCTTAAGCACACAGAATAATGCAAGTGGGCATTTTTAATTGTTTATTTATTTTTGTAATCGTGGCTTTGAACGATTATGTAATCATAGCATCCATAATCGTAATCGCGATTAGAAATTTGATTAATTGTACAGCCCTAATGTATAGCTAAATAAAGTTGATAAGCAGTTAAATGTTATACTTAACATGTTAAATTTGATTTACATAACTTTTTGTGCCGTTTTCTAAAAGTTTGGACATAAATAAAGAAAACTTGCACTCAACCTTTACACAGGCATTTTGTTTTCATAGTTAGATATCATGATGTATCATCATAGGATTGTTGAGCCATATATCGATTATCGCAATAATCGCTGTATCGTGATTCATATCGTATCATGAGGTTCTCTGCGATTCCCTCCCTTAGATTATACAGGATTTTGCAGCACTGCAAATAAAGTTCTTACATGCTTTATGTTGTGAGCTCTTCAGCATGACTAAGAGTGGAAGAACTAAAATGTGATCACAGTTGTTTCGGGAATATCCTGGCCTAAAGTTTGGACAACCTGACAGAGCTCCTCTGTGTGAGTGTTCGGAATCTGTGAGTGTCGGCAGAATACTGCTGTGACAAGGCTTTCCAAACCTTGCTTCATTTATACGCATTTTGCTTTTTTGTGGTTGGCCACTCTTGAGAAATGACTGATGCCAAGACTATAGAGCAAAAGGGCAGAGACAGCAATAAGTGTGGAAGAAAAGAAAGAGAAGCAGGAACTTTCTAATTGCATTAAAGACTGTCTTTGTGTCCTTGTTTTAGTTTCAAAGTAAAAAGGCAGCAGTTTGCGGTCATCAGTAAAGTTGAAGCTATGAGTGGCCACATCTTCTGAGACTTTGCTAATGAGCAAGACATTTAAAGAGAGCTTTATGAGCCGCCAAATCCTGTTTACACCCAAGAAAGAGATTTCAAACATGATTAAGGATCACACAAGGAAAATAACCTGGCTTTTAAATGGTGTCAGACAGGCCATAGCATGATATAGAGGCAATGTCTTCTAAACAGCCTCCATAAGGTAGACAGAAAGTAAGTAAAGTAAGGAGAGTGGGGAAAAATTGCTCTGATCAGCCAAGCTCAAGCCACGCTCAAGTATAAATTAAGAAAGACATTTGGCTGGGATCACTTTACAGGGCTTGACATTAAGCAATCTCATGTGGTTGTCCTTCAGACAAGTAAATTTGTCATTTACTTGTCAGAGTATAAAAGTTACTTGCCCGGAGAGAATTTTTTTTTTAAATTAAAATAAAAATATAATTATTTATTGTAGTTATACAAAACATAGTATAGTGTTTGTAGAGTATATGTAGTAGATTGTGTGAGCATGTCACATTTAGTTTATTTAGTTAGATTTTTCTTTTTAAATAAAATAAACAAAATAATTAAATGTGATAATAATATATTTTTAAATAAAAAGGGAGTATTAAATACAAATACAATTATTTTATAGTAACTTAAAAAATAAAATGTTATTGTCATTTATTGGGCAAATTACAAACTGAAACAACTAAATGGTATTGATTCACATAATAACAAAGATGGTCTCATAACAGCTTGCATTCATGCTTGCATTGTTTATGTACTTTTTGACTGTAATTGGGGATCTGAAAAAAACACTATAAAGTGCTCTGCCTTTCTTTCATAGATAACAGCAATAATTATATTATAGCATTAGAATTAGCCTACTACTGTTACTAAAGAGCTTAAGCATATTGGAGGACTAACCAATACAGAAAGATAAAAAATGATTTTGGTAATCACCAATGCTGTCAGTTTAGAGCAGCCGTGGCACAAACCTTACACAATTTGTTAAAAATTGTTAAACCTTACATAAATTTGTTTTAATAAATGTATTAAGCATTGTATATATAGTGAATATAGTTTAAATATCTATTAAAAATTGAAATAATAATAAAGACGAATAAAAACACAAATTCAGTATTAACCAATAAATAAGAGTAATGTTCTGCAGGAACACATTCACATCTTACTGTCAATTCTTTATCCTGTAAAAGGCAGCTATGGAGTGTCTCATATTTATATTCAGACAATTACACGCTGTTATCCCTTTAAAGTTCCTACTCTCATTAAATGTTTGCACTGCATGTTGACTTTTAAACCTTAAATTAACTTTCAACAACAGATATTTCAGCACAATGGATATTTTTGCGCTGAATAGCCTATTAATTGTCTCCCTCTCTACTGTGTTCCGTCTGTCTGACGCGCGTGCATGGATGTTATTGGTCAACTGGGGATCGTGTTAACTGGGGATGTGCGCGTGCACGCAAGTATGTTTACCTGGATTTCCAGCAGATGTTAGACGGCGACAGATTCGTCACTGCGATATTCCAGGGGTCATATATTAAAAACGTTTTTCACCAGTTGTATACATTGGCATCATGCATAATAAAGCGTTTTGATTCCCGCGGTCAGGGCTCCAGACAAAAAAATCGAGTAAGGAGCCATTGGCGCCAAATTATTTTTTTAGGTGCCACAGAATAAATGTTTTATTTTATTATTATTATTATTATTATTTTCCTACATTTGAACATTTCAATCATACTGTCATGTGTTTATGTCTCATCTTTTCTTTACTTTATCAGCATTTTAATAGATGATCAGGTCACCCTGGGAACTAAGGTTCACTTAAAGTGAGAACTAAATGTCTTTTCCAACTTGAAATATACAGTCACAAAGAATTGTTCATTGACAGAATCTGTGCCAGTATCATGGACCATAAGCATCACTTGGCCACTGAGTGTAGTTTGGGCTCCTCCTCAGTGCATCCTATAAATGTTGTCATGTCTTTCACACATTCAGTCTGTTTTTCTTCATTAGTAAAATGCAATTTTATAGGAGGAGTTGAATCATGTACAGATTAAGTAAAAATATTAATATGCAATAGCGCATAAATATAGCAAAATGCTCCTTTATAGTTATTTTTCTAGCTGACTGATGAGCTTATGGTTATTCTGAGGTAAATGTATTATTACGCTGCAATGTTTACAAGCTTTACACGTTTTCTGCAGTTTGAAACACTGAATGAGCTTTTACATGAAACATTTCAGTAAGTTGTACTGTAGGATATCTTATAAAATAGCCTACCTTTTGATGTTAATTCATGTTAATTTCATACTATAGTAGTAAATGGAAAGATATAATAGGTTCACTTGCCGCTTGAACTGAGGCGCTAAAGAGATCGCGCCTGCCGCATTAAAGAGCGCCAAAACCGTATCGTTTGAATTTCGTTATGAATTTGGCATCATTTTAAAGCAGATACTTTGTTTATTAAAAAGTAACAAAGCACAAAGCTTTTTGCGATTACTGGACGGCAAGTGTGCTACAAATAATATGAAGTTCACGTATTAACAGCACATAAACTAAGATTTTGGTAAGAAGAAGCCATATTAGTAATGATTATAAATGAGAATGCTTAACGATATTGCCAATATCCACACAGCTGACAGATTTAACTGTTGTAGTTCGTTGAAGTTGTGCACGAAATAGACACAGCTTTTCTGCACTTTCACCTCCACATCTCTGTCATTTCGATCTCTCTCGCGCTGCACAACTGAGCTGCGTTCAGCAGACTGTGTGCGTCAGCGCTGCTGTGCGGCAGAGACGAGGACTGTTTGAAACTTTTTTTTCCACTAAAACTTTGATGCGCATCGTCTTTTAATTTTAAGTTTAATACGGGAACATAACAAAAGATGTGATCGCAAAACAATTGCATGCAAATTTTTAAGTCATAACATGTAAATTTATATAGTCGCCAGTGGCGACCTCAGCAAAAACATCACTCGCAAATGAATATTTTTGGTCGCAAATGCAACCGTTTTAGTCGCAGTCTGGAGCCCTGCCCGCGGTGTTTAGGGAAGTTTACCATGCTCCGATGTCACGCTAACAACCACGCCCACGTTAACATGGGACATTTATTTCAATGGATGATCAAACTCTACAACGAACTGAAGTAAAAATTTAAGTATTTTCATTTCAATATTACTGTATCACATTGTGTCTGTAGTGTGCTGTCATGTGTTCTAATTAACAGGTATAAGATTAAGTTAAAATTAGCAGTAGGCTACCTAAAGCAAACATGAATTTGTAAAGCAAAAAAAACATACAAACATGTAAAGCAAACAGTCTGCTGAACGCAGCTCAGTTGTGCAGCGCGAGAGAGATCGAAATGACAGAGATGTGGAGGTGAAAGTGCAGAAAAGCTGTGTCTATTTCGTGCACAACTTCAACAAACTACAACAGTTAAATCTGTCAGCTGTGTGGATATTGGCAATATCGTTAAGCATTCTCATTTATAATACCTAAAGCAAACATGAATTGCAAAGTCCTTTAATTTTTTATTGACAAGCCTGTTCATTGAGTTTACTATTGTTCTTAATCAAATTATTTATTTTCTGGGTGATTATATATTTTATAATGATAATGATATATATTATATATATATATAGAGAGAGAGAGAGATGATGATGATGATGATGAAGAAAAAAAAACAGAGATGGGCTACTTTGGCTTGAGTTTGTGTGATTTTACTCTGCTGATTTTATTATCTGAGATCTGTTGCTTGTACAGTCAGCTCTGGTGCCTCTGTTTCCTCTTCCCTGGACATAGTTTCAACATGGATATATCAACATTTTGCATTGGCTTAGAACTCTGTTCAGAACAATTCTGTATTCATTTTCTTATAATCATATAATCAATTAAATTAAACCTAATTTTATATATGCTTAATAGTGTGTCTGCATTGTACTGTACATTATGCTCAGTTAGGTGCTTGAATATAAATGTTGTGAATCTGTTGTATTTCATTGAACATGAAGAACACTGTCTAAAGTAAATTCTAAGTTCATGACTCCTGCTTTTCATTTAACATATAGTAGGGCTGCACAATTAATCGAATGTTTAATCGCGATTACGATTATACGATTATTGTTGTTTCTTTGGACTAAAAGTGCTCGATGGAATGTTGTTCAGTGGACCCTTATCTTTCAAACTAAACCAGGATTTACAGCAGTGGATACATTTGAGAGTCGTTATCAGGATGAATATGGTATGTACTGCGGTTTTTTTATACATGTTTTGATGTGTACTGCTTACACAAATTTAGCAAATACATTCCGTATAAGCTTTCTATCGAAAAACAGCGATCTGTCGTCGATGCTTGAGGCTTAGACCTTCAAAATTATATATAGTTTGTCAAGATTCATTTTGTCCTGTTTTACTTTATCTGTTTGAAAACAATGACGTGTGCAAACAAAGAGCTTTCAGTGCGCTGGCGTCCTGGTGCGGGTTAACAGGTTAAACGATTAGTAAATAAACTGCAGAATGTTATGTTTTCAATAGTCTCGTGTAGCCAGACCTTCAGACTGATGGCTGAAGGTCTGGAATCCATGGCAGCTTTCATTGGCCAAGGCCCACCCATGAGGCCGTTTGACCGACATGTCAAACAACCAATCACAGTTCGTTTCGTTCAGCGTCACGTTTCGGGGAGTGAAAATGTCGCCACAATAACAGACCGGTGTGTTAAACTCTCTGACGCAATTTAAAGATTCTATGCCACAAACTTTAAATATTTCACATACTTTTGAAAATCCAGCGTTTAGTTTATCCTGATAAGCGCTCGTCGTCACAGTTGTAAACACGATGGCTTTCTTCTTTCGTGAGGGGGTTTGGTGTAACGGCATCTTTGTTTCCAGGCGGAACGTTAAAGAACGCGACACACACGTCTCCCGGAAATCTTGAATAATTTAACCAATCTGATGATGACTTCGAACCTCCTGAAGTGTTTCCACTTTTGTGTGCCATATGCATCGGACCGTTGGCTGAACGTCTGAGGCTGAGACTATGTTTTCAAATACACGCCCGGATTGCATGTATTCAAAAAGCGCTGCACGAGCTCGCGGCGCCAGGGTTGAAAGTCCAAAGCGCGAAGAAAATCTGCGCTGAAACACTGCTACTCGTCAGTTGCTCAGTAACATTTTTATTATTTTTTTAAAGGCATGTGACTAGGGATGTCAACGATTAATTGACGATCGATTAATTGTCGATAAGAGATGTAATCGATTAAAGCTATCAATGGTCGATTAAGCGGTTTAATTTTGGGGTGCATGCGGCTCCTGCGCAAAACACGTGCGAGCGGCTGTAAATGACAGTGACTGGGCTGGATCTTTTGAGAAAATAATTTATTAATGTACAAATTACTATTTTAATGTGATCCAAACATTAAAGGTACATTAAAATAGAAACAATATAAAGTCCTTCAATGTGAAAAGCTATAGAAATGTAGTAACTAAGTCATGTTTAATTATTATTTCCCCAGTTCATATCGGGCACTGTGCTTTGACAGGGCTGCGGGACAAGAGCAGGACATATAATTCATTCCTACAACTGAGGATTTGGGAAAATAAACAAATATTATTAAATTCGTGGAAATTTCATGACCAACCGGCAAGACAGAACACAAAGCCGTGTATGGTTTGATTATTTAAATGTATGGGCTCGAACGGCGTGAATCCAAGCTTGGTCGCGATGTAACATTTGCCTGCTAACCCATTAAGCCCCGTTGACACTACAAGCGACACTAATCGAGAAAGCGACACGATCCCATTCATTTCAATGGAGAGCTGGCGATTTCCGGCAACACGAGTCGACAGCGAGCAATAGCGACCGCTGGCGACCGGATGGGGTGTGTCCAGCGACGTGACAAAGTTCAGAATCCTTCAACTTTATGCAAATGAAGAGCGACTTTCGGGAGCGACAGCCAATAGGAAAGAAGACGGTTGAGCTCACGTGAACGTTCTCCTCTCAGCAGTAGATAAACATACGCAATGGAAAAAAGTAGGCTCTGTTTCTCATTCATTTTTGTTTGTATGTCCGTATTTAATTTATATTCATATCATATTTAGTCTTTTGCCTCCAAAATGTTTGTATTTAGCAGCAAGAAACCTGATTCGCTGTCTAGGCAACCAGTAGTGAGAAACGCCCACTAGCGACCTCATCGCCAGGCCCTAGTGTGAATGCAGCTTTATTTATCTTATTAAAAAAAAGCTTTGTGCCTCTGTACATGCCATGGTACACACACAGTGGGGAGGAACGAGGACCACGGAGACGAGGATAAACTCAAATATACAGTCTTTAATAAAATCCAACAGGGCAAGACCAGGCAGGGCTGAGACACACAGGAACACAAGGAACGTAACGAGTAGACCAGACCAAAACTAACTGAACAGACAGGAACTTAAATACACAGGATGAAATGAGAAACTTAATCAAACACAGCTGGACAAGAATTAACTAATCAAACTAAACAAGGACAGGAACAGGAAAATCCATATAAGGGCACATGAGGGAGGGAAACACACAAGACACAGGAACACAGGACTGACATCACTCCCCCCTCCCAGAAGGCATCCCCGTGCCTCCTAACATCCAACGGGGGTTATCTCCGCTTTACAACACTTCTTAAAGCATTCAGATAGGATTAGCGTTTCAAAAGTTATTAAACATTAAAGAACAATAGTTATTTTTAGCCGTGGGCTGTCTCGGTCTTTGAGGGTTAACCAGATGGTTCTGCAAGTTTTTAATAAAGAGAATGATACTTGAATCATGTTGTAGTTGCGCTTTTAAGTTGATCAGTTAAATCTTAAATCAAAATTGTTACCTTGAAAAGATCAAACATTTGAAAAAAAAAAAATCCATATCGCCCAGCCCTAGATCAAATAGATGAGAACATCAGCTGCAAAGACATTGTAAACTCTGATAATAGACTATGAAAATGTCCTTTTATTGTTTTGTAGGGTTAAATGTAGGGCTGGGCGATAAATCGATTTTATCGATTAACTCGAATGTGTAGTTTACATCGATTTGTTTGAATGAAAATCGGTTCTCTCTTTAACATTCGCCGACGCTCCCCTCTGGGCTCCCGTAGTTCCGAATGGGCTCAGCCCTCCCCCCGCGCGTTTGCCATATTAAGAGTTTGGGAAGGGTTTTGTGATCCCCGTTAAAGTGCCTTTCACACAGGATGCGGAAAGCGCTGCGAAACACACATTAATTTCGATGGTTTGCGCCACGCGAGGGCGGTGAGTTGCTGCGCCGAACAAAGCGCACGCGCAGCGGAGCGCACCAGCTGCGAGCTTGCGCGCGCGCGCCACGGTCAAAGTTCAAAATAGTTCAACTTTTGCCGCTGCGCGCTGTGACGTTTCCCCGCGCGGCCAATAGAAACGTCCAAAACAAGCGCCGAAATCAAAATGGATGAACAGCTGATTCTCTGTGTGTCTGAACTCCGCCTACTTCGCTCTGGCCAGCGTAGCGCAAATCGCCTTGTATCTGAAGGGCTGCGCTGAACCCAGCGGCCGGCGCAGGGCATGCCGCGTCCTGTGTGAAAGGGCCTTAAGGCTCGTTAGCTTTCGGCCTGCTTTAAATTAGACACAGAGATGTAGTGCGGTAAGATCGCATTTATTTGAATTAATTATATCATTTATTTGAATTAGCGAGAGAGAGAGGGATGAAAGTTGCGTGTGTGAACCTGCGTCTGCGCGTCTCTCTCTTCAAGCAATGAGGCTTAGTTACTTAAAAAACAGCGATTTACCCACTCAATGCAGAGAAATATAACGTTACGAGTCAGCCTATCGAAGCTATTTACACACCCGTCAAAAAACAAGTCACTGATATTAAATGCTGTTGAATGTTTTGTTTGCACTTTATCAGAACTACCTCTTATCTATAATAGCAAGATGTTAAACTTGTGTTTAAAGAAAACTTATCAAAAAGGTGTCACATAATTGTATGTTTAATGTTATGTTACATTTTCACTGTTTACAATGGCAGGGCTTGCCATCTTATCTTTTTGGCTTGTTGTTTCTGATTGCACTTTAACCCCAAGGGAGAAATCCAGATCAAACCCCAAAAGGGAAAATCAAAACAAAACAAAAACTTGTTTTGAATAAATTCTTTGTCATCTGCAGATTGATTTTAAGAAGGGGGAAAAAAAATCGATTTAAATCGTAAATCGGATTTTTTATGAAAAAATCAGGGATTTTTTTTTTGGGCCATATCACCCAGCCCTAGTTAAATGGGATAAAATGTAATGCCATTATAGCAGTCAGCTCCTTCCTTAACCACACACAAGCACTGTAAATAGATGCAGTGAGTAATAACAAGCTAAAGCATCAGAGCAGAGTGTAACAGTGTTAATAATGCAGAGGAGTGGGTTAGGCCTACAGCCAATAGACAGGCTCTCTGATATCGCCACCTGTTCTGTGATGGGAAGAGAAATAGAGACAGAAAGTGAGTTTGTGGGCTACAGCTGACTGAATCGCACTATTCTAAATTTGTCCATAGAGACGGAACAGAATGATCTCAATAAATAAATAAATAACATTTGATTTAGGCCTATGTCTTCTACTGTTGTTTCAAAGGTTTCTATTTACAATGTACAATGTACAATTTTTGCAATGGTTAAACTCTGTAAACATGCAGACCCATGTTATGTATACATTAGCTGTTTGAATTAGTCTATATCAGTTATTTATTTATTTATTTTGGTCATCACTATGCACTATGCATTAATGGTGAGATTTTTGTTTGTAAAATTGCAGGAAAAGAACCTGAGCTTTTTTTTTTAAGTGCTCTGTTGTTTCGACTTGCAACTGAATTGCACCGTACCACTGATTTTATATCCTTCCATAACTATGTCTAACTAAAATGCTCAATGCACAAACAAAGTGAAGCCATGAATAATGACACTGACATCCCATGGTTTTATTTACTCATCCATTTTTTAAACCACTGCATGAATTCCTTCATCAAAGCAATCTATTGTGAACCTTTTCATACAGATGCTGCAAAACTACAGCGTCAAAGGCAAATAAATCAAGGGAAGACTAACCAAACCCAGAGTAAACATTACCCATCCACATTCAATGTCTATTAGCCAATGAACAGTGAGGACAACACCTACATACTGGTATACAATAGCTCTCTTTACAATATTAACATGCTGCAATGCATAAATAGAAGACGGAGGCATGTGTAGTAGGGACATCTATTCATGTCTTTCAAATGACCCAAGACAACAAGGCACCTACGCAACGGGCAGACAAGGGTCTCTATTTATGTACTACTCTATGGCATGACTAGTCTACTGAACCACATGGAGATTATGGTTGTGTCCCAATCCACATACCTTCTGCCCTAAATCAGATGCAATATTAGAATTACTCCATCTCAAATCATGATGCATTAAAAAAGCAGGCCTATGTCAAAGGCACCCAAATGAAATACTATTTTTGGTTTACAAGTGTGTATCTGTTAGGGCTGAACGATTAATTGCATTTGCGATAATATCGCGATATGAGAAAACGCGATTCTTCAACCGCAGAGGCTGCGATTACACTTTGTCACGTGACACGCGAGAGTAGGAGTAAAGCGGTGTGTTCGACTTGAAGATAGATCGTATGACATCAAAGTACGGCGAGAGAAAGCATAAGGAGACGTCTGCTCTCTTATAGCTCTCGCAGTACTTTGATGACACACACAGCGATTGGTCCAGCAGCGCTGCTTCAGGTCGAACACATCTAAGCAGTCTTCAGAGGAAGCATCAAGTTGGCATCGCTATGTTGCCAAGTCTGCAGTTTGCCGCGGGTTGTTTTCGTGTCCGCGGGTCTTACATAACATGTAGAATTGACGCGCTACATGTAAACGATATCCTTTGTTGTATTTTCCTGTCAAAATAACGGAGTTCCTAGAACTGCCGGGTTCTTCGCTAGTGGGTGGAGCTAATGCGTAAACGGCAATCTCATTGGCCGGCGCTCACCTATCATCGTCCCTGTTTTGATTTCAGCGAATCAGTTCGAGCGAACGCAGACAACCTGATTAATATTAATGAACCCAGCAGCTCAATAATCCTTAGTGCGTTTTATACTGTTATTAGTAGTAGAATTCGTAGTAGTTTTGTTATCTTATCAGTATTATTTGTAGATTTATTTTTCCTTTTTTTATAGAAACACTAAATGACAAACAATATCTTAAGCACCACCACCAGTCCTAAGTTCAGTCAACATGACAAATATGCATTCATACATACATGGTTATTCTAATTACTAAAGTTCTATCATCATATAATGCTAAAATTTAATGCTAAATTATCATAATATCATATTATAATGTTTGACTGACTGATGCTAAGTGAGATATTTAAAAAAAAAACTGTGCCATTTTACAAACATAAGCTTTATATAGATATAATTATATATAATTGAAAATCATTCAATTGATTATTGTAAATATTATCAACCCTCTATGGACACCTTGGCAATATAATCTCCATTGGATTGTGATTGTTTTTAGTTTACTCACCAGACCAATATTAATTATCTGATATACTATGCCAAGGTGTCCATAGAGGGTTGATAATATTTACAATAATCAATTGAGTTTGATAGGTGTCTCTCACATTGTCCCACAGAAACATTAAAATAGTGTAGATTAGTGTGCAATGTTTTATAATAATAATGTATTCTATTTAGTGTCCATTTCATTCATTTAACATTTAATATTGGTGACATCCAAGTTATTTGACATATATAGCCTCAAAATGATTTCACGATATTTCAAGAATATTTGCGATAATGATTAGGCCTGTGACGGTGGCAGTGACAACCGCATTGTCTATTGCCACCGGCGGTAGTGCACGTGACGTCGCACACTCTATAACAAGCATAATACAAAGTTTTGTATACAAGTGTAATAATAGTAACAGTTGCAAATTGTTTTATTTAGACTATAAAACGGTGTTTCCTTTAGATTGCCAGGTTTGAGCGCAGGAAAATACAGTTTATTCTGCATTTAGTAAATTTATTTCATGTTGAGCGATGGACCTTGTTGGGAAACCAAATACTACATTGCCGATCTGGAATAATTTCCATTCATGTCACCCATCCGCGTTTGTACAAGTGTCTTCAAGTTCACGATCGCAAAAGCTCGGCTGGTCAGGTTTGTATTGTGAGGCTTTCTCCAAACTGGCCAAATACAAACAAGACAGCGGTAGTGTTGTCAAAAGACCCGGTACTTCGATACCAAGTCGGTACTAAAAAAATGAAAACGTCACGGTACCAGGTTTCTGTCAACCCGGTTCTTGCTGCGCGATCTGAAATCTGCGCAGATGCGCTCGCTTCATAAAAGCACAGAGACGTGCCGACATCAAAAAGGAGGAAACACATCAAACTAACAACACTTTAAAGACTGACACCCGGATCAAATGAAAGAGTTCAAGCAGGTAAGTTTCAATTTAATATTTAGATATTCTGTTATTAATATTATTCCATATTTTAATTTGAATGTCGGATTAAAGTAAACATTGCCGTTATAGCGGAGTTAATCCTTAGCATAAGCGCGGCTAACGCTAATATAATGAGCATTAGAATGAAGTTTCTTTATTAACTACTTAATGCACCTATAACTTTTATTAGGGTAAAAACAACAGGAGGACATGATGGTATTTACTATTGTTACACACCAGAGGCTTTTAAATGAATTGTGAATCTAAAATATGCATGTTGGAGAATGTACAAACAGTTAACAGTGTTTGACATATCAGTCCGTCAGAAAAAAACAGTTCTGGCCTTTTTTTTTCTTTTTTTTTATAATTTTTTTTTTGCTAGTTAGTTGCTAGTTGTTGTTATTCTTGGCTGGATAACTAGCAGGTTTAAAAGCCCTTTAAAATTAAATATGTACACAGTTTGTATTAAATGAAAGTAGTCACATTTTATCTACTGTATAGACTTTACAATGACTTTGTTATTATCTAACATCAACTTACAGTGAGTGAACAATATATTTTTACAACATTAATTTATGTTTGTGAATGTTATTTAATACAAATGATTCATGTTTGTTCATTGTGCATTAAATAATTTTAACAGATTGAACTTTGATTGATTGATTGATTTTATGTATTTGTAAATTTTGAAATTAACCCTAAGAAGAAGAATTGCAATATATAACTATTGTTTATTTGATAGGTCATGTTATCTAAAAAATGGAATCTTATTGTAAAGTTTCCTTGCATTTGATATGCGCTTGTCTTAAAATATATGTAATCTTATCTAAATTTATTATAAAAGCTTATATTAAATGTTATATTTTAGCTGGAGTCAATGATCTAATGTTGTATTTGGTCAGACTCAGCCCACTGCTTTACTTATATTATATTTTCCTTTTACAGCTGCAGGAAGATCATGAAGCACCAGCAAACCCTGAAACAGACGACAGTTTACAGTTGTTTTTCAGCGGCAGCAGAAATATGACAAAAACGTTTGGGTGGAACTTGTTTACTTTTTTTCATACTTTTATTACTTGTGGAAAAACTTGAAATAATTTTAAATAAGCATAAAGAATGGCATTGGTTTTTGTGCAGTTTATTTTTGTTTAACTTTATTAATAAAAATGTGTTTTTTAATTAGCATATTTTTGTGTTTTGCTTTGGTACCGAAATTGGTACCGAGAACCGTGGATTTTCACTGGTATTGGTACCGAATACTGAAATTTTGGTACCGTGACAACACTAGACAGCGGTAAATAGAAGATGCGCTGATGTGAAGCCGCTTTGAGAGAGTGAAAGAGAGAAGATGCGGTCCAGCTGAATCACTCACGCTGTTTTCAAATGACTGATTTGCTAGTTTGTGTGGATTTATTTACTCATTGAATGCTATATTCAATAAATGTTTGCAGGAATTTCCCTCATTATAAACTCGAAAGCTGCGGGAATGAGTAAAACTATGCTATATACAACAAATTCAGGACCTGATTAAATATAACTCTATTATACAGAGATTTGTGAAATAAATTTCCATGACTTTTACAAAACTTTCAGGCCTGGTAATTGCTGTTTTAGTTCATAGCTTTTAGGTTTTAATGATGTAACTGTTACTATTTGTGAGAAGTAACCCTAGTAATATAACTAATTACGCTTTTTAAAGTAACGTCCTCTCCCTCCCAACACTGCATCCGTTACCCCGCTATACGGGGCCTCAATGATTTGCAAATTAAGCTTGTCTACCTTGTTGAATATTCCTCTTACAGAATATAAAGAGCTTTCACGGTAAAAATTTAGTATCGTACATATACCAGTAAATCGCAAGTTCTCGTACCAATATTGGTACCAAAGCAAAACAAAAAATATCGCAATTAAAAACACATTTTTATTTTCCAAAATCGTTAAACAGCCCTAGTATAAACTGTGCAAACTTGTCTTCTCAGCTAATAAGTATGCCCAAAAAAGTAAACAAGTTCCACCCAAAAGTTTTTGTCCATTTTGTGCCGCTAGATATGAAGAACAAGAGCACTGTTGTCTATTAGGTTTGCTGTGGGCGATATAGCCTCAAAATGATCTTCCTCACTGATATTTCAAGAATATTTGCGATAATGATTAGTAAAGCCTGTGACGGTGGCAGTGACCAAACAACCGCATTGTCTATTGACTCCACCGGCGGTAGTGCACGTGACGTCGCACACTCTATAACATTTCAGTATAATACAACCTCAGTTTTGTATACAAGTGTAATAATAGTAACAGTTGCAAATTATTTTATTTAGACAAGTGCATATCAAATGGAAGGAAACTGTGTTTAAAAACACTTTACAATAGATTGCCATTTTTTGATAACATGACCTGTCAAATAAACAATAGTTTATATCTGCAATTATTCTTCTTAGGGTTAATTTCAAAATTTACAAATACATAAAATCAATCAATCAATCAAAGTTGAGCGATGGACCTTGTTGGGAAAATTATTTAATGCACAATGAACAAACATGAATGCCGATCATGTGTTTGTATTAAATAATTTCCATTCACAAACATTAATTAATGTTGTAAAAATATATGTCACTCATCCGCTGTAAGTTGTTTGATAATACATGAAGTCATTGTAAAGTCTTCAGTAGGGTTCACGATTATCGCATTATCGAAAGCTCGGCAATAAAAAATTGGTCAGGACAAATATTTTTGTATTGTGAGTAGCGTTTGATCTCCAAACTGGCCAAATACAAAGCCTGCAAGACAGCGGTTTGACCAGTGTGGCGCTGTAGCGCAAAAGACCCGGTAGTTCAGCCCTCTGGATACCAAGTCGGTACTAAGAAAAATGAAAACGTCACGGTACTTCAGGTTTCAAATGCATCAACCTTGAGCGGTTCTTGCTGCGCGATCTGAAATCTGCGCAGATGCGCGCTTTCTCTCAGTAACGAAATAAAAGCAAAAACTGAGACAGTGTGAAACCGACAGTTCAAAAAGGATCTGATTACAACGATGTGGATGTTTGCATGAGCTCTGCAGTTCAGTAACTAACATTACTCCAGTAAGTTCGGTCACATTATGTTTATTTTAAGTAGTTATGCTGATACTTAATTGAACAGCTTTACGGATCAAATGAAAGAACATTCAAGCAGGTAAGTTTCAATTAGAATACAATTTAGATATTCTGTTATGAAAGCAGCTTCCATTGAGCTAGCTAATGATAAAATATTTTAATTAGTGGGAAAAAATAATAATGTCGGATTAAAGTAAACAGTTTGCCGTTATAGCGGATCAAAGTTAATCCTTAGCATAAGCGCGTTTTGATTATCTAACGCTATAAGGTATTTTAATGAGCATTATGTTGTGAATAAAAAGTTTCCAAAGCTTTATTAACTACTTAATGCACCTATAATTTTGTTTCTTTTATTATGACTTACAAAAGGAGATGTTAGGCAGACATGTGCAAAATGGTATCAGTTACTATTGTTACACACCATGTAGCTAATTAAATTGGAGAAGTGTCTCTGTCTGTCATCTCATTTTGTGTGCCAAATACATCTATTTTTATAATGAATTGGTAGACATGTACAATAAGGTACATTTGTTAACATTGTTAATGTATAATCCGTAACATGAATGAACAAACAGTTCTTATTACATTTAAGTTTAATCTTTGTTAATGTCGGTTATAAAAATTACAGTTGTTGCATAGTTAGTTCACAATGCATTTAGTCAATGTAAAAAAAAACTTGTTATTCTTGGCTGGATTAGCAGGTTTAAAAGCCCTTTAAAATTAAATATGTACACAGTTTGTATTAAATGAAAGTATAATCTCCTGTATAGACTTTACAGACTTTGTTATTATTAACATGACAAAAAATGAACAATATATTTTTACTTTTATTACATTAATTAATGTTTGTGAATGTTATTGAAATTAAACACTTAAGATGTTTGTTAACAAATGCATTAAATAATTTTACAGATTGAACTTTGATTGATTGATTGATTTTAGTATATTGTTCATTGAAATTAAGAAGAAATTCATGCAATATATAAGGCAAGTACCGTGGTCACTAAAAAATGGAAGTTTAAAGTTTCCTTGCATTTGATATTATAAATAGCACATTTCATACAGTCAAAAAATGATCTAATGTTGTATTTGGTCAGACTCAGCCCACTGCTTTACTTATATTGACTATTTTCCTTTTTCAAAAACACCCTGAAACAGACAACAAAAGTGCAGTTGTTTTTACATAAAAGAAATATGACAAAAACGTTTGGGTGGAACTTGTTTACTTTTTTTCATACTTTTAACTTGTGGAAAAATAAAAGACATTAAAAATACACACAAATAAAGAATGGCATTGGTTTTTGTGCAGTTTATTTTTGTTTAACTTTATTAATAAAAATGTGTTTTTTAAAAACAAGGAAATTAGCATATTTTTGTGTTTTGCTTTGGTAAAAATTACCGAGAACCGTGGATTTTCACTGGTATTTAAAATGAAATTTAAAACCGTTAGACACGGTAAATAGAAATGCGCTGATGTGAAGCCGCTTTGAGAGAGTGAAAGAGAGAAGATTATACATAAAATACAGTGCAGTCATGTTTTCAAATAATGTTAACTAATGAACCTTTATGTAAAGATTTATTTACTCATCTAACCTACATGTTACCAATAAATTGCAGGAATTGTGTACCTTATAAAAATCGAAAGCTGCGGGAATGAGTAATTACATGCGATATACACACAAATCAGGACCTGATTAAATATAACTCTATTAACAGAGATTTGTGAAATAAATTTTGACTTTTACAAAACTTTTAAAGCTGAAGTGTTTTAAACCTTTGCTTTTCCAGGTTTTTTATGTTAGAATATGATGTCCACCCAAAATAATTTCTGCTGCCGCTTAACTGTCGTCTGTTTTACCCCGCTTCTATTACGGGGCCTAATTGCAAAAACTGAATTAAAAATTCCTCTTGACTCCAGCTAAAATATAAGTGTTGTCACGGTACCAAAATTTAACCAGTATTCGGTACTTTTATAAAAAATTTAGATAAGATTATATACCATGAAAATCCACAGTGCATCGGTACCAATGGAAGGAAACTGTAGTATTAAAAACACTTTACAATAAGTAAAAAACACATTTTTATTAATCGTTAAACAAAAATAAACTGCAAACTTTCCACAAGTAATAAAATCGTTAATTTCAAAATTTACAAATACATAAAATCAATCAATCAATCAAAGATTAATCAAAAGTTTTTTATTTCTGCTGCCGCTGAAAAACAACTGTAAAATAATCGTGTTGTTGCAGCCCTATTGTTCATCTTCCTCACTGTAAGTTGATGTTAGATAATACAGGAGATAAAATTAAAGTGACTGTACTTGACTGACTTTCAAATTTAATACCTGTTCCAGCAAACTGTCAGCAACTAACTCAGCATATTATGTAATTAACTGTTTTAAAGGGCTTTTAAACCTGATTCACAATTCATTTAGTTAACAATCCAGCCAAGAATAACAAGTTAACTATGTCCTCCTGTTGCAACTAACTAATAAAAGTTAATTTCAAAATTTACAAATACATAAAATCAATCAATCAATCAAAGCAAACATTTTTTAAAGAAACTTATAAAAAATAAAATAAAAAAAAGGCCAGAGGCGGCGACTGTATTAAATAACATTCACAAACATTCATTAATGTTTAAAAATTAGCGGCGCGGCGCGTTTTGGTTCACTCTCTGTAAGTTGATGTTGATAATAACATGGTCGAGGAGAGTTGAAGTCTATACAGGAGATAAAATTTGACTGTACTTTCATTTAATACAAACGCGGTTGCAACCAATACATATTTAATTTAAAAGGGCTTTTAACGCACTGTTTATTCCAGCCAAGAATAACAACAACTAAACACTTAGCAAATTTTTTTTTATAAAAAATAAAATAAAAAAAAGGCACTTTAACTGTTTTTTTTCTGACACTGATATGACATAAACACTTTATTTAAACACTTTAACACTTTAAACACATATTTTAGATTCACAATTCATTTAAAAGTTAACCTCTGTCCTCCTGTGTTTTTACCCTAATGTTAACAATTAATAAGCTCATTATAAATACCAATAAATGCCATTTGTGTGGTGTGTTTTTGTTGGTTGTCTAGTCTAATTTCAACATGCAGTTTATAGGAGATGTTTACTAGCCTAGGTCTTTAATTAACATTAACATTAATTTTTGAAACTTACTGTCCTGGTTGAAGCGTAGTCTTTAATCCGGGTCTTTAAGAAGAAATTTATAGGTAGCGCTAAAAGTGCTTTTAATAATCTGCGAAACTTCATTCTCGGAACCAAATGCTCATTATATTAACGTTACTCGGTATGCTAGGGTTGCAGCGGACCGGTAACTATCGCGATACTGCCATTAAAATTAAAACTGCGTCATGAATAATATTCATAACATGAAGTTGACTAAATATCGTTAAATATACCGTCCAAAATGAAACTTACCTGCTTGAACTCACATTTGATCCGTTCTTTAAAGTGTTTTATGAGTTTGATGCATTTTCTCCTTTTGAATGTCGGCACAAGTTGTCTCAGTGCTTTTTGAAGCGAATCTGCGATCAGCAAGAACCTACCGGGTACTCGGTACTGTGTATACGCTTTATATGGTATTGATCCCGACGTCAGTTCGCGATTAAAGCTTAACCCGCGGTCCATTGCATTTTTTAAACATTCAGAAGAAAGGGTACCGTAAAATGTGATATAAAAAACAGCAGATCAAGCATCACTTATTCAACACGTTCATAATATTCAAGAAATTAATCGCAGTTTTATTCATTTGACCACTTCTAGAACAGGTGTAATAGTTCGTTTCTGGAAGCATCTTTGCGATCACGAACGCAATTCCATTCATCAACATAGCGGCTTTGCACTTGGTTCTTATCAATCATTATATATATATTTTTATTCATTTATAATGTTATGTTTTAATATACATGCTGCTAACTTGGAAATTTCAAGATATGCGAGCAAAAAATGCTCCTGACAGTTCGGCAATATGACACGAGCAAGAGTGCTGTTTTTGTTTCGTTTCTGTGTTCGAATCCAAATCCGCGTTGTATTGGGCGAATCACTGATTCACTGAACCATTCATAAAAACAGTCATTTGATTCGCTTCTGAAGGATTCAGCCGTTTTGAAAGAATCGTTTGAATGACTCAGTGATTCAATAACGAACTTCTGCCACCTGCTGGCCATTTTAAGTTTCCCATCTAAAAGTAGGCATATTACATTATTTTCCAACATATTTCTATATTCAGAATTTAGTTTTTAAAACATTAATCTCATAACTTTATTTATGCAATTATAAATACAGTCTAAATGTATAAATGCCACATCTAAATGTCACTTCATGCAGCTTGCAGTGCTAAGAGTGCTAAGATTTGTTTAGATCATTTCAATAGATAACAATAGTCATTCATTCACATTAATTAAGTCATTCAGAGAAAAATATTGTCATTAATTGTTTTCATTTACATCTATTTATTTATGAAATTGAAAAATATTGTCTGTTTTCATTTACATCTATTTATTTATGAAATTGATTCATTTTGTAGAATTGAATTTTAAATTAACACAATACTGCATGGTATCGTGATACTACTTGGTATCGTGATACTTCGTAAGACATTTTTATGGTATAGTATCGTACTCGGTACCACCGGTACTTAAAGAAACCTGGTACCGTGACGTTTTCATTTTTTTAGTACCGAAGTACCGGGTCTTTTGACAACACTAGACCTGTGTGTTTTGTATCACTAGTGCAGTGTCCATTCTCGAAGCATATAAGCCCTACCCGCGTGAAGCGCGCCGCTTCCGGCTCGTGCTGTTCTGTAGTTTATCTGTTAAGTGTATTATTTCTGAACGTGTCGCGTGTCCATATTGCACCAAAATGCTACACTGCACTTGGGTCCGCAGCAACACACCCACCAAGCGTGAAGTCATTGGATGAACGGTTCTCGACATAATAAAAATGCAAACAGACAGACAGACGCACAGAGATTCCTGCTTTTATTAGAGAGAAGAATATCAGGGGTGCGAACTCGTCAGGAGTGAAAAAGGTGACAAACTAAACTGCAACTTTTAGCAGTGCACCATTCAAGGATAAACACCTTTATATAATTAAAAGACGTTTGAGCGACACCTACGGTCTACAATCAAACAAGGATTGTTGTTAAGATGTTACATGAACATAGTCAGGGAAAATAAACCACTGTAAATGTTAATTTCAGCACTCTAATTTTTAAAGCAGCTGCCGGGCTAAACGCGAGGTGTTTCTCCGTCTTGAAACAGGCTGTTACAGGCTGACACTTAGCGCTGCCTCCACTTCAGCTGAGTGATACTAATATTACTGTACATTAAATGTATGCTTTACTTGTAGGTCGAACAGTTCTCAAATCGACTTCATGTCAGAGTAATAGCTAACTGACATGTGAGACAAATGTTAAGGTCGAGACTGAGGAGCATTTTTGCAAAGGGTAACGAACTAATGTAGCGATAACGTAACTTACAATCTTCATAGCTATCGCAACAGCAGCCTCACGCAAAAAAAATAAAAATAAAAAACAGCAGCCTCACGCGGTAATCACCATTTAAACTGGAACACCATAATTTACAGCCGATACAAATGCATTCCATCCGAAATATGGACAGTTGCCTGCGGCGTCTAAAAGCTAGGCTTCAGGAGTGAGATTGGTTGGATAAGGGAAACAACATTAAGGTAAGTCAATCAGAGGCAGAGTAGGGCGGGTCTATTCCTTTGCCAACAGGGGAAAAAAACGCTACAGGTAATTAATTAATTAATTAAAAGTTAAATTAAATCAATGTTTTATGCCTTTATCTGATAACCAGTAAAATTAAATACACAACACAGAATTTCTGAGGGGGGAAAAAAACATTTCATAAGGCTACTGTAAGAATAAATTTGGTAACAATAAAACATAAGGTGAGAAAAAAATAAAACATTTCATACGGCCCTAAACATGTCATTTTTTTACACTTTTAATAAATTAATGTTAAATGGTATAAGTTTCATGATTTTAATTAATTATACATGCTTTTTGATTAATGAAATTTAATTTGACCATTAAAAAGGAATCCAGAAAAATTAAAACGGATAAAAAACGGAATCCAGAATGCTGAATGGAGGATGACAGACAGATGCAGCAGAGAGAAGATTTTTACTTAAACTTGAATTTAATGACTTAAATATTCATCTGTACCTCACATTAAACTATGGAACGGCTTCAGAACACTTGGACTTTGACTTTATGTAGCTTTATGATGTTTTTGTGCTTTCGTGGGGCTTAACAATAACACAGAATAGTATACGCACAATATCGGATTTGGATCGGTCTCATCTGCCCGATACCCGATCCAGCAGAAAATGCCAGTATCGGAGCCGATACCGATCCTGAGTATCAGATCGATGCCTCCCTAGTCTATATATTGTCTGCCACTTTAAAAGCTTGAGCTTTGTAAAGTCTGGTGGATTCTGATTGGCTCTCAATGTTTTTAACATTTTTCAGTTGTCATTATCATTCCTCTGTGTTGTTATTGTTATATGTGTGGTGCAGAACAATTATTAAAACTTTAAAGGTATAATTATAGTTATATCGTACTTTGTGTAAATGGCCCTACATGTTTACATAAGTACATATCTACTGTATAGTGCACAGTCCTGTACACATACGGTTGGTCACATTTAGTCACTCCAGTCTCAGAAAAC
Source organism: Schizothorax lantsangensis (assembly GCA_027422415.1). NCBI lineage: Eukaryota > Metazoa > Chordata > Actinopteri > Cypriniformes > Cyprinidae > Schizothorax > Schizothorax lantsangensis. The sequence continues at coordinate 24,447,829 of CM049842.1, read as the reverse complement.
TCCCATAAATGTCACATGAATATTAGGGCTGTGTATTGGCAAGAATCTGGCGATACGATACGTATCACGATACAGGGGTTGCGATACGATATATTGTGATACATTGCGATACTGTAAGCAAGGCGATATATTGGGATATTTCTTATTTTAGGTAATAGGATATATTTTTAGGAATTTAGAAAGTCATTAAGATGCACACCACTAATTATGGTAATAATATAATTTAAAAAAAAATAATAAAAAAAATTGTTTAACCAGAACACACTGGGATCTGCATTTGCAATAATCAGTCCCTGTAACATTCAACATTATTGAACACTGCAGTTGAGTCAAGGGGGAAAAATTAGTGCTTGCAGGATTCTTTAGTTAAATGTATGTATAAATTGTATTTTATAAAAAATACCATATATATTTTTAGACCCTGCTTTAAAGGTTCACAGTTTTAAGTTTACAATTGTAATATACAATGTCATAACATTTTGATCTGAACAAAAAATTGCATCTGCTTAGTATTAATGAAAAATAAAGTACTTGCTGGATTCCTAAAGAAAACAAAACAATTGTAAAACAATAAAATAAATACAGGTGTTGAACATTCTCAGAACCTTTCAACTTGGATTTCACAGGTTTTTCGGTTTGTATTTATGTTCCGCGTGGAATCGCCGAGACTGCGACGCGAGCACCGCCCTAACTGCACAAAACACCCCCGACACGAGAGAAAGATGCAGCCGCGCAGCGACACTACCACCTGCCGCCCGCCGCGCGAAGGCTTTTCACACGGGACGCGGCAAGCGGACCGAGGTGACACCCGCGCCGCGGTCCCGGAGTGGACATTACCACAAAAGCCCAAATGACGCCACACTTCAGCTTTGTACACCGAAACGAGAGCTGGAACAGTTCTTTCATCCTCCATTACTGGCAGCTGTGCCCTGACGCTAGTATTTCCTGTCACTGTTTAAGTTCAGAGATGAAGACTGCTCTCTAGCGGTCGGGATATGAACTCAAAACGAAACTACTGCCATGAATCCTGTATGATTTTTTTTTTTTTTTTAAATATCGATATTCCGTTTTTGAGAATCGATACAGTATCGCCAAACAAAATATCGCGATACTCACGTGTATCGATATTTTCTTACACCCCTAATGAATATAGGAGATAAATCCATCAGATTTTAACATCCCTTCAACTCAGTTTTACTTCACTGTCAACTGCTACCAAAACCAAAGTGCTTTTAATTTTTACTGCTGATTTGACATAACCAGTTAACCACAAGACCTGTTCTGCAAGTCTGGACAACATCTGTATCTCATATGAACAACTGTGGTTTCAGTCCCCTTTATTTAGACCCACCTTTAACTAAAGGCTTGCATTCTACTTCAAAACTCTGCGTCTGAGAGAGGAAACTTTTTAGTGGTAGGGTAAGATTTGACAAACAACAGATGTGCCTTGATTTTCTGAGCCAATGGCTGTATTCCAGCCTAACAGCTGATTGGACAGCAGACATGTGCAAAGAACTGCCAATTAGACGTGTGTAACACAGGTAGCGAGAGGCTATCACCCCATGAGTCCACTTAGAAGGGCTAACAGTGCCTTTTAGTTTCAGACACCCATAAACTAGTTAGCGGGTGGCCTGAAGCTTAATCTAAATGTGACTTACAGAGAAGGGTAGTACTAAGCTGAGAGAGCAAAAATTGTTCATGAAACCACAACTGTATGATTTAATTTCACACTATTCAAAGCTCTACTCAAATGAGCCACATTTTTTTCATCAGAGTAAGAACACATTAATAGTTGATTTAGTATTCAGTGATTTAAAGTATTCAAATAGTCAAAATGATCAAAGTGCACAACCCTAGTACAGGTCAAAACTGAATTTAGACAATAACATTTAAAACACTTCAACTGTTTTGTCATGACATTCAAAGTGCTTTCATGATGCCTCTAATGGTCTGTATCATCTCAGTGATTGACCTCTGCTCCAGATGCACAAATGCACACACACAGAGGATTAGTTGTGTGTGTCCACATCAGTGAAGTAACATCTGTAGAGCACATGGGAGCAATAAATGTGGCCCTTAAAGTGCCAAGTCATAAGCTTTGAATTACAAAGCAGGAGAGGAAGTTATCATTTCCATCCAAATCTTCTCCTGTGCTGTGGGATAGCTATCTCACAATCCCCTCTGATCTAGCATAGGCTTATAGACACACCGCCGAAGGAATTATCAATGATAAAAACTCATTGATAAATAATGTCTCCTCCTCTCAAGGCAAAAAACACCTGTATATCCAGTCAGATGTAGATGAGAAGAGTGCTACAAAGAAGAAGCACTTCACCCTGCAAAGCAGAGCAGCTCTGATAATAGCCATAGCACTTTTATCACTGCTGTCGCTTATACACCACAATCAAGCTTACAGTCTTAATTTCTGGTCTTGATCTCGATTTGATTCAATATAGATTCCTTTGGATATATGTCAGGTACAGTACATGTGATTTTTTCCCATGGAAAAAAATATCTTTCAACTAAAGCTTTAAACTATACAGTAAACCCTGTTCATTACAATAATACTAAGTACAAGCTATTGAATTTATTTGCCATTTTATTATTTATTATATTATAATATATTGGCTATATTAACACTGATTTGTATACAAACGTTTAAATGACATGAGGCAGTTTTTTCAATAACAATTGAATGATATGATTATCTTTTTAATCCAATTCATTTTCTGAAATATAAACATTTAAACAGTGGCTGTCATTAAAAACTTTCATGACAGATTTATTCAAACATACATTAAATAACAAAGACATCACTATCAGGTAAAAATATAATGAATATAAAATATAGTGCATAGGCTATATTTAGCAAAATAAAAAGAGATTTTTTTCTAGTTGATTATTGAGTGATTGCTTTGTTGATGTAAATACAACATTACATGACATTGTTTACAAGCTGTTTTACTGCCGTCTTTCTATGCTTGAAAAACTGATTGAGTGATTACGTGAGACATGATACATTTCAGTAAGTTGGATGTCCTGTCCATTCATGTTTACTTTGTGCTATAAGTAAAGAGGAAGAGCTGATCAGTTCATCCATGATCACCCTACAGCACAGACTAAAAGAAATGATATTCATCAAAATAAGAATCGATTAAAATCGAGAAATTAATATTGTCAACCCTGACTAGCAAACACATTTGTGTGCAAATTTCTTTGCAGAAATTATTAAAATTGTGTGCAATACACATGCTGAATCTCAGGCCCAGGAAGTTCAGAATAATGAAGGGACAAAGGTTTATTAATAAAACATTCAGCTGAATATCACAAACAAGGCACAAGACAAAAAGGGATAATAGTCTCTCTTGTCATAACTCAGAAAAGGACAGAGTATGCTCAAGGGTAATACTACCAACATTTCCTTATTATAGTGTCATATAAAACATTACTTATTAACAGAAAAGTTTTCTATTCAATGAAAAATACATTCATCCCTGAGAGATAATTGATATATGAAAATCTATGAACATAGAAGAGATGAACTATATGTCAAACTGCTCATGCAGTATTCACAGCAGAGTTCATCTTTCTCAGAGATCTGCAGTCCCTATGGAGCACAGCTTCCTGTATGTGTGGTGTCAAAGCACTGGATGAGTAAACACTCCACTGCTCACACTAGGGATTCTTACTTCTGAAACCCTAACCTCATCTGACCTATACGCAGACTGAAGTCAGGAGGATTCACAGGCATAATATAAGGACACTTAAATCACACTTATAATGTATGCAAATGCCAAATTAAGAAATATTCTCAGTATATACTGTATGTAGGCCTCTATACACACACACATTTTTTGACTATGTTCTTATATGTTATAATGCTTTATATTTATATATTTTGCTGAGTGTGTTATTGTGGACAGCTGACTCCAAAAGTTTTTGACATTCTTCATATTCTGTGTGGTGGTCAGTTCACACTGATAGAAATTAATCTTTTCCAATAAGTTTAAACTGATGTTTACCTTTTATGGGCATTTTTACCTTTATAAAGCCATTTTTCTAAAAGTGTGCATTATCCTTTGAGTAAAATTCTTACAATCTGACATTCAAATTAAAATATGGAATAATATTCATAACAGAATATCTAAATATTAAATATTAAATTGAAACTTACCTGCTTGAACTCTTTCATTTGATCCGGGTGTCGGTCTTTAAAGTGTTTTATTAGTTTGATGCATTTCCTCCTTTTGATGTCGGCACGTCTCAGTGCTTTTATGAAGAGAGCGCAGCACAGCAAGAACCGGGTTGATGGGTACTCGGTACCACCGGTACTTAAAGAAACCTGGTACCGTGACGTTTTCATTTTTTTAGTACCGACTTGGTACCGAAGTACCGGGTCTTTTGACAACACTACTTGCTGGCATTGTTTATGTACATTTTGACTGTAATTGGGTATCTGGAAAAAAAAAAACGCTATAAAGCGCTCTGCCTTTCTTTCATAGATAACAGCAATAATTATATTCTAGCATTAGAAATAGCCTACTACTACAGATATTTCAGCACAATGGATATTTTTGCGCTGAATATTCTATTAATTGTCTCCCTCTCTGTGCTCCGTCTGTCTGACGCGCGTGCACGCACCTGCCGCGCCGGCGCTCATTCGGTATTTTAAAATTAACACAGACTGTCAGGACGGACCTTTATGCAAAAATGGAAATGCTCGCGTGAATTTGTGACATTTATAGATAAGGATATGACCATAAACTGAACGTTTTAGCGCTGAGGACGCACACGCATCTGTCAAAGCGCCTGACAGGGCAAGCCATTACGCTAATGCATTAACTTAAGGCTTAAAATAAAGAATTCTCATGTTTTGGGCAGCTTGGATCATGTACTTCTTCCGCAGCATCTCATTCTGTTTCCTCCACTATTTTTAGATGCATTTTGTCCATAGAAATGCGTTATGCAGTGCTGTAATTTGACGCGACCGGCTGAAGTTGTACATGCACTGTGGGCAGACCCGACTAATCGATAATGAGAATCGTTGTCGATGATTTTCATTATCGATAATAATCGATTTTATCGATTAGATGTTGCAGCCCTACAAAATTCATCTTTGCAATGCAGAGGAAACACAGAATCTGCATCTGAAGTGGCATTTAGATGTGTTTACACACACGACATGAATGCATTTCACCTGCAGTTACAAATGCATAAATAATGTATTGATATATTAAACATAAAACATTGAATACTGTTATTTGAAATTATTTAAATAACAAAAAGAAACTTTAAATATCAAATTAAAACTGCCAGCAGGTGGCAGCAAGTCACTGCTATTAATTGCGATTGAACCAAATCATTTAAACTGTTGATTCATTCAGGAACGAAACGCCATCATGTCAGAGATGCAAAACAGTGCTGTGGCTTTGTTTGGAGTTATTTTTGTAAATAGAAATAGAAATAGAGCAAAAACAGGAAATAGCAGCGCAAAGGTTGTGGGTTCAATTCCCAGGGAACACACATACTGATAAAAAAATGTATAACCATGTATAATGCACTGTAAGTCGCTTTTGGATAAAAGCGTCTGCTAAATGCATAAATGTAAATGTAACTATGTTTGCTGCATAAAAACATGGGTTGATATTCGCATTGATCTGAACATAAGATATACTGGAAATGCAAATTCACTCTCTGCCACGAGGTGGCGCTTTAGGAGCAAATATAGAGGTTCCTCCGGTAATGGCCGTACATATAGCAGCACCACGCTCATATACGCTGCTTTATCAGGCATTTTATAGGCAAGATGAAATGAAAATGCCAACGACATGTTTCTGAGGACAGACGGTTCCCTTCAGAGACACATTCACATAAAGACATCTGCGCCGCGTTTTGACTTTGAAACGTTCAGCGCTCATATTTATTCAATGACATCATTGCCTTTTGAAGTCTAATCCAGCTGTATCGCGATTCTTGTCTTTCCGTCCCCAACTGTAAGACCTCTTGAAATTGTAATTAAGACTTTTCTTATACCATTTAACGTATTTAAAACTTTTTATGGCCTTAAATTTTATACATGTAAATTGAGAGTTTTAAGGACCCGGGGGAGCCCTGTATTTAAGGTAGCCCGTCGAGCAGGGCAGTGATACATTTTGGTAGACCGACTAGAAAACGCAATAGCCCCGGGATGTCGGGCTAGCGATTTTGCGAGCCCTGCATTTATTTCTTATCTGTTTAATAGGTTATAAGCCAGTTTTAGAGGAATTTACCAAATTTTAATGCCCTTAAACACAAAAGCAGCAATAATATAATTGTATGCAAAGTTTAAAATAAAAGCACTGCTGTCCTCAAGTGTCAAGAAGGTCAAAACTCAAGACTGGCTGTATGAAATTTGCTATGCATTTCACTATCCGATGTGGCGTCAGCATTCCATGCAGTTACCCAGGCTGACTGAGATTTACACAGCAAGTATGCAGTCCATTTCCACCACACATTCCTGTCATCTGAATGTAGACCCGCCAAACGCATTTCAACTGCACTTCCAGATATTCGGCTTTGGGACAAATCAGTCTGTTCTTTAAAAAGCTACACTTAAGTTTCCTTAAGTCAAAATGCAACAGGCTTCATTGAACTACAACACAGTCCGTCATTATCCTAATCACCATCATCAAACATGTTCACAAAACAAATTCACTAATAGGGTCAGTTACCTTTATCCCAAACTCCTCTGTAGTGTGGAAGGATTATTATTTCCCTGAAAGCAGAAAAGCCGGCAAAATGAATGAGCAGCGTCAGAGACACTGAAAACACACCTCCATCTGCCAACTCAGAACACAGAAGAGGCTGGTGCTACAATCATTGTCAGTGACAGACAAAGGGTGTGTACTTGCGTGCTTGAAAAAATGCAAACCATGCTCAGCGAAGTATCAGTGAAAGCATCAGCGGCATTCACGTCATGATCACCATGTGGGAAGTGAACTCTAACTAAATGTTTTAAAGTAAGAAATCATAATCGGGAAGAGACAATTCAAATACCCTGGATGAACGTCTAAGGTTTCACACATCCAGAGACCAAGGTAAACTGGAGCATGTCCTTTCGCCCTGCTGTCTTTATGTCTACAATTAGAGTCACAGCCCTCAGTCCTCCCGGGTACTGCTAAACTAATCCACCCACAAACCAAACATCAGCCACAGAACAAGAGAGAGAGGAAAAATATGATCAGAGGAGGAGGCCTGGATATGACTGTCTGTAAACAGGTCATGAATTAAGTGAGTTTCTTGCTCCAAATTCAAAACAGGCTTCCCTGGTTTTCACAGTCTAACGCTATGTTATAAGCAGGTGTGACGCTGATAAAGATTCCAGCGACAAATAATTTCTGTGTGACAATGAATATGACAATGGGGTGTGACGTGAGTGACACAGTCGATCACAGAACACAGCTAATCAGATCAGTTCTCTCTGTTTGTGTGCTCTCACAATGAACTATAATGTTACACATTATAACACAATAACATGTTGTGTGTAGATCCAAATGACTAGTATATTACACATCAGGGCTCGCAATATTTCAAAATCCCTGGCAGCCCTTCGGGCAGGTACTCTTCAAATTTTGGTAGCCCGAAAATTTATTTAACTAGCCCAAATAAAAAAAAGACCTTTTTTTTTTAAATATAGAAAATCAGATAGGAGTCTAAATGTAAATCAAAAATATTTTCAATACACAAATATCAACACATACGAAGGAAGGAATTTTATTTCACTATTTACAGGGTATCTGCAGAATTTTTTAAAATAAATTTAAGACAATTTATGACCCATTTTAACTGCACAAGTAAGATGAACACAGTATGAGCGGGGTTGGACAATGTCTATGGTAACATACAGTATTAAGCCATAAAATTACATGATTTACAGTTCAGATACAGGTTTTCACAAAAACCAAAATCTTATACAACAGCATTTCAGCCTTTAGACCATTTTTATGAAAAGGGATAAATCAAGCATATAAATTATTATATTAAATTAAAATGAATAAATATTACTGTCATAATTGTTTAGATTTTTAGAAGACACATTAACTTCTTTCTCATTTACAACTCTGTGTGTTTGCTGTGTAAAAACATGGGTCGATATTTGCATTGATCTGACCATAAACAGCAAGAAAGGCTTATTGGAAATGCAAATTCATTCTCTGCCACGAGGTGGCGCTTTAGGAGCGGCTTAATATAGCGGTTACCCTCAGGGAAATTCCCTGTTAGCGGCTGTACACAAAGCAGCACCTTCCGCGCTCATAAACGCTGCTTTATCAGGCATATAGGTAAGATAAAATAGAAATGCCAATGACACATTTATGAGGACAGTTGGTTCCCTTCAGATACATTCACATAAAGACCAGAATGGAAAGTTTTGAATTGAATTGCGTTGCGCCTCGTTTTGAATTGAAACGTGCAGCGCTCATACTTATTCAATTGCATCATTGCCTTTTGATGTTTATTCCAGCTGTATCGCCATTCTGGTCTTTCCGTCCCCAACTGTAAGACCTTTTGAAATTATAGTTAAGACATTTCTTATACCATTTAACGTATTTAAAACTTTTTATGGCCTTAAGTTTGATACAACTAAATTGAAGAGTTTTTAAGGACCCGTGGGAGCCCTGTATTTAAGGTAGCCCGTCGAGCAGGGCGGTGATACATTTTGGTAGCCCGACTGGAAAACACAATAGCCCCGGGACGTCAGGCTAGCGATTTTGCGAGCCCTGCACATCAGTCCTTACACCACACACTACAGCTGCATTCCAAAATCTGTGCTCCCTATGGAGACAACATTTTCAGGCCTCATCTGATGCAAAGGTTCTTCCAAAAGATCGGCATCTTAATTATGCTGCATACTAAGACACCTTGTTTTGGCAGCATCAAATGTATACTTCATAAAGAAGGCAAACCTTGAATATACTGTGATGAGCTCAGTGAAAAGAATTAGGATTTAGGGCTGTATGACTATGAATTAGGGTTGCACAATACACCGGTACTACGGTAGTATCGCGATACTAAAGCTTAAAAATACCCGCGGTGCCATCGCATTTTTTAAACGGTAGTATCGTCCATAAGGTAGTACCGTAAGATATGTAGTATGCACGGCAGCAACACTGTTTTAAACGTTCAAACGTTGAACATGCATGCCAGCAGAAACATTACAAGTTGATTGCCAAATGTCTTTCTGCTGTGCTCTGTGTAGTATAGTCTGTGTATACGCTTTATATGGTATTGAGTGTTTCCCGACGCTTCAGTTCAGTTTGCAATGAGAAGTTACACTTGCACGTCGTTGTTCATGCTGCAGTTTATCAGAAGAAAGGGTCTGATTCAGACCGTCTGATGTCATTTTAAAAAACAGCAGCTCAAGCATCACTTATTCAACATCATAATATCTTGCAAGAAAGTATTCTCGCAGTTTTATTCATTTGACCACTTCTAGAACAGGTGTAATAGTTCGTTTCTGGAAGCATCTTTGCGATCACGAACGCAGTTCCATTCATCAACATAGCGGCTTTGCACTTGGTTCTTATCATTATATATATATATATTTATTCATTTATAATGTTATGTTTTTATATACATGCTGCTAACTTGGAAATTTCAAGATATGCGAGCAAAAAATGCTCCTGACAGTTCGGCAATATGACACGAGCAAGAGTGCTGTTTTTGTTTCGTTTCTGTGTTCGAATCCAAATCCGCGTTGTCTCTGAATCACTGATTCACTAAACCATTCATAAAAACAGTCATTTGATTCGCTTCTGAAGGATTCAGCCGTTTTGAAAGCATCGTTTGAATGACTCAGTGATTCAATCACGAACTTCTGCCACCTGCTGGCCGTTTGAAGTTTCCCATCTAAAAGTAGGCATATTACATTATTTTCCAACATATTTCTATATTCAGAATTTAGTATTTAAAACATTAATCTCATAACTTTATTTATGCAATTATAAATACAGTCTAAATGTATAAATGCACATCTAAATGTCACTTCATGCAGCTTCTGTGCAGTGCTAAGATTTGTTTAGATCATTTCATGGATAACAATAGCCAGTCATTCATTCACATTAATTAAGTATTCAGAGAAAAATATTGTCTGTTTTCATTTACATCTATTTATTTATGAAATTTTGATTCATTTTGTAGAATTGAATTTTAAATTAACACAATACTGCATGGTATCGTGATACTACTTGGTATCGTGATACTTCAGCTGGTATAGTATCGTAAGACATTTTTATGGTATCGTGACAACCCTACTATGAATAATATATATAATATCACATAGGCCTAATTGTGATCATTCATTTTGATTACAGTAATAGAATTCAGATACTTTTTTGTGGGCATGCACACAATATATGATCATTATACTGTATCATTATTACAATATTATTATGTGCCTATTTTACACAACCACATAAATGCAACCAAAATATAACATGAATTTAGTTGAACTCTCTGAAAATTGTAAATATTGCTGTGGACTTACACAAAAAAAGCATTTTAGTTTTTTTCAAATAATAGCTAATGAAATAAGAAATCTTAAATCTAAAAAATGTGTATTGATTGAGTGAGTTTGTGCAGCTATTATTTTTCCAATTAACTGTGCTGCCCTAATAATATGGCAGATAAGAAGATTTGAAACAGACATAATGACAGATTAACTCTTAAATTGACTTTATCCTTTTTTTTTAGTATAATTGGTTGACTCATTGGCTGTATCATTGGGGTTACTCCACCTTCCTATGCATTCAGGTGAGATTCACATTCATGAATCATCTCATGGCAAACTTCCGTCACCACTCTTTTCGGGCTCAGAATTGACAGCAAAAAAATGCCAAGCATCCCATTTACTAAAATAACTCCACTGAATCAGTTCTCTTCTAATAGTCCCATTGATTAGCAGAGCGTGGAAATAATGTGGTGTTGTGGTGGGATGTGGGATGCTGAGCTGCTGTGTAAGCTACATCCCCTCTGCATGTAATTAGGCTTTCCTTTACACACACTCATGAAACCACACTAGCTACATAAGAACTAATAGTACACTGATCACTTTTTAGAGCAGAACCAAATCATACATTTACATTATCTCATTATTATTTACCCTAGTGCCTAAATGTTTTTGAATAATGAAGATTTAAAATTCCCTCTACAGGTTTTCAACAACATTAGGGTGAGTAAATGATGACAATTTTCATTTCGGGTGAACTAAGTCAAGCCACTAATCCCATCTTCTCATCTATCACAGACACAGTCACACACACACACACACTGCTACAGCCTTTGAGAACGATCCACTCCTGAATGTCTCATATAGCTGGAAGTGAAAGCTTCAGCAAAGGTTCTACCAGGAAGACTCAAATGCCATGTCATTCAGTCTGACCACTGTCTCATTTGCTGTTCAGGTGATGTAGCCGAAGTTCCCCTCCATCCTCTCCACCACCACCACCAGGTTGGCCCCTTCCTCAGTCGGGGGTTGGCTTCACCCTGCCTTCATCTTCAGGCAGGATCTACCAGCCTACCACAAGGCCTGAACCATGGACAGGGCTTACACCAAACGATTTTATGAAAGGACTGTAGCTGGACTTATATTTGTCTGATCATTTATCTTTACAATAAAATATGTACAACGTTCATCTGCCTCCCGAGTCCTTCTAGTAGCACTGACCTTCTTTTTCCAGAGGCCATATACTATTTATAGTGACTCCATTTGATCTCAATGTGCGTGCTTTTGTTAGAGCCAAGAGGATGATGTGACTAGGAAGCTGGGCTGTATAATGTCATTGCTTCCTCAAATTATCAAAGATAATTTACTTTATCTGAAGGATCAGTCAAGGTCCTTGAACCGTATGTGACTATTCAAAACACCTCAATTACACATTGATTAACGGTTTAAAGTTGTCTTAACCACTGGTATGACCTCACAAATTCCAGCATCTCACACAAACACTCTACATTATAAAAACAAAACATTTAACCCTTATTTTTTGAGACAGCAGGGTTTTATTATGATCAGACTGCTGCAATATGGATTCATAGAAATGCAGAGAGCTCTATATAGGACAGTGTGTTCTAGAGAGCTTAGCTGTCTATCCCAGAGACACACTTGCTGTTTCCTTTGATGGTTTACCCAGAAAAAAACTTGAGGGTGTAATTACCTACAAATAGCTAGACACTGGGTGATTTAGGGAAGTTTTACTTTGGCTGTTTTAACTTTATTTTGGTTGGTGAAGAAAGTTTTTGAATAAAAAAATGATGTTTTCCGCTGTTTTTTTCTCTATCACTGTGTAATCACACTGGAGGACTGACTACGCCCAAGCCTGACTTACTATGAAGATGCAGTAGAGGTCTAAACATTTCCTCTGTAAAAGGGCATCTGTAGTTCAGCTTAATATGGTTGCAAAGCTGTATTGAGCTGTTTTAATCTGACACACATTGACTCTAAAAATACAGGCTTTTTAATATAAAATTTTTGGTAGTGTGCTAATATACACAGATCAAAAGAGCACTCCCTATATTTCATTGGTTATCATTAAATGTTTCATAAGGAATCTTGCTTCCGAATTCCAAGAAAAAAGTCATAATTGTGAGAAAAAAAGTCAGAATTACAAGATGTAAAGTCAGGATTCAGAGGAAAAGGGCAGAATTATGAGATATAAACTTGGCATTGCAAGAAAAAAGACTTTTTTTTCAAAACTGTGAGTTTATATCTCACAATTCTGTGTTTATATGAGAAAAAACAGAATTGTGAGAAACCAAATCCAAATTGTGAGATAAAAAAATCACAATATACATTTTACCCATGGCGGAAATGGGCTTCTATAGTTTCAACCATAAGGAACAACCCTAAACTAATCAATATGGCTAGAAAACAGTATTCAGTTACACCAGTAAGATGCGCACACGACAGCACCATAAACCAGGTGCTTTACAATCCCATATTGATGCCTTTCAGTCTGTTTTAATGTTTTTCACTGCTCTGTTAATGAGAATATGTACCAGATGTAAAATGTAGCTTTGTGGTCATATCATAATGTGTGTGAGCACTTAATAAGCCTTTAGGGATCTATTAAAATTCAGAAAGAAACTTCTTACAGACGCCCATAGTAAAAACAAGAACTTTTGCTACCGCTGCACAATACTCTAACCAAGAACAAATGCTAAGAAGACTGGAGGTGCTCCAAAACACACAACTAAACACAACACAACTAAATTATATGCATTTTCAACATATGAATTTACACAGCTTTCAGATGTGTTGAAACAACACATTCACCACAAAGTTGTTAGCCAAAGCATAAACGCAATGTAAACGCTCGCCTGTTGCCATAGCAACGGTTCGCCGCTCGAACGTTATTTTGAACGGGCTGAACTATTTGTTCATAATATTATCCGTGTCCGACAACATCGAGAAAACACAAGCAAGTCATAACTCAAGCGTATCACAAAAAGTGTTTGCTTAAAAGTTTTTTTGTTGACAGTTCGATAGATATATAGAAAGACAGATAGATAGATAGATAGATAGATAGATAGATAGAAATTAAGTGAATTGTGTGAATTGGCAATACATTTTGAACACTAAGATAGCTGTGTGACACTAAATTACCTAATGTTACATCTGAACCAGTGTAACACTTAAGCACTTCACTGTTCAGTTTCTTGTAGACAGATCGGCTCAAAAACTCGCAGAATCGTAAAAGACGTTTTCAAGTAAATGAAATGTGTCATATCAGATCTTGTCGACGCTTCTCAGCAGTGACTGGTGTCTCAGAACTACTGCAGTCTCTCACCGCTGACTGTGACTGTGTCGCTATCCGAAGACATCACGCGAAATAATGAATATAAAATGAAAGGAATATGTGAGCTTTCAATCACTGTCCTTATCACAGCAAAGGGCCGGTGGGAAAGCTCATCAGTCAGACAGCGGTCACCGTTAAAAAACAGCAGCTCACACTCTCGCGCGCAACACGACAACATCCGTTGATAAAAGTGCGGGTAAGTACAGTGTTTGTCCCAACGACGACTATAAATGATTCCTTGAAGTGATAAAATGTATTAAACGGAATCACTACCATGACAATATAATCTCCAAAACAAGAAAAACATTGATAAATTGAGGTTGCGACTCACCTGTTTCCGAGCGCCGAGGAGCGCCGCCGCCGCTGTCACCAACCGAAGATGCTCGAGCGCCAAACACAACTCCTCCGCTAGAGGCAGCGCGCGATAATTTTGGTGCAGTGAACGAGGGGCACGCTGGGAATTGTAGTTGGTGTAGTTGTATTATTTACAAGTACATACCCAAGAAAAATAATAATAAAAAAAATAAACTACGTTTTATATTAAATTGTATTAAATTCAATATATTGTATTAAATTCTATTCAAGATAGAGGGAAATAATTATAAATATATTCAATGTCTTTAATAATCGTAAGAAAAGTAAATAATTTTGAGATTCAGAACACACACAAAAACTCGTGTTATCGTTATATAAAACATTCTCCACGTCACAGGACAGTCGTGATAGGTGAACCATAGATATGTTTATATGTATATATATACATATATATGTATATCTATGAGGTGAACTGCAGTGACCATGCAAAGGTCACCTCCCTTTCTGTCGAATCTGCAGAACCAATTATTATTATTAGAAATGTGTACAACATAAATGCGGCGTGAAGTCCTGTAAATACTTATAATTGTATCGCATATAAAACAAAATGATAAGTATTTACGGGACTTTATAACTAACCAAGACGATTTCTGTAATTTAATGAAAATTAAAACTGTTGTTGAAAATTGACGAATGTGTTCTTGTTTAACGTCTGTGTGACAAACCACACGCTTTCAACATGGCTGCGTCCGCAAAGAGCACGGATGCTTCAATATCAGTTACTACGGGTCAATCGGCAACTGTTTCAGCTGCGGAAAATGTTCCACTACAGTATAGTCTTATTCTGGATCACCTTATCGGTGACAAAAGGCAAATTAAAGACCTGAATCCGACTGTTATGGGTGCTTTACCGAGTCCTCAGAAAACAGAGGAGCAGAAGATGATCGAGAGGGGAATGGAGAGCTGCGCGTTTAAATCACTCATAGCATGTGTCGGAGGTAATTCACTGACAAACTGTCATTTAATATGTTTTACATGCAGTCTACACTCGTTGCAAAGTTGCCAGATCAAATCTGTGTTGTCACGTCTTGTCAGTTCATCAGTGAACACAGTAGACTCAAGTATTAGACATCCTAGTTAATACTAAAATATTGAGTAATGGAAAACCATATAATACACAGCAATATTTTTTAATAATTCATATGTGGACTGGTTTTGTAACGAGGAGATATTACCATGATCAATGTGTATTTAATTCAGAATCATCAGCTCTACAGTAGCTTTAATGCAGTATTTCTCTCTCCTGCAGGGTTTGTGTTGGGAGGTGCTTTTGGTGTCTTCACAGCCGGTATTGACTCCAACGTTGGGCTTGATCCCAAAGACCCCCTAAGGACCCCCACAGCAAGAGAAGTGCTGAGAGACATGGGGCAGAGAGGAATGTCATATGCTAAAAACTTTGCTATTGTGGGTGCAATGTTTTCATGCACAGAGTGTCTCATAGAATCAGTAAGTGCCATTTGTCTTATTTTGTCTGATTGACCACCTGTGTCATCAATTTTTCCTCTTGTCAAATAAGCAGAAATTGTTTTCGTAAATGTAAATCTATGTTGTGTGTAATTATTTTATGTATGTAGAGGATAGCTGATCAAATTTACTGCCAAAAACAACTAGATATTATTTAGTTTTGTTTTACTTCCCACAGTGCAATGCATATTTAAATTACCATTGATTATTGTTTTACAGGATGCTTCTCATTTCTTATTTGTGCATCCTCATTTCCTTTCCTTACATCTTAGGATGGAACTCATT
This sequence comes from Schizothorax lantsangensis, assembly GCA_027422415.1. NCBI lineage: Eukaryota > Metazoa > Chordata > Actinopteri > Cypriniformes > Cyprinidae > Schizothorax > Schizothorax lantsangensis. Next base: position 24,431,873 of record CM049842.1, on the reverse strand, counting down.
TGTATATTGGAATATTCTTGATCACTCAAGCATCACTTCAAAGCTTCATCAGCTGCACTCAAGTGAAATTCATTTTAAATATTAATAAAGCAGGATGCCCTTTTGAAATATGTGAGATGTATGGTTTATTTAAACTGCAAAGGTAAAACATAAAATATAATTATTGTCGCAGATGACAGAAGGGAAATTTATATGCAGTTTATATGAAAGACAGTTTATATGCACATCAGGTGTTTTGATGGGAAACATCTCTACCTGTGTATCCTGACTTATAGTTCCTCTGGAAGCTTCCTCAATCCTTGTTCCTCAGTGCAATTAGAGAATTTAGATTTCTTACAATTTTTTTATATATATATATATATATATATATATATATATATATCTGGGTCACGAGCTGGAGAATGGAGGAGCGAGGAAACATTGATTTGAGTATTGAGAAGCACCCACAGTGTTTATTCTAGTCATATTTTATATGCTGACGTAGACTGTATGAAATACTATAGTACTCTTTAAAACACAATGATCAACTTATTAAAATTAGAACAATAAAATGTACTAAAATCTTTTGCTAAGTGTCATTGAGTTTAATATGGTTTAATGGCTCCATCTAGTGGTTCTGCATTTGAACAGTCTTTCTACTCCATTCCTTGTAGGATGTTTTGCAAAGATTTTTCAGTTCTGATCCTCCACCTGAAGAATGGTTTTATTTCTCTTTTCTAGCATCGTGGGAAATCTGACTGGAAAAATGCAGTGTATAGTGGCTGTGTTACAGGAGGTGCTATTGGATTCAGAGGCAAGTCATTTTTCAACTTGAGTTTAAAGAAAAAAGGATTTAGATGTGTGGTAATTTTATATTATTATCTGGACTATATGTATAAGCTGTTTCTGTCTTCATTAGCTGGTCTTAAAGCTGGAGTTCTGGGCTGTGGAGGTTTTGCTGCGTTCTCTGCTGCCATTGAATACTACCTCAGATGAACAGCATCTTCAGGACTGTTACCATGTTCTGTTGTGAGTTCCTCACAGTATAATGGAAGACCTTATCACGGGGAACATTGTGCAATCTTCTTCTGTCCCAGCAATCAAGAGGCGTTCATCCCTCCTGAAGAGAGTGGAGTGGACCAATAGGACAACAAACTCAAGCAGTTGTTTTTTTACAAGTTTTGTTCTTTTTTTTTCCTGAGGGATGTTTTGAATGTTCTCTGTCAGACCATCTGATGATGCACATCACCTAAAAACCTCCTGAGATGATATTTGTACATAATTGGACCTAAAATTATATGCTTTGTGCTGGTGGTTGCACTGAGCAAAATAAGATAAAATGTACAGTGGTATACCTTGTCTGTGGAAGAAATAATAAAGAGAGTTATCAAGTAGCATAGGGGTGTAACGGGGTATGAAATCTTCATATTTGTACACACTTGTTGCCTATATTATGTTATGTAGCCGAGTAGTGTTCCAGTGAAATATTAACACAGCTTCTTAGTAAACAAAGGCTGCTCAGTTTAAAAGAATTCACCAAATCAGATTTATTTTCTTTCAAAGTGGTGTTTGGATTTACAAGTTTCCAGAAAATAAGCTCAATCAAGTGTTTATATTAGTTTCACTCTGTAGCCCCTTTCTAAAAGGAGAGTTCTTAATGTCATCCTGCAAACAAACAGAAACCTAAATATTTATATGACATCTGATACAATATATATGTGAAAATCAAAATGTTATCAAAAATAAGAGGCAGGGAGTGCTAAAGGTTGTGCATTCGGAAATCAGAATGAAATCATGCTTGGAGGTCAAGCTGACATAGCAAGGAAGTGTGTTTTCCTCATCAGGAAACAGATAATGCAGACATGCTTCTGGCTACTTCCCAGTTCTCTGAAAAGTTTCCTTTCCCACTGGCCTCTGAACAAGAGTTAATAATGCTGAACTGAGTTTGGAGATGCAACCAAGAAATGAGTTGGAAATAAGTGTACGTTTTGTTATAGCTTTCTGGACCACTGATGAAATGCTTTTAAATCCATGCAAAAATCTAAACACAGTAGATGTGTAACTTGGATTTGAACTGACCTTAAAAGGAAGCCCACATTGTCTAATTTTATGAGGAATGGATGCCGTTCAGAAAACTGGGTAACATTATAGACCTTTAGAGTTTGGATTTCCTTTAAAGTAGTTTAACGAATGCAAACAGAAAGACAATATAGCAAGCAAACAGAACTTCATTTAAAATTATTTTAAGACTTAGAAGCATGTTTAACGGACAAAGTTAGCTGTAACAATTAATTCAAATTATACATAGAAATCAAACCTACTAACATAAATAATTAAAGTGTACATTACAGTGTGATACAGGTGTTTTTCTTAGTTGTGTAATGAACTTTGAACATTAAAATAACAACAACAAAAAAGTGAGCAGAGATGGTCACAACCTAAAACACCGCCTGCCCAGGGCTCCTGTGCATTGAGCTTGTATCAATATCTCACAACTTTAATACAAGGCACTGTATTTACGATATTCCAGACAACACATCATTTGGGGTAAAACAGCTTTTATAGATTTAATAATATTTATTATAGCTTGATTTTCTATCCTCAGACTTTTTCAGAGTTATCTGCATATATTTGCCTTCATCCATTGCTGTTGCAACCATTTACAGTAAATTATAAAGCTCCAAAAAAAGCACCCATCAAACCAGCCTAGTCTAGATTTGATATGTAACAAAAATCAGAGCAAGCTGATAAAAATTCTGAACATCTATACCTTTTATTCCTCCACTTCTGTCCTCACAAAATCTGTTAAAAACATGCCGGTCATATATTTAATATTTAAGAGAATGAACTCCATTTCATGACATTAAGCCTTTTTAGCTTGAGAGACTATTTTTATGGCAATTAAACATTCGTTCTCATTACCACTGAAGAAAATCTCACACTTTCTTAAAGCTGACTTTTGAAAGAAAACTGGCTTAATGACTGTATTTTGTTACTGATTTTGGGGGTGAAATATGATCTAGACATGTTTTCATCAGATTCACCCAGTTTGTAATTTTCAGTAAAATAACTAAATAAACTAAGCCAAAAATTCCAGTCTTTTTGCTGCCTGAGCCATAAGCACAGTCAGTCCAGTAGAGATCTGAGCCTCTGTGGATGGCAAGCGAGGGAAAGGCAATGACAGTTTCACTACATGTTACTTGTCTGTAAAAAGTGCCTAAAAGAATCTTTGGTCTACCAAACCTAAAAGTGTTGTAGGTATTTTCAATTAGAAATATTGTGTCTTTTTGTAAATCACAGTCTCATCTTTCACCTCTAAATAACAATTGATAAATGATAACATCTTTATCAAACCCTGAGCTGAGAGAGGAGGCCTTGAAGACACTAGACTTCTATTATTTTTTCCAAAAAAAATATGATTATCAGCATAATGAACTATACTACAAGTTTAAGCATGGCATAAATGAGCCTAAATGTAATGATTTATGGTTATGTAATTTCTGGTTATAAACCTGTTCATACATAATGGATTTACATTACACGGCCAAAAGTTTGTGAACCTCAATTTATAATATTAATGCTAGGCCCCTTAATTCAAGTCACATTTAAACGATTCCAACTTTGTGCGATAGTTTGGGAAGAGTGTAATATGTTGTAGCAGCAAAGGAATGACAAACCCTTATTAATGCCCATATATTTGATTTTAAATGCATTTTGGGTGTCTACATGCTTTCGGCCATACAGTGTATTTATTAGATTATGGATATGCCTCATGATAAGCAGCCAAACCTCTAAATCATAGAGTGAAAAATGAGAGAACAAAAGAAAAGAATGTTGGTTATAGAAAAATGTACTGTAACAGACATCAGTAAACAATGAAAAGCATCAACACAATACACTAAAAAAAAAAAAGAACATGCATCATGATTAATATGGCCAACTCATCTGCCAAATGCATAAATAAAACTAAGGAAAGCATAGTGTTGCCAAGAAGCAGCAGCTTGAACGACTGCATAGTTAGTTTTGAAAAGTACTAAAGCTTTAGAAAGAAAGAGCAAAACACATCCTCTCTCTTTCAGTCCAGCAAAGACCCCGTTCAACCTCCTAGAGAGTGAGCTGGGAGCTTATACACACTCTTATATAAGTCTTCTCTCTGTCTGTCTGTCTCTCACACACACACACACACTTGCTAAAGGCAACCTTTAGGTCCAGTTTGTCGTGGAAACACTAAATAAGAGTGCATGGGTACGTACTGGGCAACATTTTAATCTCACAGTTCTGCACTTCTGAAAGCGCTTAATGGAATCTAGAAGTCACTGTTAAAAAAACCCTCCTAAGATGCATTCATACGGCATCCAGCATTCACTAAATGTATTATGAAAGATGCTGCAGGTTGTGTTAAAAGCCCTGAAACAAAGGCTTCTGAGTTCCTTGCTAAGCCTACACTTACACAAGCTCTTATAAGCCACAGATTATCCCTAAAATGACCTTAGGCAACAGCAAATCACCCTTATAATATTCATCAATGTAGAATTAAATATTATTTATTTACAACTCAAACTGTAGGCTCAGTTAATAGGAAGATAATTCAATTCACACTTCACACTCAAAAACACAATTACCAGGGTTCCCAAATCTTTCAAAGCGACTTTTCTGGATAACATTTTCAATAAATTATTTAGTAGACACCAATCATAAAAAGTGGTGTCTAGCCAAAAAATATTCAGCCGAAAAGCAACAGAAATGATATTGACTACAGAAATTATGAATTGTAAAGACCTCTGTTGACTTTTCTACAAGTGAAAATTTCAAATGTAAAATTGCCTTTTCTTCTTCTCAAGACTGTAGGAACTCAGTATTACATCCTTTAGATCAGTTTTCAGAGTAGGCTGTCATGCAGCTTTTCTATCCTTACCCATGTGTTCACATGGGCTGTCCAACTACCCACAATCCCTTGCCTTGAAGTCCCATGTTATTGCTTTGACTACTGCCTGGAGATGCCCTCGGGCATTATGTGGCCTAAAAGATATGCCAAGCGTTATGTGCTTGCTCTTTGTACTCTGCAAAGACCTCATCCCCCTATAGCAGGGGTCACCAAGTTCGGTCCTGGAGGGCCGGTGTCCCTGCAGAGATTAGCTCCAACCCTAATCAAACACACCTGAAGCAGCTAATCAAGGTCTTACTAGGTATACTTGAAACTTCCAGGCAGGTGTGTTGAGGCAAGTTGGAGCTAAACTCTGCAGGACACAGGCCCTCCAGGATCAAGTTTGATGACCCCTGCCCTATAGACTCCAGTCTCGTCTATGCCATGTAAAAATAAGGACTGACTCTCTACTGCCCCCATGTGGATGGGAGGACTTCGGATGCTCAAAAGGCCCACAGAAGTGAAGCAGAATTCATTAGCAGCCTCCAGAGCGTAAAGGGCGGTGTGTGATAGAGAAGTGTAAACAGTCACAGCAGGGCAGTGTGTGTGCAAACACATTCACAGAACTCTAATGAGCTGTAAACAAGAACAGCAGCACTGCAGCCATGGAAATGCTTACCACGTGATGGGAGCTTTGCACCGAGTGGGATGTGATCTGAAATGCTGTGGGTTTAATTCAATGAATTTATCATGACGGCCGTGCCACTCGCATAATAAATTCCCTAGTTTAAACCAGTGTATTTTTATACGTCAGCATTTCATATGGGACAAAACCAAAAATAACAAAAAAGTAACAGAAAATTACAATGACATTCAAAGACACCAGTCCAAACTGTAACAGATACTCCAATCAGAGAAGGAAAATAACTGACCTAATAGATGCTCCTTAGAAGTCACTGTAGTAAATCCAGTGAAGCGCCATTTTAATGGGCGAGTGTGTAAATGTGAGTGTGCACGTGGAATGGAGTAAAGTGAAGAGGAGTAATAAGGGTATTTCTAATATGAAATCTTGATTGAACTGTAACAGAAGCAGATGCAGTGCTGTAGCCTTCGGCTGTGATGTCTGTTGATTGTTTGTTCTAGATAAAGACAGACCTTCACTAATCAGCCTTGGCGATATCTGAGACTGGCTCGGGCGAGGACAGCGGTGAGGCCTGGTTTTGCACATCCTGCTGCCGCTTGTAGAGTCGGTAGCCTTTACGGCAGAGGAGGACGAACCAGTAGACCTGCGGTGACAGGATGCAGAGGTTGCCCAGGTTGGTGGAGAGCGGGAGATGAAAGGGTACACTGTAGAGCGGGATGCCATAGTGGGAGCCGTAGGACCAGTACATGTAGGGGAAGAGTGCGATGCGGCACATGAAGAAACTCAGCAGCACCATGCCACCATTAAACTTGTGCAGCCAGCAGTCCTGCATCCCCAGCTACAGGAAGAGACAGTCAACACAGAAGAATGAGAGGAAGAGGAAAGGAAGATTAGAAAATGGGGGCAAAACGGGGGTAATATTAAAGAGATAGCTTCCCCAAAAATAAAAATTTCTGTCATCATTTACTCACAGCCATTTTGTTCCAAATCCATAAGACATTGGTTGAAACACAAATTAGGATACTTTCTGTCCCTCCATTCAAAGTCCAGGTAACTGAATGAATGAAGATCCAAAAAGGTCATAAAGGCATCATAAAACAAATCCATATGAATCAAGCAGTTTAATCCAAGTCTCGTGAAGACATACAGACGCTCTATATAACAAACACTTTAGGCTTTTATTTACATTTTAATATACATGGAGTGCATCACATATGGTAAACATGGAAACTTCAAAACTCATTGGTTAATTGCATATGCAAATGTACTCTATGTATGTTCATTGTTTAAATGTGAATAAAAAACTAAATTAAATCTGTTCATCATATAAAGCAATCATATCTCTTCACAAGACTGATTAAACCACTCAAAACATATGGATTCATTTTACGATGACTTTATAAGCTTTTTGGATCTTCTAAGTTTTGGTTACCTGGACTTTCAATGAAGGGACAGAAACTTCTCAGGTTTCATTAAAAAATATTTTGATTTGTGTTTCAAGGATCACCCAAAGTCATACAGATTTGGAACAACAAAGTGTGAGTAAATGATGATAGAATTTTAAATTTTGGGTTCAAGGCCTTCAAAGCATTTCTCAACCAATAAAATTGTGATTAAAATTGTGATTGATCCCTTCACATGTCAGTCTCATGCTGCTTAGCAGTTCTTTGTCAGAAAAAAAACAAAGTGGACCAGACTTCATGCAGATATTTTGTCACTACAACTACAGATGCTGGGGCTGCTTTAATATGCAATACCCATGACTACCAAAAGGGGGCATGTGAAAGCATATAAGATACATGTCTGAAAGCAATTTTACTTAATCACTCCCAATAAGCAGAAACCAAGAATCAGCACAAAAAGTGTTATTTGGAAAAGTACAGAGAATGGAAAATACGTGTGCACAGAGAATGCTCCATCTAGCAGGGGAAAAAAAAATGGTTAAGCATTAAGGGGATTTACATTTTTCAATGTTCCAGGGTGCTATACATGAAAAAATATCAAATTATTCATTATTATTATCACTTTCTCCAATCAAAATGTTCCAGGATTGTCATCAAGATGTGACCATTTTTGGTGGGAAAACAACAGCAGAAACATAAGCAAGTATTAGCAATAGATTTTCATGTTAAAGCAGGAACACTGAGTGAATGCTTGTACTGTTTGTACTCTGACAGACCTCCATCTCTGTATTTAACACACATTTATCTTGACTAAAGGACACACGAAAAGTGTTGACTAGCAGCTCCTCTGTCAAGCTGGCAGGACCAGCACTATGAAGGACTGCTGAATAAAATACACACTCATGTGTTACCTGAATGAGGATTTTGCCCAGTGAAACAAAAGGAGTGCTGAGCTCTGTGAGGAAAAGACAGCCAATGAAGTAATCACCCTGGTCCTTCCTGAAGAACTGATGTACACAGAGAGAGCAAAAAACACAGTCAGCACAAACATGCGCACACACATTCCACCAGTGTGAACAACAAGGATGTAAATATGCAATCTATATGGAATAAACAGATTATGGAATTTAATAACTGAGAATTACAACAATAAACCCAATGTACACAAGAGTTCAAAATGGGGTCAGTTTTTAAAAGAAGACTCTTATGCTCACCAAAGCTGCATTTATTTGATTAAAAATACAGTACATATTGTACTTTTATAAAATATTATTACAATTCAAAATAACTGTTTTCTAATTTAATACATTTCAAAATTGAATTTATTACTGTGATGCAAGGCTGAATTTTCAGCATCATTACTCCAGTATTCAGTGTCACAAAATCCTTCAGAAATCATTCTAATATGCTGATTTTGGTGCTCTAGAAATATTATTATTATTATTATAAATAACTTATTATACATTTTTTAAACTGTGTGTGCTTGCTTAGTATTATTGTGGAATATTTTTTGAGGATTAATAATAAAAAATAATTTACTGATCCCAAACTTTTTTTTCACCTTTTTCAGTAAAAATCCCTAAAAATATCTATATAAAAAAATAAACCAATAAAAATATCTAAATTATCAACATATTTTAGATTTCATCATAAATCATTACACTTAATATTAAAGAATTATAATCTAAATGAATCATTGTCAATGAAAATATTTACATCCCTAGTGAAAACCTGGCACTATACATGACAACTCACACCTCCTTGTCAGTGTTCTTCTAATCATCTTAGGTTCAAGTCATTCAATCAGTTCAAATCAGGCTACAATAAAGTTGCAAAGTATAGGTAATACTAAATTAAAAGACAAACAAGTGAAACAGACCCTCATGAGCGAACAAAAAAAGTACACTAGACAAGATGTACTGAATGGTGTTCTTACAGACCCAGGTGATGTGTAGGAATTACTCTATGACTAGTTTTGTGAATGATCCACATATACAGTGGGTACGGAAAGTATTCAGACCCCCTTAAATTTTTCACTCTTTGTTATATTGCAGCCATTTGCTAAAATCATTTAAGTTCATTTTTTTTCCTCATTAATGTACACACAGCACCCCATATTGACAGAAAAACACAGAATTGTTGACATTTTTGCAGATTTATTAAAAAAGAAAAACTGAAATATCACATGGTCCTAAGTATTCAGACCCTTTGCTGTGACACTCATATATTTAACTCAGGTGCTGTCCATTTCTTCTGATCATCCTTGAGATGGTTCTACACCTTCATTTGAGTCCAGCTGTGTTTGATTATACTGATAGGACTTGATTAGGAAAGCCACACACCTGTCTATATAAGACCTTACAGCTCACAGTGCATGTCAGAGCAAATGAGAATCATGAGGTCAAAGGAACTGCCTGAAGAGCTCAGAGACAGAATTGTGGCAAGGCACAGATCTGGCCAAGGTTACAAAAAAAAATTCTGCTGCACTTAAGGTTCCTAAGAGCACAGTGGCCTCCATAATCCTTAAATGGAAGACGTTTGGGACGACCAGAACCCTTCCTAGAGCTGGCCGTCCAGCCAAACTGAGCTATCGGGGGAGAAGAGCCTTGGTGAGAGAAGTAAAGAAGAACCCAAAGATCACTGTGGCTGAGCTCCAGAGATGCATTCGGGAGATGGGAGAAAGTTGTAGAAAGTCAACCATCACTGCAGCCCTCCACCAGTCGGGGCTTTATGGCAGAGTGGCCCGACGGAAGCCTCTCCTCAGTGCAAGACACATGAAAGCCCGCATGGAGTTTGCTAAAAAACACCTGAAGGACTCCAAGATGGTGACAAATAAGATTCTCTGGTCTGATGAGACCAAGATAGAACTTTTTGGCCTTAATTCTAAGCGGTATGTGTGGAGAAAACCAGGCACTGCTCATCACCTGTCCAATACAGTCCCAACAGTGAAGCATGGTGGTGGCAGCATCATGCTGTGGGGGTGTTTTTCAGCTGCAGGGACAGGACGACTGGTTGCAATCGAGGGAAAGATGAATGCGGCCAAGTACAGGGATATCCTGGACGAAAACCTTCTCCAGAGTGCTCAGGACCTCAGACTGGGCCGAAGGTTTACCTTCCAACAAGACAATGACCCTAAGCACACAGCTAAAATAACGAAGGAGTGGCTTCACAACAACTCCGTGACTGTTCTTGAATGGCCCAGCCAGAGCCCTGACTTAAACCCAATTGAGCATCTCTGGAGAGACCTAAAAATGGCTGTCCACCAACGTTTACCATCCAACCTGACAGAACTGGAGAGGATCTGCAAGGAGGAATGGCAGAGGATCCCAAATAAACTTGTTGCATCTTTCCCAAAAAGACTCATGGCTGTATTAAATCAAAAGGGTGCTTCTACTAAATACTGAGCAAAGGGTCTGAATACTTAGGACCATGTGATATTTCAGTTTTTCATTTTTAATAAATCTGCAAAAATGTCAACAATTCTGTGTTTTTCTGTCAATATGGGGTGCTGTGTGTACATTAATGAGGAAAAAAAATTAACTTAAATGATTTTAGCAAATGGCTGCAATATAACAAAGAGTGAAAAATTTAAGGGGGTCTGAATACTTTCCGTACCCACTGTATGTGATGTGATACACAGCGGTGGATATGGTGGATCGAAGGTGTGTAATGTGTGTATAAATGTAACACAAGATAAGAACGACCAGTCAGAACAGCCATCTGAACCCTTCCAGCTAACCTGCAGTGTAACCTAAACCACACTGTTTGGGGGGATTTGCAAACTGAGTCTATAGCTTCTATAATATTTATCTATACTTTATGTGTCTATTTATACTCTTTTCCCATGCAAAATAGACTATTAAACATTACTGTAATGTCATGTATTAACTAATGTACATTTAAAAAATGTGTGAATCTTGTGTAACTCGCGGAACAGCCAGATGTTTTGTTGTGGTGGTCTGGGGCTTCATCTTTCTTTGTGTTATTACCACACATATCAAAATCTGTTTGTGACTTTATGTTTCATGGGTCATTTTGTGGAACAGGAGCACAAAGCAGCGTGTGTGTGAGGTGGTATCTGAGTAGCAGCTGTGTGTGAATAATGGAAGTGTGGGTAAAGTGATCTCCTATCACCACTGACAGCCCAGAGACACCAAACAAAAGACCAGGTTTCCACCAGTGTGCGTGTGTGCGTGTGTGTGTGTGTGTGTGTGTGTGTGTGTGTCACTGCATGTACTCTGGCAGTGTAACAACAGCTGCTATTAAGGTAATTGTTTCTCACGGATCAGGTACTTAACAGACACAAAAGCACTGCATCCCTCTTTTTACATTCCCAACCATTTGGTCCTGGCTATAGGTGGAGGTGGTTATTTGAGAAGGCCCATTACTCTCTCCCATCATATTATTGGCTGTCACATCATTCATCCTATATATCTGTCCTCTCTATTTTTCTCTCTCTCACCAGTGTCACAGGCAGTAGGATGGTGAGTAGTGCAATGTGATGGAGGACCAGCAGGAACTCTTTCCTCACAAATGAGTTGACGGTTTGTAGAGAGTGGCTTTTATAGTCCTTGTGACCTTTGACCCGGAAGCGATAGTAATGGCTGAGGTACATGGCGAAGATGTCATATGACATGTAGGGAACGCCATACCAAATGACAAAATAGGTGGTCAGCCAGTGTCTGGAACAGAAGACGAACAGAACAGGTGAACAAATCATGTGTGGAGTGATTTCAGACAGTTTTTTTCATCTTGTATATTAAAAAAAACAAAAAGCATTATAGAAGTTAGCAGTTCAAACGTTTGGGGTCAGAATTTTTTTTTCCCCTTTTATCTCTTTTATTCAGCAAGGATGCATTAAATTGACCAAGAGTTACAGTAAAGACTTTTACACTGATACAAAAGATTTCTATTTCAAAGAAAAGCTGTTGTTTTGGACTTTCTATTCATCAGTTGTGCTGCTAAAAATTTTGCTTTAACAAAAATCCCCCCCGCCCCAAAAAAAGGCAAAACTGTTTTCAACACTGATAATAATAAGACATTTTTCTTGAGCAGCAAATCATCAAATGTGACCCTGGACCGCAAAACCAGTCATAAGGGTAAATTTTTTTAAATTGAGATTTATACATCATCTGAAAGCTGAATACATAAGTTTTCCATTGATGATTGGTTTGTTAGGAGAGGACAATATTTGGCTGAGGTACAACTATTTGAAAATCTGGAATCTGAGGGTGCAAAAAAATCTAAATATTGAGAAAATCACCTTTAAAGTGGTCCAAATTAAATTCTTTGCAATGCATATTACTAATCAAAAATTAAGTTTTGATATATTTACAGTAGGAAATTTACAAAATATCTTCATGGAACATGATCTTTACTTAATATTCTAATGATTTTTGGCATAAAAGAAAAATCAATAATTTTGAACCATACAATGTATTTTTGGCTATTGCTACAAATATATCTGTGCTACTTATGACTGGTTTTGTGCTCCAGGGTCACATATTAGAATGATTTCCAATCATGTGACATTGAAGACTGGAAAATTCAGCTTTGCCTATAACAGGAATAAATTAAATTAAAACATTAAAATAGAAAACTTTATTTTAAATTGAAATAATATATCGTTTTTAACTGTATTTCTAATCAAATAAATGCAGCCTTGGTTAACATAAGAAACTTCTTTCAAAAACATTTTAAAAATCTTACTGAACCCAAACTTTTGAACAGTAGTAAGCTAACAAGATTTTTTTCTGCAGAATTTTCTGCCATATTGTTGCACATTGCTTTGTGGTTCGCAAACATATTCTGAGTGGTTGTACTTGTAAGCGTGTTTCTATATGGTTTAATATGGTCCTTTCATTTGATTCAGGTCCCTTCTTTAATTTGCAAAAAGCACAAAAAGACTAATAGCTTGGTAAATCACACCACTGAAAAACAAGAGATCTAAAGAACTACATTAAAAGGCCTTTATTAAAATATAACTGCAACAAAATAATTATAATAGATTTTACAGCTCGAAGAGTCTTCCGGGTGTGGATTGCAGTAGACAAACAAAAAACTTTAACAGATGTGTATTTTATAGGGTGTAGCTAAAAATGTTTGCTTACCACCCAGCATTATGTCATGCGCTAGCAGCAGTTTTAAATGTCTAGGCTACAGAAGTAGTCCATATTACATTTTATATAATATTTACTATATGGCATGATATATTATGTAAAAATATTTTTAAAATCTATGAATAAATTGATAAAATATTAAAATAATACTTTGTAATACAAAGTTACACTGATCCACAGACTTTTCATATGTGATTAGTGCTGAATTGTTTAATTACAAAGAGAGCTTATGGCTACACTGACCTGAAACATCTTTGATAAGAAAATCTTATTTTGATGAATATACTGTTCATACACACCACACTAAGTAAAGAGTACTGAATTTGTTAAGTATTAGAGGTACTCATTTATATACATCAATTATATGGTCAATGTAAGATTCACATATGCAAAAAAAAATAATAACTTAAGTACATGAAGCCCTGGCCATGCGCAATTATTATCAGTGAACATACACACTTGTCAATTATGCATAAAAGCTTAAGAAAACTTAAAATATACAGCACAATTTAGTTAAATTATATTTTTATGGAGATTTTTTGTATTCTTTTCCTTTCTGCCTAACACCACATCCTAATACCATGTCCCTCCCATGTATACTACTGTTCAACAGTTTGGGGTTAGTACAATTGTGTTTTTTTGGTTTTGTTTTGTTTTTAAAGAAATTCATACTTTTATTAAACAAGGATGCATTACACTGATCAAAAGTGACAGTAAAAAAAATTACAAAAGATTTATATTTCAAATACATGCAGTTTATTTGAACTTCATCAAATTCATCAGATGAAATACTTTTAAAAAAATGTATCATGATTTCTACTAAAATATTAAGCAGCACAACTATTTTCAACATTGATAATAAGAAGAAATGTTTCTTAAGCACCAAATCAGAAAATTAGAATGATTTCTGAAGGATCATGTGACACTGAAGACTGGAGTAATGATGCTGAAAAATCAGTTGAAGAAGGAATACATTACATTTTAAAAGATATTAAAATAGAAAACCGTTATTTTAACTTGTAATAATATTTCACAATATTTCTATTTTTACTGTATTTTTCATCAGCCTTGATGAGCATAAGACACTTCATTCAAAAACATTAAAACATCTTGTTTTGTTGTTGTTGTTTTATGACTTGATGCAAGGAAAATAAAGAGATATCTAGCAAAATGTACAAGCTGATCTTTTCTATATAACTAAAGTGAAAGGTAATAGCAAAAATCCCCTAATTCCCCTAAACCCTAATCCCCATCCACTTCCATTGTGTGAAAAACAGAAGCTAGGGCATCCTGTGAAACATGTGAGCGAGTAAATGATGACATAATTGTAATTTTTGAGTGAACTATGCCTTTAACACTCACAGTGTCATTGGATGCTCCTTGTCACTCAGGATCACGGCTGTGCATGTGCTCAAGCCAAGTATTAAGCCTCTGGGGGATTAAGAGGGAGGTTGGGAGTTTCTCTAGGCCTGCCTGGCAAGTGCCTTCTGTGGATTACCCCGTTACGCCACAAACACACACACACACACGTTTCCCCCGCCCCACATGAACAGGTGGCAGAGGCTGAAATTGCAGGTGTCATTCTAGTGCCAGGGAAGGGCAGAGAGAGGAAGATAACAGCTGTTGCCCTGGGACTCGGTGTACCTAATCTCCTCCTCTCTGTGTACTTGGGGTGGGGGCGGAGCCAAAGGGGTCAGCAGATGTGGCATAGAAACAGAGGTAAGCACTGTTACCCCCGAGGCTGTTGTGATTGGCCACTGAGATGACGAAAGGCATGGGCAGGTAAGGTCTAATGGACCTCCTTCTTAAAGTGGCATTGCACCATTTTGAAGATCAAATTGTTGACGTACTGTAGTGGTGCTTAAGAGCAAGAGGATTCAAGCAGATTTCTTATTTTGTAATGTATGCTGTATTTTCATAATTTATGAGAACAGAATTGGGATTGGTGAGATTTTTTTTTTTTTTTTAGAGAAGTATCTTACGTTCACCAAGGCTGAATTTATTTGATACAGTAAAAACAGTAATACTGGGAAATATTATTACCATTTAAGATTGTATTTTAATATTTTTCAGATATATTTATATATTAGTGCTGGGCAACGATTATCCAAAATAAAAGTTTTTGTGTACATAATATATGTATGTGTACTAGGGATGTGACGAGATCTCGTGGCACGAGATCTCGCGAGAACGTGACGATATCCTCGCAAAATATTTTTACAATGTTTACATTAGAGCTGCACCATTAATCGGTAAAAATTGCACTTGCAATCTTGATTCAAACACCCACGCAATCTTATTCCTGAATGACAACGATTCAGCTATGTCTATTAAGACTGTTTCACATTATTCAGTGGAGATGAGAAGCACGTTTTGTCGCTGCCCCCGTTGATGAATAGAGGGTCGGCCATCATCACGCTTCCAGTGAACGCTGTCATACAGATATGGGTGGGACAAAACATGCGCTGCTCAAGCTCCATGACACTCACGATTGAAACCAGGTGTTAAAGACTTTCAAATCTGCATTCATGCTGCTGCTGATCCAGAAAGAGCAACATAAACGGTCTTTTCAACCACACATAATTTCTGTGTTACAGACATTTAAATAACAGAAGTCTGGAATAAAAGTTTATAGTTTGGGTATAAACACTTATTGTCTACATAGCGTCAAAAAGAAAGTATCTTAACATTTGTATTAGCTTATTTTCCGCAGGAGGTGGCGACAACCAGTTTAAAAGAACACTCCACTTTTTTTGGAAATAGGCTATTTTCCAGTCCCCAAAGTTAAAAAGTTGAGTTTTACCGTTTTTGAATCCATTCAGCCGATTCCGGGTCTGGCGATGCACTTTTACTTAGCTTAGCATAGATCATGAATCTATGACCATTGCATACGCTCAAAAATGACCAAAGGTTTTGATATTTTTCCTATTTAAAGCTGTGACTCTTCGAGTTACATCGTGTCTAAGACCGATGGAAAATGAAAAGTTGCGATTTTCTAGGCGATATGTAGGAACTATACTCTCATTCAGGCGTAATAATCAAGAAACTTTGCTGCTGTACATGAGTGCAGAGGCGCAGTGATATGACGCAGCGCCTGAAAGTAGTCCCTAGCATCATAGGCTATGAGCAGCAAAGTTCCTTGATTTTACGCCTGAATAAGAGTAATGTTCCTAGCCATCAGCCTAGAAAAGCAACTTTTCATTTTCCTGCTTAGTACCATAACTACAGAAATCAAGCTTTAAATAGGAAAATTATCGAAACTCTTTGGTCATTTTTGATGACCAAATGCATGGTCTAATCAGATTCATGATCTATGCTGCTAAGCTAAAAGTCTACCGCCAACCCAGAGACGGCTGAATGGATTCAAAAACGTAAATCTCAACTTTTTAATCTAGGGGAGGTGTAAAATGAGCCTATTCCAAAAAAAGTGGAGTGTTCCTTTAAAAAATTTATTTGACATCAAACATTCATTCAGGAGATTCAGCTTTATGAATGAGACACTAGCCACGTTTACATTAACTTTTTTGTCATTCCGATTAAAATCATTCGATTGAAAGATTCGGTGGACTGTTTCATGAGCGTTATCTAATCCGAATGAAAACAAATAGCCTACAAAATATCAGGCGCGGCTGGTCTATATGGAAAAATATTTATCCAGCGACCTCTATAAAAACTGAAAAATTAATAAATTGGAAATGTGTTCAGCACGCAAAAAAATATTTTTCAGATGTTCTATCTATTTTAAGCATAAAGTAAGCATTAAAATCCTGCCATGCTTTAGAAGGCATGTGACATGATCTAAGCGGGGAGGGTGCCGGACCTCCCAGGTCAACAGCGCCCCATAATTTTCAATGTAACTCTGTGGTGAAAAGGGGAACTGCAGTGCGCCTAATTGAGAGCCATTTGGGCAGTTTTGAGAACGCCCTGCTTATTTTCGTTATCTTACGTGAACCTTGCTCCAAGACGATATCAATCCGCTTCAGCTATGGTCTGCATCACATCAGTAACTAGTTGGATGTCTGTTTTTTTCATGTGGAGTAGTGGACAAATTAACAAAGTATAAATCCTTTAGTTTCAAATGTGCTCACATGAATAGCCTTTATATAGTTCTATTGTGTTTGTTTTATTATTATTCTGAGAATAGACATATGATCGTCTTTCCTCACCTGAATTGCTCCACAACTTGTAACATTCTAAATCAACATTTGGAGGTGATAAATACTATTAAGGCAATTATAATAGGCCTACAGCATTTTATGCGTGTTCTTCTTTTTGATAACGCAAGGGACATCTCTGCCAAAATTTTGTCCGCATGCGTTCAGAGATTATAAAGTTTTTATCTAAATGTTTTTCATATATTATGCTCACCTGAATCTGCCCCACCTAAATTTACGGTCAGGAGACGCTACTGCTTCAAATCGCCAGAGTAAAAAACGCACGTGTTTTTTTGCGTTCATATTTTTAATAGCTTGTGCTTGTTTAGAATAAACGGACAAATATTTGAATCCCTTGCGTTCATTCGAGCGCTCAGTTACGTGGCCAGAACACATAACATTCATAGAAATTGGCCATCTTCATCGTCCCACACACAGAACCAAATTTATTTCTTTTGCAGTTTCTAATAACCAAATTGCACATATATATTATCAGATAAAAAAAATAAACACAATATAGCTTGATTCAGCCAGATGATCCACTCACATATCGCCATCATTTCTTAAGTTAAAGCATGGGATAAAATAACAGTGCCCTCTCTGTAATGCAGCTTGAAATGAATTGTTGTGTTTAAAAAGTTTTACTGTACTTAAATAGAACAAATAAACGATTTCTTACCAAAGTTGCTGAACTTAAGGAGCGTTGCTTTATGAACACAGGGAGTGATCGCAACAGCTGTATCACAAATAACATTTCCAAGCGTGTAATCGTCAATTATTCATGGCGTGAGCACTTATACATTAAAGCAATTGGAAATTATGAATCTGTAATAAATAAATAAATGACAAAGGCAAATTTGTCAATTGTTTATTTTCATTCGCTATACTTCACCATTGTGTTGTTTCTAAGCTTCAAAAGCTTAAAATTGCGCTTCATTTCAGATCAGTTTTCCACTCCGGTCATGAGAGCAGATATGGCAGTTCATTACACAGCAAGCATTCTCCATTCTAATGTGTTTATAACAGTTTAATTTAAATGTTAACTTCTACCTCCACTATTTCCCAGTCTCTATAGTAGCCTATATGTGTCCCCAAATTCCAGAATGCCGCAAAGTAATCGGTTTAACGTGTTTACATGGCAGGATTTTAATTTTGTTCGGTTTATAGAAAGGTTTATCCCACCCCTTTCAAACCGATTACAATTTCATTCGGTTTGGGCATTTTTATTCCGATTGAGGTGTTTACATGGAGCATTTTCATTCGGATTGGACTTTTAAACCGATTACAATGCTCCATGTAAACGCACCTACTGACTCCTTCATTGAATTTTATAATTTTTTTAAATGAATATATATATTTTTAAAAGACTTAAGCAATGAACAATTGTCAGAACCACTAGTAAATTATGTTATTTTGTGAGAGAATCGTGATCTCCAATTTATATAAAAAAAAAAATTGTGATTCTCAATTTATCCAGAATTGTGCAGCTCTAGTTTACATGTTGTTTATTATTGCATCTAATTAATTAAAAAAATAAGTTTAATTTCATAAAGTATAAGTTGATTTCAAAATGCACCTACATTTTTTGCATTTTATGTTTTTCAGTTGAATAAAATACTATTTTTCTATATTTCATCATTGAGGATTTTTTTTTTTTTAAAGTCTAAAAATCTCATCTCGTTCTAGTGAACCCAGTCTCGTCTCGTGGGATAAGTGTCTCGTCACACCCCTAATGTGTACTGTGTACATTTATTATGTACAGTGCCCTCCACTAATATTGGCACCCTTGGTAAATATGAGCAAAGGCGGCTGTGAAAATAAATCTGCATTGTTTATCCTTTTGATCTTTCACTCAAAAAATTCACAAAATTCCAACCTGTCATTGAAGTAAAACAATTGAAAGTGGGGAGAAAATCTCATTGTGAAATAACTGTTTTTCTCCATGAATGTTGCCACAATTATTGGCACCCCTGAAATTCTTATGATATATTAATTCCCATATATTTTTTTTTTTAGCACACCAGGGCAATAGGAGCATGAAATTGTCCAGCCATGACTTTCTGTTCCACAGGATTATAAATATGAGGAACACAAAGTCAAATTCCCTTAATCATCCATCACAATGAGAAAAACCAAAAAATAATTTCTGATGTGAAGAACAAGATTGTTGAGCATTACAAAATAGAAAGTGGCTTAAGAAAAGAGTTAAAACATGAAAATCCCCATTTCCACCATCAGGGTAATAATTAAGAGGTTCCAATCAACTAAAGATGTTAAAAATCTGCCTGAAAAGGACGTGTGTCTATTCGTCCTATGCACGGTGAGGAGGAGTGTTTGAGTAGCAAAGACTCTCCAAGGATAACTGGAGAATTGCAGAGATTAGTTGAGTCTGGGGTCAGAAACCTAAAAAAAAAAAAATCAAACATCCCCTATATCACCACATGTTGTTCGGGAGGGTTTCAAGAAAAATTGTCCTCACTCATCCAAAAACAAACCCAGCAAATCAGTTGTCAGACACGACTGGAACTTCAAATGGCACTGGCTTCTATTGTCAGATGAAACTGAAAAAAGAGCTTTTTGGCAGCAAACCCACAGATGAGTTGTACAAACAGGGATACAAAAGTACCCCATGTCCACGATTAAATAACTGCTGGATCTTTAATGTTGTGGGCCTGTTTTTCTGCTGGAGGTCCTGAACATCTTGTTCAATGCATGGCACATGGATTCTATCAAATACCAACAGATAAAAAATCAAAACCTGACTGCCTCTGTTAGAAATCTTATAATGGGCCGTGTTTGGATCTTCCACCAGGACAACAATCCAAAACAAACATCAAAATAAACACAAAAATGGGTCACTGAGCACAAAATGAATATTTTACCATGGCTGTCTCTGTCCTCTGACCTGAACCCTGTAGAAGATGAGTGAGGTGAACTGAAGAGAAGAAGCACCGTCATGGAGCTGTGAATCTGAAGGATCTGGAGAGATTCTGTATGAAGAAAATGGTCTCTGATCTCTTATCAGGTGTTCTCCAAACTCTTCAGGCATTATAGGAGAAAACTCAGAGCTGTTGTGCTGGGAAAAGGACGTTGCAATAATTGGGTGCCAATAATTGTGGCCAACATGAAATAGTGAAAGCATTTATTTCACAATGAGATCCCCCGCCCCACTTTCAATGATAGGTTGGAAATTTGTGAATTTTTTGAGTAAAAGATAAAAAGGATAAACAATGCAGATTTATTTTCACAGCTGCCTTTGCTCATATTTACCAAGGGTGCCAATATTAGTGGAGGACACTGTATATATAAATATATAAATACACACACATGCATGTATACATTTAAGACAAATGTTATGTTCATATATTAAATATATTTATTAGGGCTGTCAGTTTAACGCGTTAATTAGTTATGAAAAAATAATGCAATTAAAATATTTTAATGCAATTAACGCTCTGGCCCCGCCCCCAGATCTTTCATCTTACATACAGTTGACTGTTGACAAATAAGATGCAGGGCAACAACTCCATTAATGCAGTTATGCCCAAATATTCAAGATATTGGAGCAAAAAATGCCCCTGTACTATATTTTAAACACGTTTTGTTCAATTTTGCCAACGAAAATATTACTTAAAAAGCCACAGCAGAACTGTTGTGCGTCTCCGAGCAACACAGCGGTATTTAGTAGTTTCAAAGACTGAAGAATACCCAAGACGTGTCACTCGTATAGTTTTGAATGGGGAAAAATGCAACGCTCAATATGGCCGCACTATAGAACAAAGCCCCGCCTTCTGAGCAAAAGAGCCAATCGCTAATTGGTAAAGTCACTGCGTCACTGCAGCTGCTGTTAGAAGTCCTGGTTGCTATAGAAACAGTCAGCGTTTCTGAGACGTGTGCCTTGGACTGCGCATGCGCACTTGCTGATCTAGCCTGAAAAATAAGCTTTTTTTAACGCTATTTGAGCAAAATAAACAACATTTATGATACAGTTGTTGTCATATTTCCTTGGTGATTTCAAATATGAAATTTAATCGTAAGCTTGGCGAACAGTTTTAGAGAATTTGATGTTTCCCCATACAAAGAGATAGGAGCTGCACTTGCATGCCCGAGAGGTGTTTCAAAGATGGCCGCCGAGTGACATGACTTCCCTTAAAGGGACTTTGGTAGTTTCTGAATGAATCTGCATTTTGAACGAATCATGTGAACCAATGATTCAAAGAGAGAGACGTTTACTGAATTCCTGAATGAATCCATTTGAACGAATCGACTCAAAGACATTACCGCCACCTGCTGGTAGTTTTAGTTTCTTCTTTAGAGTAGGCCTATCATTTTGTTTATTAAAAAATAAATAAAAAAAAAAAAAACATTAAAGGGATAGTTCACCAAAAATAAATGAATAAATAAATTCTGTCATCATTTACTCACCCTCATGTTGTTTCAAACCTGAATGACTCACTTTCTTTTGCACAACATAAAAGAAGGTATTTTGAATAGCCTACTGTTGGTAACTAAGCTGTTTTGGTCACTAGTGCCTTTCATTGCATGAACAAAAAATACTGAGATCATGTTTCTCAAATTATCTTCTTTTATGTTCCATACTTTAGGCTATGTTAGGCCATTGTAGCCTAAACATTTAACATGCTAATAGCTTTAAATTATCTTTTGGGGGTATTTTCACAGCCAAATTAGTTTGCGATTAATTAGATTATCGCAGCACCCTGTAATTAATTAGATTAAAAATTGTAATCGACTGACAGCCCTAATATTTATATATAATATAAACTATATGAATATAAATATATACATGTAAATACATGTACATATTTTCAAAATATATATTGTGTGTGTGTGTGTGTGTGTCTTTATATATATATACGTAATAAATATTCACAGTACACACATATATATTATATAAACAAAAACTTTTAAAATTGATTAATCATTGCCTAGCACTATAAATAATTTTAATATGCTGATTTGGTGAAAGAAACATTTCTTTTTATCATCAGTGTTGAAACCAGTTGTGCGGCCTAATATTTTTGTGGAAACCATGACACATTTCTTCAGGATTATTTGATGAATAGAAAGTCTATAAAAATAAACTTTTGTAGCATTATAAAACTCACTTTTGCATAAATTTAATACATCCTTGTACAACCCTAAACTTTTGAACGTTAGTGTAGAATTTAATTGTAATTGGTTGCTGAAATAAATACTAATGTTTGACAGGCACCTTATTTCTATTATAGGCACAATCATACACACTATATATGTGTATATGTACGGATGTTTTCTCATCACTATACTGTGATTTTTAGCATGACTGGAATGCTATGTTGGCCAGTCAGTATCCAGACTGTGATGGATCTGGATCCGTTTTATCATTACCTTTATACCTAAGCTATTTGCAAAGGCCTTTGCTGCAGAAAAGCTTCTCATTGGTGCACTGTGAAAGGTGTGTCAAGGGTTGGCCAACTTACCGGTCCATAATCACATTGCCTTTGCACGAGGACACCAAGATGATGCCAGCTGTGGTGGCCATAACAGCGTGAATGGATGACACCAGCCTTCAAGAGAAAGAGAAGACAAATGCATGCAGGTTACCGCCTACCTTATTATTTTAGATATTTTCACCCTAGAAATTATAAACAACATAAGAGATCATTTATTTTCATGTAATGTTAAAAAAGAACATTTACCATTAAAAATAACCTTTATAAGGTTCCTTTCATGCATATATCATTCACTTGGACAATCATTTGAAACTGTAACTAAATGCCACGTCAAGGAGAGTTAGTGGAGGTTCAACAATTTCAGTGTATACAGTTGAAGTCAAAAGTTTACATACACCTTGCAGAATCTGCAAAATGTTAATTATTTTACCAAAATAAGAGGGATCCTACAAAATGCATGTTATTGTTCATTTAGTACTGACCTGAATAAGATATTTCACATAAAAGATGTTTACATGTAAGAGAAAATAGTTGAATTTATAAAAATTACCCCGTTCAAAAGTTGATATACACTTGATTGTTAATACTGACTGAGGGACTCATATGCAACTATTACAGAAGGTTCAAATGCTCACTGATGCTCCAGAAGGAAAAACGGTGCATGAGGAGCTAGGGGTGAAAACTTTTGAACAGAATGAAGATGTGTACATTTTTCTTATTTTGCCTAACTATCATTTAAGAATGTTTATCAGAGTCATTGTTGTTCAAATCATGGAAAACCAAAGAATTTGTGGGACCTGAAAGATTTTTCTGAAGAACAACAGGCACTGTTCAGTAGGCTTCATAGTCATTGTTGGAAAGAGATTTTTTTTTCAAATACACAAAAATGCTGGAAAACCAAAGAATTTGTGGGACCAAGAAGAGTGAGGTGAAAGATGAGACAGACAAGAAGAGTTGAGACAGACGAGAAGAGTTCTGAAGAACGAGAAGAGTGAGGTGAGAACAAGAAGAGTGAGGCAGTTTAACGAGAAGAGTGAGGTGAGAGACAAGAAGAGTTCGAGAAGAGTGAGGTGAGGACAAACAACAGACTCATGAACAACTATCACTAAACAAAAAAACACAGCTGATATATATTATTAATAATATATATAATATTATTTATGCCTAAATATTATGATCTAAATGATTCATTGAAATAAATAAGTAAATAAATAAATTATTCTACTCACCTAATAACAACACAGTATTAAAAAATCAAGTGTATGTAAACTTTTGAACAAATATGAAAAGTCATTTTTTATAAATTCAACTATTATTTTCTCTTGTGTTTCTTTTTACCTGACTATATGGCGGGGCAAACCGAGAGTACTCTCTTCTCTGCGCCTATTCTTGTTTGAACGCGTTCCTTCGCTATTTTATGTTTTCTCCCTTAAAATATCTTATTCAGGGCTGATGACTATTTGTACTAAAGTGCGCGCTTGTAACATGCATTAATTATTTTGAAAATAATATGAAAAACTAAATTATTATTCATTATAGCTTATATTTGTTTAGTAAATTTTTTTAATTTTTATTTTGGTAAAATAATTAAGATTTTGCAGATTCTGAAAGTTGTATGAATTTTTCCACAGTATGCTGATTTTTATTTTAAAACTTACATTTCAGTCTGCCTCCAAACTTTCTTATTCTTCTAATAAATGTTCTACGTTTCAAATCTGTTCCTATCATTTTTAGTTTTGTATACCTATTTAAACTTTATAAGTTATTTGTTATTTTATATTTAACATGGTGTGTTTTTACGTTTTGTTAATAAAACTATGTTGTATTTTGTTGTTGCTTGAATTGAACAAGTAATTGAAATGCAGCATATGGACCACTTTTTTGAGGAAAAGTGGGAAAACTCAAACAACTACTGCTTGACGCCGAATTTTGGAGCCTGACAGCTATTTCGAAGGAAAGCTAGGAAAAGAGGGAAAACTCAAACGACCCCCCCAACTTTAATCGGTGTTTATATTGATCACCGTCACAACCCTACTGTGACAAACAACAGACATGAACAACTATCACTAAACAAAAAAAACAGCTGTTCTGTAACAACACAGTATTAAAAAAAATCAAGTGAGTAAACTTTTGAACAGTCATTTTTTTTTAAATTTTCTCTTGTGGTCTATATGAATTTTCACTGTAAAATATCTGAGGGCCGCTACTCATTTTGTATGTTCTTTTATTTTGGTAAAATAATTAAGATCATTCTGAGATGAATTTGTATGAAAACTTACATCCGTGTTCTTCAATCAAACCCTGAGTTAAGCGACAAGTGCTCTGAGTAGCTACCGTGTTCATGAGGTTAAGGGTGTATTCACACCTGTCTTGTTTGGTTTGACAATCAAACTCAAGTTCGTTTCCCCCCTTGGTGCGAATCTTTGGGCAGGTGTGAATACTGGAATCGCACTCGGGTGCACACCAAACAACCGTACCGAGACCCAGCTGAAGAGGTGGTCTCGGTCCGGTTCCAAACAAACTCTGGTACGGTTGAATGGATGAACCAATGAATATATGACCTTAAGCACACGTGTGGTTTTGTTTACAATTTATGGTTCACTTGCAAAAAGGGCAGTGTGAAAGCGAACGGCACCAAACAAAAAAAAATCAACATTGTATGGTCCGGACCAAAGCGAGTGAACTAGCGGACTTTCCTGGTGTGAATACACCCTAAATATTAGAGTCAGCCAAGCCTGAAAGACATTCACCACAATCAAACCCTAAACTGAGATAACGTCAAACTCCTTGTGTGTGGGAAAGACAAAGTGTTTCTGCTGAACCTTGACATTTTTTTCCACACACAACACAACCTACAAAAAAAACAGATGCAAGAAAACAAAAATGACCCAGGAACCATTGATGGGTTACCATCACAGGACACTATCACTACAGGACATTCGTTTACCAAATGGTCACCATTCATTTATGTAGTCTATGCGAACATGCACATTTGAACAGACAGTAAGCCTAGCAAATATTTGAGCTTGATTCATTAATAATAGTCAGAGGTCACATGATATCTCTTTCCATGCTGACTGATGGTGTGTTAGTATTTTCTCTTGGGTCTATACTCTGAAGATGCTCATACAGTATACTGGTGAACAGGAATTAATAAGCTGGTTAAATATGAGTGATCCGATACTACAGTCCTATGGTATCCTACTCTTCACCAGTTCCTTGTTTTTGTGTCTGTCCTGTTTAAATAAACTAAAAAAGAAAACTACCTGTCTGAGAAGCAAAATTGCAAAATAATTTTCTGTCTCATTATGAATAAAACTAGCTTTTTTTTTTTTTTTTTCTTCCAAAATTTGGTGTGGCTTAACTATATAATTTGGAGATTACAAATGGAAATGGAAATAAAGACTATATAACAAAGATCTGACGGCTAATTATGATTAAATTGATTTATTAATATGCTGTATAATTTAAATTAAAGTTTTATTTTATTGACATTCTTTCTAATGTAATGAAATATAATATAATACAACACCTTGATTTTTCTAAAAAAGTAACATTACTTTTAGAGAGTTATTTGTCAACTAAGCATTTATATATGAGCTACAATGAAAAATATTTGGTGGTGAAATAATTTTCACTCAGAAACTGCTAGTAAATTTCACAAATAATTACAAAGAAACAGCAAGTAATACATTAAATTAAATGTAAAATTTGGAAATAGAAAGACTGAAAACTGTTTTATTTACAACTTTGAAAAAAAAACTTTTTTTAACAGTGTAATTTTGATGAGTTTTTAATATAATATAATACCTTGATGTTGAAAAAAATCTAAGTAATTTTAACTATCCAAACATTTTTTGGAAGTATATTGCAGTCATTATAAAGCACAATATATTAGCGTCATATTAGGGCTGTGAAAGCAGAATGAAATGAAGTGTAAGTTTAGTGTAGAGCTCAGTCTAAGCCTCTGACTGTCTGGTGAACTGCACGGCTGAGCATTGTACATGGGGTGACGCTTGCTCGTCATGACAACGGCGGTCATGTGACCTCGGCCTGACAGCTTACGCCTGAGTTGGCCACTAGATAAGCACTCCCCTCCACAAACACACGCACAGCGCTCTGCTCCCCACATCCCTCCATCCTTGGAGCCTTGCTGCCTGAATACTGTCACAAGACCCATTTCACACAATCCACTCTTTGTATCCCCCTCTCTCTCCGTTTTGCTCTTACAACGAGCTCAGAAAGAAAGCAAAAAGGGAGGAGAAGAAAATGCTTCTTTTGTGTAGCTTTGGGGTGGCTGGCATGACATGGTCCATATATATTTGGACACTGACACAATTTTAATAATTTTGGCTCTGTATCACACCAGAATTGAATTAAAAACTAATCAAACAATCAAGACAATCAAGATGAAATTGAAGTGCAGACTTTAAGCTTTAATTCAAGGGGTTGAACAAAAATATAACATAGCATTCTTAGGAATTACAACCACTTTTATACACAGCACCCCCCCCCCTCCTTTCAGGGGCTCAAATGTAATTGGACAAATAAATATAATCATAAATAAAATGTTCAGTTTTAATATTTAGTTGAGAATCCTTTGCAGGCAATGACTATGCTTACATGCGCACGAATAATGCGATTATTTCCAATAATCAGAGTAAGGACTTAATCGCATTATGATGTTTACATGTCAAGAGCAAATCTCTTCACTCCCGTTTACATGCAATTTCCATTATTCGTATTATTCGCGAAGACTTGTGGTTATTTTTTACTGCCATTATTCACATCCCCCACTGCACAGCACAAATGATGGACTCAGAAAGAGCAGGTGTGTTACTGGCCGCTGTTTTAATTCATTTACGTCTAATGCAAAACACTTCTGTACGGTTGTATTCCATGCTTTTTAGGCGCCATAGAAATGTGATTCGTTTGCCTACGCTGCCGTGGTGTTCTACTCGCCGTTTCTGGATGAGGGTAAGGAACAGAGACTGGTGGCAGCGAGTTGTGTTTTCCCCAGAAATGCGATGCTTTCTTCCCTGCCATCATTTCTAATCTGCGTTATTACCATTACAGGTGTGAGGTCGCGTCATTCATGTACATCACGAGCGCATGCGCACTTTGGTCAGAGCGGCAATACTGCGATTAAGGTGTTAACGTGCCTGTATATTTCGATTAAAATCGGCATACGCCACCTATGTTAATACGATTATGCTCGCTGCGATTATGAGCTTAATCGTATTATTTAGATCGAAGTATAAACACACTCAACGACTGCCTAAAGTCTGGAACTCATGGACATCACCAAAGACTGTGTTTCTTCCTTTGTGATGCTTTGCCAGGCTTTTACTGCAGCTGACTTCAGATGCTGTTTGTTTGTGGGTCTTTCTGCCTTTAGTTTTATCTTCAGCAAGTGAAATGCATGCTCAATTGGGTTGAAATCAGGAGACTGACTTGGCCATTGCAGAATATTCCACTTTTTTTACCTTCAAAAACTCCTGGGTTGCTTTTGCTGTATGTTTTGGGTCATCGTCCATTTTTCAACTTTGCTCCATTTGACTGAATCTGGGCAGAGAATATATCCCTATACACTTCAGAATTCTTTGTCCTCTGTCACGTCATCAATAAATACCAGTAACCCAGTGCCACTGGAAGCCATGCATGCTCATGCCATCACACTGCTCCACCATGTTTCACAGATGATGTTGTATGCTCTGGATCATGAGCTGTTCCAAGCCTTCTCCATACTTTTTTCTTCCCGTCATTCTGGTACAGGACAGGTTGATCTTAATTTCAGCTGCCCAAAGAATGCTTTTCCAGAAGTGGTCTGTCTTTTTTAGATGTTTTTTGGCAAAGTCTAATCTGGCTTTGTTTGTACCTTGTGGTGAACCCTCTGTATTTGCTCTCGTGAAGTCTTCTCTTGATTGTTGACTTTAGGCGCGTTTCCATTACAGATTTGTGCAAAACTTTGCCGATATTTTATAAATGTCGATAAAAAAGTATTTCGAAATGACGGCGTTTCCATTAACCAATGTTATGCGACTAAAACGTAACCTTTTGCCTCTCGCGATAAGTCATGGCCACGGATTTTGGTGAGATTTGACGGATTTTGGATATATTTATTCAAAGGAGGCATAAGCGTGTCTCTTTACAGAAGCAGCACGGAGAGCCACTTCAGAAACATGCATGGCGTGGCTGGAATAAACACATGCATTGACTAGTGGCCGCAGTCAGCTTCAGTGGCCGTATCAGAGCCACACTGCACCGCAGACATGTGCAGTTTAAATTGTCTAAGCATTAATGGCAGGGAAAGCCCCTTATACTCGAGAGCGACCACATATGAAGTGTTTCTTGGAGGTTATAGTACATTGACGAATGATTATCTGACTTTTTACATACGCCATGTGACCTGTAAATGCGGAAAAAACCTTTCCATTGCAGTTTTGCAACATATTCCTTTTTCAAATTGCCTGAAAAACCACCTCAAGCGAGCGTAAAAACTTTTTTGCGATATATGGGAGTTTTTGTGAAATTGACGCATTTCCATTAGGCGTAATTTCAATCCGCAATTTTAATTTGCACAATTTGAAGGGAAATGGAAACGCGCCGACACATCTACCTCCTGGAGTGTGTTCTTCTCTTGGCTGGATGTTGTGAAAGGGTTTTTCTTTACCATGGAGAGGATCCTAAGTTCATCCACCACTGTTGTGTCCAGCCCACATCTGTCCATGAAATGGCTTTTGAGACAAGTGTCCCATTACGTATGCTCCCTTAAAAAAGGGGGGAGGTACATATTAAAGAGCTGTAATTCCTTAACCTTTCCTCTAATTGTGATGAGAATACCCTCAAATTTAAACAAAAAGCTCAAAGTGTGCACTTTAAGCCCACATGAATATGTTTTCGTCAACAGCTAAAAAAAAAAAAAAAATTATGCCTGTGTCCAAATCTATATGGACCTAACTGTATATGTGTCCAAATATCATACATATATGATATTTTCTTCTGCTGGCGGTTATCAAACAGCGTTGCATTGCTGCGGGCGCCCCCTTCTGGATTGGGGTGAATTGCCTGTATTCGTTGTAAGGCCTCATGCACCGAACCGAGAGGTCCGTACCGTGACGGTTCGGTACGAATACATGTACCGTGCCACCCCTAATATATATATATATTCCCTACTGTTATGGATATATTTGGAATATAAAGGCCATGCCAACCAGTCAAACCTGGTTTACTTTCATACAAAACCACTGTTAAGCCACTGACTGATTTGGCAGCAATGCAGTGGCCTTGAACATTGCAATTCCTCTCACTCATTTTTCTAGTGGTCTGCCTCCTATTCTTTGTGCAGTCTTTGATTTCAAGCCTGCTACAACAATATGCCTGTCTGTCATTTTAAAGTGAACCCCAAAACCAGCTGTGGTTCAGCTGTGTTTGATTAGAGTTGAAACAAAACAAAAAAACTCCAAAAGCAGGACCAGATACAGATGCAGGGCACCCCCTGTTGTTAAATATCTAAAAATCGTGTTTGCATTGTTAATCCAATCAGGTCTTGCTAGAGAAAGTTTCAATTAGCACACACATTTACAGTTACACCCTTCAATATGTCCTGTCTAGACTCCAGTTTTAAATGAAAATTGAATAAAAAAAACATACTTATACTGTTCAGATATTTTAGGATTTTTTAAGGGTTTTGAATGAAGTCTTATGTTCACCTATAGGCTACATTTATTTGATCAAAAATGAAATAAATCAGTAATACTGCAAAATATTATTACAATTTAAAATAAACATTTTCTATTTTAAAATTAAATTTATTCCTGTGAAGCTGAATTTTCAGCAGTTTTCAGTGTCACATGATCCTTCAGAAATCACTCTAATATGCTGATTTGCTGCTCAACAAACATTTCTTAATATTATCAATGTTTCATTTGTAACATTTTTGCTGCTTAATATTTTTGTGGAAAAAGTAATATATTTTTCCGGAATTCTTTGATGAATAGAATGTTTATGCATGTCTGCACTGTCAGTTTTTATAATTTAATGCACCCTTGATGAAGAAAAAGTATTAAATTATATATATATAAAAAAAACTCTTACCCCAAACTTGCCAGCGGTTTAGACATTAATGGCTGTGTGTTGAGTTATTTTGAGGGGACAGCAAATTTACACTGTTATACAAGCTGTACACTCACTACTTTACATTGTAGCAAAGTGTCATTTCTTCAGTGTTGTCACATCCGAAAAGATATAATAAAACATTTACAAAAATGTGAGGGGTGTACTCACTTCTGTGAGATACTGTTGTAGTGCAACTAGTTTACTTTTCTTCTGCCATACAGACTGATTGTTTTTTTTCAGCCATCTCAGCTGTACAGCATTTTTCCACATCGTAGCAGAGCTACTGCAAGATTTTCAGTGCTGGAAATCCAATATCCTTTGCTGAAACCTTCCGCGTTGTCGAGGAGAGCGCTGATCACGGTTGCTTAGCAACGGCAGAAGCCACTGATAAGAGCTTACATTAGCTCCAGAGCGCTTTGGAAAGAATGAGAAATAGCGCGGAACTGGTGTTTTCCGCGCGTTTTTAGCCACGACCGATTAATCGGCACTTGGCAGAACAAGGTTACAAAGTCTGTCTGTGGAAAGGTGGTTTTTCAGTATTTATATAGAGGTATCACTGACTGCATTCAGTGTAGACAGATCACTGATTATTGTACCCCGCATAGTTTGCTGTGTCCCAAATTTTTTGTTAATTTATATTGTCAAATACAGTGTAGTTCATTTTTTTTGTATGTTCAATAGAGAATGTAATACAGTATCCTGCTCCTTACCTTTATTGTAGTGTGGTTCTTGAATCTGACTTCTTCAGTGCTGTGTGAACTTCTATATATGTGTGAAAAATGCATATTTTATAATTAAATCAAAAGTGTTCTGGGTGATAAAACATAATAATGCGATATTTTATGTTGAAAAAATTTGGTAATACTTAATTGTATATATATTAGTGCTGTCAATATTAAAACATTTAATTAGACTGTGATTAATCACAAATTTAAAATATAGGATTTACCTGTAAATGTTTGAAATAAAGAAATGCATGACAAACTAGTTTAAGGAAACATAACCTTTCACACCTCTAGGTATGAGACATAATCCTTATTATTCTTTTGTTTTTATTCAGCCATTTCAGTCTTTATACTGGCAATAAAACGTTTACCAAGTTCAATCCCAGGATACATTTACCCAACTATTATCAAAAGTATTTCTAAATAAATACAACAAAACTATTTTTCTTGCAACCTTACGTGAAGTATTATGATTTTTTCAAAATGCATTATGAAGAAGAACTGGACCTGCTCTGCAGGTGCATAAGAGCTTACATTATCGTGCATCATGCTCCATAAGACAATTTATGAGATTAATAGTACACTTTTACTCAGAACTCACTTCAAACCACCATCGAGTGTTTGTAATAACCTCCTTTTGCGATCACATGTGGAATTTGGTTGTTTACTGTTGTTAAAATATGCTTTTTATAGCCTTTTATATCGCTGCAAAAATGAGCATTTCAGATGTAAGTTACACATTCATCTCAAGAAAATCACATACAAACCATATCCTATCGTAATCGTGTGTTTATTATTTTATATAATGTATAGTGGCTGTTGTCATGTTTATTTCTGCTGTGTTGTATGCTCTGTCTGAAACTCACGTTGTTTGTGATGTTACAAGCGTCTCTCCGTTCTGAAGTTGCCAGGTGTACATTCCAAGTATGATACACATTAGTAAAAGGATCTATTTTAGTTTTTATTTGTCTATATACACTTTGGGCGGCCGCGGTAGATTATAAAAGTACGTTAGCCCAAAAAACCGCAACCCTCGGCTCTGTAATTTTTCCCGTGACTGTATTTTCAAAATAGCCCACGAACACTTGAGCCGCAG
This sequence comes from Schizothorax lantsangensis, assembly GCA_027422415.1. NCBI lineage: Eukaryota > Metazoa > Chordata > Actinopteri > Cypriniformes > Cyprinidae > Schizothorax > Schizothorax lantsangensis. The sequence continues at coordinate 24,399,319 of CM049842.1, read as the reverse complement.
CAGCTACCCTGGCAACACTGTTCACTGTATCCTCATCACACACTGATAGATAACCTTCCGCGCTGCGATGACGGGAAGAAGTTGGGGTCAAACCTTATCAAACGATTAATTTGCGTTAAAAAAATATTAACGCGTTAAAATTTTTTGATTAATCACATGCGTTAACGCGTTAAAGTTGACACCCCTAATATATATATATATTTGGTTAAAAAACAAAAACAAAGCAAATTTATTTCACAAAAATTAAGTTAAGACTGTTAAGAATATGACCTAATATTGAATAAACAGCCTATAAGGTAAGGCTATTAAATAGCAATCCCAAACTAATTTTTGTTAATATAATTAAGTTGGTATGAGCCACCACAGTCATTTAAACATATACAAAATGACACAAAGTGAAAATAACATGGTATTTTTGGGTTATGGAAACAACAGTTACCATGGTGAATATACAAAATTAACATGAACTGTTAATGAAACGTGGAAACTGCTCCTGAATAGAATGAATATCATACCTTCATGCAAATCCTTCACAGCTAACACACGCAGTAACAGTTATGTGATTTATCGGTACTGTAGTTTCTGCGCTTTTATTTCTATAGAAGAGTGTGCGCGCGTATAACATTGCATGCTGGACTTTTTATTTCATAGTTTCAGGATAATGACACTAACATTAAACCGTCAACATCTCTTGACCGCAGATAGCGAAGCGCGTTTTTCTAGCCTTCAGCGCGGCGCCGCATTCGCGCATTTAGAATTAAGTTTTTTGTTGTTGACGTCGTTTCTTGCTGCGACCCATAGAAGAGTGTGCGATACCCTTTTTCCCTTCCCTATGAACACGGTATAACATCTGGCTGGGTGTGGGACAGGTACTACTAGCCCTGTAGTTCAATTATTTTATGGTGTGCGATAGATTTTCAGATAGATAGATAGTGAGGTGAGAGACTTTAAACAAATTATTGGAAAATCATAACAAGTACACTCTTAACATTACGCATTATAAATAAAATAACAAGTATTATTTAATGATAGACAATTAGAATTAAAAGTAACCATGATAATGACATTTTAACTAACATTAAACAGTGTTTCTGTAAAAAATGAAATAAACTATCAACTGATAAGATAATAATCTCATCTGACATATAAAACGCAGATACTGAATCGGGACAGCGCGACTATAATTGAGCGCCAGCCAATTTCTCAGGCACTCTTTACTTATTAAACTGCATCTGACTTAAGTGTCAACAGCTTGCATGCACGTCTTTTAAAATAAAAGTCTTGCATCAGAAAAACATTTAGAATTAAGTTTTTTGTTGTTGACGTCGTTTCTTTGGCAGCACACTCTGCGACCCACTCAGAACGGTCTCGCGACCCACCAGTTGAGAAACACTGATATAAGCTACCATCAAGATATTGGTTACATTATGAGATAATGGACGTTCTGTCTGTTTTTACAATGTTCTGTTAAAAGTTATAAGCTCATGAATTGTGCTCTTTTTTCATATTCTTACCCAATGCTGTGACAGAAAATCTATGTTCTGACACATACAATGATGGAAACCAACAAGCTGACTTCATTACAGTCTGGATTGCCAGAGAGAGTGATAAAAAACCATTAGTGATTCGGTGATTTAGACTGGTTGCCTCATTTTAACATGTACACACACTCAGAATACTGATTGAACCAACGCTTCAATGTAAAAGTCCAGAGTCTGTGTTACTTCATTATCACTCCTCTAACAGCCTTCATCCTCTTCACTGAGTGGAGGCCTTCAGCACATCTTCTAACTACCATCCAGATCACAGATCAACTACGCATCCATCAATCCACATGTCTATGTATCTTGTGTTAACTATAAGCAATACGCCTTGTTGCTGCTGATCACCATCCCTCACCAACTATTCACCGTCCACTGGATCATGTTGGTCAATCAATAAGAGAACAACATCTCAAGAAACATGACACTCCATGCTAAGTCTGACAAGAGTTTGGACCAGCACTCAATTTTATGCAATCTACTTTTTTCTGATACACAAGGACAGAGAACAAATTCCCTTTGTTGAAGCAACTGTTCTTTTTTGTCATGGATTGGGTATTGATTTTCCTAGCTTTTTTATCTTATAGCTTCCTCATACTGTCTGTGAAAATATATTGAAACTAAAAATAGCCTATTTCTGTAACCTTTGAGCTGAGTCCATATGTTGTTTTTCTTGGAAGAGAAGGAATGTGAAGAACCCATTCTGAATCAAGAGAACAGGACTCTGCTGTAACAATGTTATGCTGATACAGCATCTTTTTTGGTGTTTGACATTTGGTGATTGACAAAGCTGCATTGTTTGGGAGAAGAACAACAGGAACTCAATGGAAGGTTGAAATAAAATTTTAACAAAATATTACGTTTAGCCATAATATCAACTGACCTCCATAGAAACACCAGTCAGAAAACACAAACACTGATAGACCTTTATCTCTTAAAACACAAAACACTGCAAAAAGAACGGTTGCATATAAAAAGCAAAGAGATCTGAAGCAAACCAAAGCTATTAGCTGGGATTATGGACATTGCTAAATAAAAATCGCAAACAATTGCCCTTAGCAAAGCAGAAACATACTAAGAACTGAGGGATTAAGTTCAACAAAATTTTCCAATTGCAACAATAACTCAGACAATAAAATTGTGGATTTAACTATGGATGTGAAATTTGTTTCATATAGCTAGGTTACAAAACCACATCAATAGCAGCTTCAAAAAGAGATAAAAAATACATATAATACTCTGCACCAAAACAACACTACTGTCAATGACAATTTATGTTGAACCCGCCCAGAACTGATCTGAAACTGCTTATCTGCAAAAACGTGCATGCATGGATGACCACAGATAAAGGTTCCCCTTAAAGGGATAGTTCACCCAAAAATGAAAATTCTGTCATCATTTACTCACCCTCAAGTAGTTCCAAACCTGTATGAATGTCTTTGTTCTGCCGAACACAAAGGAAGATATTCTGAAGAATGTGGGAAACAGAGCAGTTCTGGGGCACCATTGACTTCCATAGTAGGAAAACAAATACTATGGAAGTCAATGGTGCCCCAAAACAGCCTGGTTACAAACTTTCTTCAAAATATCTTCCTTTGTGTTCGGCAGAACAAAGAAATTCATACAGCTTTAGAACTACTTGAGGGTGAGCAAATGATGACAGAATTTTCATTTCTGGGTGAACTATCCCTTTAAGGTTCCTTTGCAAATTGAAATAATAGTTAGTTAGTTTCAAAAATGCAGTTGCTGAGTTAGAGAACATCTCCCACTAATGTTTTGGGTTGACTTTGTGTACTGGGTTTACTACCCAGATTTGTTTGGATCTATTGGATTTCAAGTTCAATTCACACCATTAAACACATATTTCACCCTGGCATGTTTGCATAACCTTAAAGAAAATATAGAAGAGCTCAGTACAACACTGGTCAGTCTACATGAACTGTCCATGGCTGAATTAATGAGGGAGTGATTAAGGTCATGAGATCAGCTGAATATAGGATAACATGAACAGAACCTATTAGAAACATAAGCGAGCCCCTAAACACACAAGCCACAACATTTAACTAAATCAATCAGCCTACTAAGTGTTACAAGGCCAAGGTTTTTAACGAGGTACGTGCAGAGGGTCCAGGACAGATCAATTGTACAAGGGAATGATAATAATGTTTGTAAATATTGTTTAAAAAGTTACTGTAGTGGGAAAATATATTTTTTTTTATATTGAGGTCCCTGGTTGGTTGACTGACAGTCTTGGGGGTCCCTGGGACAGTGATGCCCTAAGATGCAAACACTGCATTGGGATTTTAACAGCTGGTATAATTGTTTCTGTCAAGGTGTTAAAATTTACCACAGAAGCATAAGAGTTTATTTTATGTGGATGATATAAAATGTGTACACTATATTCTGATGTTTCAACCAGACAGAATGAAACCCGTTTTGCTACTAAACAGCAGTAAACTAGCTAATGATAGGCTACTACAAGAGCTGTCTGGCCTCAACTGTCAGCAAACTCACCTCTCGCTGACCAGCACGACGTCGGCATCTGTCCACCGCTTGAAAATGGACGGGAGCACTTTTCTAAAAGTGAAGAAGAGACCGGGGAAGACCACAACGCCGCAAACCAACACTTGCAACATCTTGTCCCGCTGTAAAACCTGATCTGGTGTTTGGTCGAAAACACGATAGGCTACCGCGTTAAAATAGCAGCGCTGAGTCGGTGTGGTCAGGTTAGCATTAGAGCAGCGGTTCTCCTGCCTCAGCAGCGATCACTGTCCTGTGCACACACCGAATAACGGTTGAGGTGTCCGGTGATTGATTGCTCTTCACTCTTGCCTCTCAAGCCGGGACCAGCGAGTATTCTGTTACATGTTACGCTTCGTGAACTGCCGAGCCGCTTTAGCATGCGTTATCAACCTGTCAGTAACGCGAGGTCGCATGCATAGCATCCGCAGGAACGATTGGTTGTTGAGACCGGGCCTGTATCCGCTGCTCGGCGAGCGTTGCTCATTCCTGAGCGGGTTTAGAGTTGAGAACAGTATGTCCGAGTCGTGAACGAATCGAATCTTTTGAGTCGAATCTTTTTAATGAGTCGTTTGAACCTGTTTACTAAATTGATTCGTTCACGAACCGGACTGAACCAATCCCTTTTTATTGAACATGATAGACAAAATGCGTCTGTCACGGCATTTATATAAACAAATGAATAAATCGATTAATAAGGCAGTACACACCATAAACAAATGAGGTTATTTTCTTCCATTTTCCAATAAATTAAAGTCCCAGCAAATCTGCAGATCTGTTTACGTAAACTTCACACGATTTAAAATAGTTACAAACAAAATCTTTGTAAATAGAGAAATAAGATTTTGCCTACAAACATTGATAAAGCATTTAACAAGAATCAACATAGGCTACATCAATGAAAAAAATCTGCTTTACCTGATTGGTTTAACCAGTAATTTTACAGAATAATAGGCTATAAATGCTTCTATTTAAAATACTGAGATATAATAGGCTAGTAGGCTACTTTTGTTTCAATTCAAATCTACAAGGTTGATGACTCAAACATCAAAATGGCCTTATTGAAACGTTTTTGTAGCATTTAGGCCGTTTCTCAAACGGAAGGCTGCATACGTCATAAAGAAGACCTTATTTCAGAATATTAACAGTTATAAATTTGACCATTAGTCTTAGTTAAGTGTAATATGCTTTTGACTCGCAAATGTAATGCTCAGTTAACTGAAATAAACCAAGCTTGATGACGTAAACGGCCTAAATATGCTGAGGACCACGCGATGACGTAAAGACTGAATCTTTTTATGAACGAACTGTTTGAAGAACCGCGGAAACGAGTCAATCTTCCCAAATCTAGAGAGAGACCCTCGCTCACACTCCAGCCGCACGACAGCGCCATCTAGGCGCTTCACCGGGAACAACCCCAAGTCGATTCTGGTTCTAAATAATTCACGCTTAAAATGTCAGTGAGAGTCTTTGCTCAAGAGTCCGTCAGCTTGTTTTTTAATATATATAATGTCTTGAATTTAAAATTGTCTTGTCGAAAGCTTGGATTAATGAGCTTTTTAAAACTTGTGAATATAAGCTATGTTTGTTGTCTATATCTTCGCGTACACAGGAAAGAGACAAAAAGCAAGCATAAAGGCTTTAGGATTACTAACTTTATGAATTGTGGGGGCTACAAGTGATCACCCTGTGCTGAGTACACTTAATACAGGAGGGCCTTTGTTCCCAAACAGCCTTCACAATCCTAATCCATCTGTCCCAGCAACCCCCACTCCTGCTGCCCATTCATGCTGATCTATAGGAAAGAGAGAGTGTGACTTCAACCCTTCAGTCCCCAGGACATAGTTTCCTCTCACAGGGACCAATTACAAATGCTCCTTGTACCTTTCCACGCCACTGCTCCACAGTTTTCCCAATCCAGTAACTATGATCTAGGAAATAAGATAAACCAGTCCTTGCAAACCAAGTCATATAATAACTTAATCATGTGAACTCAACAAAATTGACTTGAAGCCACTTAAGTTAATTAAAACCCCATAACAGAATGTTTTCTACTGAACTACGCTGGAACATCTCCAGAGCTGAAGTTATGTCTCCTTTAATGATTTGTTGCCTCTTTTTATTAATTTATCTGAAGGGTATAATACATGCAATACATATAATGTAAACAGATAAATCGTACATCAAACAAACATGAGCATGAGATCTCAAACTCAACTGTCCAGGAACTTTAAAAGAGGACTCCATATTTTTTCAAAGGCAGTCATTTTATTTCTAAGTGAGGCAGTGATTTTCTCAAGTGTTAAAGTGTCTATTAATAGGTTGAACCAATGGGTAATAGATATTTTAGTTCTGTTCTTCCAGTTTATTAGTATTACTATTTTGCTAGTATGGATGAGGTAAAGATACATGTTTTTGTTTCTTGTGAAAAGTTAATGGAAGAAAAATCTCCCAACAGAAACACTGAGGGTGATAGCGGAAGATTAATATCTAGAATCACTTCAAGTTTCATTTAACTTCTGACCAGAATTTCTTTATAACTCCAGAAGGAATGGATGTAATTATCTGAACTATTTTGGCAGTATGTATATGTATTAATATTGACAAAGTCCATGAGAGACAGTTTACGTTTTGTGATACGTACACAGTAAAAAAATAAGTGTAATTTTAACTGTAAAATTTTGTAAAATCGCTACTGAAAAAACTGTTACTAGGTTAACAGTATGTTCCTGTACTATATACAGGGAAAACTGTAAAAGATCTAACCAGACATTTCATGTAATTTTACAGTAAAATGCTGTTAATTGTACAGTTTTTAGAAGTAAAAAAATAACAAATCGATGTATAATTTACAGTCAAAAACTGTAAACTGATATTCCCAGAATTCCCTGCGTGACACTCCACATTTGAAAGTATTTTGTTTAAATAATCATGTTTTTTAATAGTTTTTGTTATCAGTTATGTACATTTGGTGTTACCATGATGGTGTTTTGTGTTTGCATGAATGACTCTCTGCACCTTCTATATATTAGTATATATACTTCTGCTTGTGGTGAAGCTACTTGTGATGAGCTTTGATTCTTCTTTTACCACCTGTTATTATGGTGGTTGTCAGTATGTTAAAGGTACAAAACAGATTTTAATAGCAGTGTGTGTTGATGAATTTAGTGGTTTACATTCAAATTTCCTTGTTTGTAAATTACAGTTTTATACTGTAAATTCTACAGTTTTGTTCTGTAAATGTGTTTACAGTTTTTCTGTATTTTTTACAAAATTATTCTGGCAACCACAGCTGCCAAAATTATTTAGTAAAAACTACAGATTTTTTTACAGTGTACTCAATATAGTATTTTGTATTTTATCAACTGTATTCTGGTATTACTGGAAAAGACAAAACTATCTTTGCAAAGTTTTAAGTGGTCTAAGTCTGTATATTCAGTGAAGATCATTATTCCATTTGTTTATAGGCAAAAAAAACTTATGGGTTCATTGAGGCTAAGATATTATAAATTTGTGATAATTTGATTCGAGGTAAAGAATTTAATTTTTCAAAGAGTTCATGATTATGGTTTACAAAAGTCTTAATATTAAGTTTACTTTTAATAGCTTCCTTTAATTGTATTGTTAGCGTGTATTTTCTGGAATATTATTATTATTATTATTATTATTTTAATTGCTCAAATGTCATAAATATATCATTTTTGCTTTAATGTTAAACATTCATAAAGTCTTGTGTAAATCCCTGACATGGGATTATGTGACACAATTTCATCTGCTGTTTTTGGCATATTTTCAATTGTATTTATTTAATTATTTATTTACTTTACACAGAAGTGTTCTTACTACACATCAAGACAATTTCAGTAAATTTTTCTCTGTATTAAAATGATTACATCATCATTACCCCTGATCACTTGTACTCAGATAATAGTAATATTTTATAGAGATTAAAATACATATGAAACAATATAGAATATAACTCCACACAACTCCACAATTAAAAAAAACAGTATTTTAGTAAACAGTATTTTAAGTATGCTAAATAATTCTTTGTTACATAAACCTTTATTTTTGCATTTCTCTAGCCTATTGCTTTTTCCCCAATATACTCAGTTTTTGTTTATATTATCTCTTGTCATTTATGGGCTTATAGATGGACAGACAAACATTATCATTCACTTAATGTAGAGAGCATCTGATTATTTCGACATTACAGAAAATACCATGACATGAATGGTGACATATTCAGACCTACGGTGATGACCTATTATATCCACACGGGTAATTTGCAAGCAATAAATCCATGGAGACGGAGGTTTTTATCACTTCACCCTCATAAAATGGTGCGTCAGTGTAATTTCAGTATACAGGTCTGGTGGGTTGTTATAGTGATCCTGTATGTAATATATAGGATATCCGACATGAAAGATGGTATAAAACAGACGGATAAGTGGAGAGTGACTAGTCAAAGTGCCAAGATATCCAGCCAGCCAGGTCAGTAATGTCATTTTGTCTCAAACTATATATGTTTACAGTATATCTGCAATTTACTTGAATACATTCATTTTGTTTTGTAAATTTAGTTTCCCTGTACATTAACAAGAACTAAGTTACATTTATCTTATTTTTATTTCATTTTCCTATTTTTTAATTGGTAAGAATTGTATTAATGCATTGTTTTAATTTTTTGTTATATTAAAGTTTTTTTACAGTTGTCTTCCTCCACTGTTCAAAACCTAATTTAGTTTGAATAACACATTTTTTCTAAAAATATGTTTTTTTTTTTTTTTTTAGAAGATTGATTTTTCCCGTCACTCTCTGACTTGATGTTTGGTGATTAATATCTGAGCCATGTATAGAAACACCCTTATCTTTCTGATCCTGCTGGATTTAGGTATGGCTTGTCATTTTTGTATAGATTTTGTGAATTGTAAGTGCACTATTTAGTGAGACACTAAACTGAGCACCACAGTCAGATGATAGTATGTACTACATACAGTAGAACTCTTGGTTGTTCCTTGTTTTTTCAGTGGTCTTCAGTACAAACACTACTGTTGAGCAGTTGTCTGAAACAGCTGTACAGACATCTGTGAGCACTGAGTCTGACTCCACACACACAAGCCTGTCTTCTTCATCCACATCCATGGATCTGGCCACCACACAGGATCAGCCCAGCAGCACTGTCAGTGAACCCTCTGAAGAACCGCAGGGTTTAACATCAGGCCAGATCGCAGGTATAGCTGTAGGATCCATCGCTGGGGTGGCAGCTCTGGGTACGTGGCTAATGAATGTTTGCATTTGCACATTACACTTTATCATTTATTTATACACTATGTCTGTGTAAGATTTTAAATCCATTCTCCTAAATGCAACAATAGATTTGGGACTTAAAATGAGAGACTGTCCTTTTTAAACCCATTAGAGAACGTGATTCTCAGTTTCAGTGCATACTGCATGTGAATCATAGATATATTGAGAGTTAATATTCATGCTCTGTATGCATGTGTGATGTGTTCTTATCTAAACTTTCATGAATGCCTTCAGAATTCCCAGTAGTGTATTACTTAATTCAAATTTCGAGTAAGATTTGAGACTAGTACAATTTTCATATATGCAAAAACATATGAGTAGAGCTGTACTTCAAGACGTCTGTTATCTATTATATAATAAAAACACACATAAATATGGCTTTAAAAACAGAGTTAATAAAATTCCACACTAATTATCTTGAATTTCTTATCTACAGTTTATTTATTGATTAAAATTAAAATGCAAGGATAATAGTCCCCTCTCCTAATAATCTTTATTATATTTAGTTATTTCTTTATGGTTTAATTATATAAAACAAACCACACAGAGCGTAACATAATGAGTGAGTTTGGATCAATCACAGCAGCAAAAAAATAAAAACTGTAAACATTTTTTAAAACCTTTTTAAACAGGTATAAATTCCTCTTTATTAATTGTAAACATTAGAAACATACAAGTTGTTTAAAAATGTTTCAATAAAACTGTATTGCTGAACTACCAAACAAAGTCATATAGGGACATTGAAGTAGGGAAATATATGAACCAGTAACTTTACCTTCTGTTTGGTTTGTTTTGTCTCTGGTTACTGTTTGGGAGGGAAAACACCTTTAACATTTCAGGGCTAATGTACACAAACATGACATATCATTTTGTACTTTATATTATGTAACGTCGATATTATATAATACCAAATATACAGCAGATGGCAAGCTGATATGCAAGATCTATTAATAACTACAAACTAATAAAATACCTGTAATCAAACTACTTATTGCATTGTCAACATTTAAATGATAAAAGTTCAAACTGTAAACGTAATCATATTTCTTGCTCTGTCTAGGTGGAGGGATATATGCTGGACTGAAGTACACTGGCAAACTGGGTGGCTAATTTGACTCTAGCTGAACCCACTGTATTTCATCATACCATAATCATATGATTTTTTTAAAATACACAATTTGCAAATTTTTTGCAACATTTGCTTTTTTATGAAGCTCTGTGTCAACTGACAAAATGGTACAAAAAAATCATTATAATAGCTCTGACATGAACATGTTGAACGACAACTCTCTCAGAAGTAACTTTTCTGAGCCATTTTTGACATGAGTGAAGTCATTTCTCCTCTAGTTCACAGGTGTAGATCATCATATTAACTATGAACAAGATCCACTAATGTTTGACATCTGCAAAGGGTCACAATACTTCTCTTGAACAGTTTTTTTCATTTCGAGTTGTTGTGATTTTGTTTTATATTTGTGCTATTTGAAAAAAACAACACCTTGTCTTCACTTTGAACTACTGTATTTCTCATTAATAGTACATATTGTCTCTATATTTGCAAAGTTATTATTTTATGACATGGCCATGAGCAGCCATGAGCTGGCATGAACATCCTGTGGTGTACATTTATGATATGCCTGTATTTTCTTTATGTAAACATAAGCAATCCTGTATTCTGGGAAACCACAAAGCACTGGTTGTTATATGTGTGTTTGTGTATGTAACCACATAATTTATGAGTTAATCTTAGAACGAACTGATAGAAACAGCACATAGAAGGCAGAAAGATAGTCACACAGCAGGTGAAAGAGCTCTCTATCTCTCTCGCCATCCAAACAGAACAGCACATCAAATATTTATCCCTCCCACCAGCAACTGCTTTATAAACACTATCCAGTTTAATCCCACATGCTGCGCATCTCTGAATGAACAGGAAGATACAGACAGAGATAGTCCTCAATTGGCTCTGAACTGCAACACCAACCAAGTGTATCAATGTGGGGGAAAAGTGGGGAAAATTGAGAAGGTGTTACAAAAGAAAGAAGAAGAAGAAGAAAACCCTCTCCAGGAACACAATGTGAGGGTTAATCAAGTGACCAACTATATGTATGAAGTACTCCTCAATTTCATACATGTGTCCTATCAGAGTAACCACAGGTGTAGATCATCACATTAAGTATGAACATGATTCACTAACATTTGGCAGCCAGAAAGTGTCCAAATACTAAGAAATGAGTATGTGTACTATTTTATCATTTTCAGTGAAATGTTTCACTAGAAAAATGTGCTTGTTCTAGTAGTATTAAAATAAATACCAATTGGTTTGAAATGTTTAATACAATAACATTCATAGACCTGTGTGGCCACTGTATATGACTCTATGGCATAATTCTAAGGGCATAATTAATCAACACCGCCCGGTATTGTATTTGCTCTAGTCAATGTTACAAGACCTCTCTGATTGATGTGTAATCGTTAGTCTGGACTGACGGTGTCAAGATCAGAGATTAAAGAGTATGTTTTAAGTGTACGGGTTAAGGAAAGGGCAGCTGGGTAAGAGCAGTTTGTTACTACCGCTGAAAGGAGGCTTGAGTTACTGGTGCCACAGTCAGCCAGTGGAAGTGAAATAATTCTCCTTCTCAAACAGATCATCTGTTTTAGCCTGGAAACCTAATCTGCAAAGGCACTAAGAGCACACACACACATACACAAAGGTACTGTCTAAGGACATTACAGTTTAAATCTGACTGAAAAACATATACTTGCATAGACAGTGTATATACAGGGATTTGAGGTCCTCCTTTATGTATAGGTATATTCCAATAAAGATCTAGCCTATTAATTGCTTCTACAGATAATTTCTCTGACTGCTTCAAGACTCTCTCTCTCTCTCACACACACACACACACACACACACACACACACACACACACACACACACACACACACACACACACACACACACACACACACACACACACACACACACACACTTTCTCCACTTACATGTCATTGTGAAGAGGGTGGTGACCAGGAAAGAAAGAGGACTAATGCCACCCTCTAGTGACCGTACACTGGTACTGAGCATAGAAATGAGCTATGCAAAATTTATTTGACTTTATCTAGCCATTTAATATAATAATAATAATAATGATAATAAATAAATAAATCTAATTTATTACTGTGATGTTACAGCTGAATTTTCATTCAGCTCATTCTACAGTCATTACTCCAGTCTTTAGTGTCACATGATCCTTCAGAAATCATTCTAATATGCTGATTTGGTGCTCAAGAAACATTACTTTTATGTTTTTATCAATGTTGAAAATAGTTGTGCTGCTTAATATTTTTGTGGAATCTGTGAGAATTCTTTGATAAATAGAAGGAACAGCATCTATGTGAAAGAAATAGGTGTACAGGACAAGTGCATATTTATAGAGAGTTCATAATCACTACATACATAAAATGTTGTAATGCAGACAATTCACAATTACTTCTGTAGACATTTGCTTTTATTCATATTTACTTCTTTTAAAAAGCCAAGAGCTCTTGATATGCGGTACACTACAGTCACATTTCAGACACAAAATAATTACCACTCACTTAAAATCTCTCTGTAGAAAAAACATTGCCTGGTTCAAGCACAACGATAAGCTAGTTTCACAACATTCACATCATAAATAGAGAAATAATACATAATGGCGCACACACACATAACCCTCCTGGTGGCTTCTTATTTGATAAAGACTCATCCCAAAATTAAACTGAATATTTTAGTCCCTGACAGAATGAGAAAAACATAAGGCCTCTTTCAAATATATTGCCCCTGGAGGAAAATATTAATTCCACAAACACCTAAAGAGGGAACACTTTATATTCTCCTGGAGATGGACCCTTTTCACATGTCAGAAGCCAAAGTTTGCTATAAAATGCAATAAGTATATATTTTTTGTTTTTACCATTTGCTCCAACAGCAAAGAAATAATCCATGATAGCATTTCTATGACTTTCCAAAAGAGGAAAAACATTTTGAGAGATTGATTATGTTGTCAGAAAAGAGAAAGATATCAAATTTGCTGTCACTTGCTCATCCATTATTTTAGAATCATCCTCTGCTAGATTCATGATGTAAAAAAATGGTGGAAACGTATCATTCTGGTCTGTGAAAAAGGTCCATAGTTTTTCTTTTGGGTTTTACAACTTCCAGCCACCAGGGGGCAGTCATACAATCTTCTCTGTAATGGTGAGGGTTTTTGGATGGGGCACAGTCATGCATTAGCATAAAACTAAGCCCTTTCCATGTGCATATTCTGTTGAAAATCAGCAAAGACACAAGTAAACAATCCATTGAGCAATCCAAGCATCATTTACACAGTTGACCTACATGGTCCCTCAGCAACATGACCTCTTATTTAAATTAGAAGCAATTAGCTTGAAATTAAGTAAAACACTGAACTCATGTTAATAAATTAAATAAGGGATGGGGATTGTTTGAGTCGTGGTGACTGTCTGTAGAGCCGGATGGCTCCAGTTACACAGTGCATAGAGTCCTACAGTATCAGTCTGGAGACTGACTCGTACACACAAATACACACACACACACAGTCCTGCTCATTCAAGAGAGGTAGTAGTTCATGTTCCTCTGTCTTTGTCCGTTTCAGTTTGTGAAATCCATCCCCGGTGCAGCATCCTCTTTCAAGGGGGAGTGATGGATGGAGGAGCCCTTACTGTGAAGCTCAATCTGGGCTTGGATTAAACTTTCATCCCAGGCTTCATTCCACTTCATAGGCCACGACCATAACTCACTTCCAGTATGTGTTTGGCCTTGGTTGAAAGGCCTGGGATAAAGTCCCATGGTCCAGCAAACATGTAGACCCTGACCATGATTTAGTTCAACAGCAGCAAAAGGGTTTATTTTATCCAAGGCTTGTCTGTTTCAGGCGTAATCACATGCGCGAAGAGGTCACAGATTCGTAGAACAGCACATATGCATCGCTGCTGCGCACCTGGCTGGATGACATGGGGCTCACCCTGAAGTAAAGACAGAAATGAGACGTAAGCTAAACAATGGCTCAGCGTCAGCATCTACAAACACGTACATTAACACGTAAGGAAAAATAGCAGACTACTAAACAATGTTATCCAATCCTACAACACTGTAAATGTACACTACTGTTCAGTAAGATTTTTTGTTAAAGAAATGAACACTATTAATACATCTTACTGAGGATGCATTAAATTAATTAGTGGCAGTAAAGAAACGTATATATTTCAATTTCTATACTTTAATATAAATTTCTATATTTCAAATAAATACTGTTCTTTTGAACTTTCTACCCATTAAAGAATTTGGATAAAAATGTATTATGGTTTCCACAAAAATATTAAGCAGCACAACTGTTTTCAACATGAAATAAGAAATGTTTCTTCAGCTTCAAATCAGCATATTAGAATGATTTCTGAAGGCTCATGTCATGGGACACTAAAGACTGGAGAAATGGATGCTGAAAATTCAGCATTGCATCACAAGAATAAGTTACATTTTAAAATATACTAAAACTGAAAAAGTTATTTAAATTGTAATAATATTTCACTATAGTAGTTTTTACTTTAATTGTGATCAAATATATGTTAATAACAAAATATGTTAAACAAAAATGCAATATTAAATAATAAATGATATATATATATATATATATATATATATATATATATACAGTATATACACTATATTGCCAAAAGTATTGGGTCACCCCCTTCTAATGAACAGGTTTGACTACTTTAGTCATTTCTATGAGTACAAATCTTAATGTTAAAGCATATAATGATATTCTAGGAAATTGTGTGCTTCTAATATTATAGCAACAGTTTGGACAGGACCCTTTTCTATTCTAACATGACAATGCCTCTGTGTATAAGACAAGGTTCAAAAAGAAAATGATTGATTCAGTCAGTGTGGAAGAACTTGACTGGTCTGCATAAAACCAAGTCCTAATCCCAGTTTAACACCTCTGGTGTGACTGTAAATGCAGACCTTGAGCCACAAACTCATCACCAAACACCAATGACTTGTACACACACTATATGGGCAAAAGTATTGGGACACCCCCTTCTTTAGAACAGAAAAAGGCACTTCCAAACTTCATGTATTTTAAAAATTGTATTTCCATCTCTGTTGCAACAGTTTTGGAAGTGTCTAAAATGACTGAACCCATATGTACAAATGCATTTTTGTGCATTTTCTTTTTGAACCTTGCCTTATACACAGAGGCATTGTCATATATATGAATAGAATAGAATAGAAATGAAACGAAACAGAACATCAACCCAAAAGCTGAAGACCCCATTCTAAAGACTTATAAAATGACTTAAATGTTCAACTACTTTTTGGAGCCACAGTACATACTAACTATATCATAGCCTATAATGCTGTAAACTAAGATTTAAAAAGTATTGCAAACACTTAGTTATAATATTACTCCACAAACTTTTTTTAATACTAATTTATGTCTATTTACCTGGAGTCGTTGTACGTGTACCATTCTCCTGTGCAGGGATTGCGGCAATATGCTGTGTAATGGCCACCTAAAGACGTACCAGTGTGATTGGACACAGCATACAGATTATAGACTGCATTTACTGTGAAGAGAGAGGAGAAACAACAGCAATTAAACAATTATCCTGGAGCTACAGTAAAAACCGCATTGCTCAAACTACTGCACAGAATACAGATGTAATGAATGACGGTGCAGAACCTACCGCTGTTATCAGAGGCAAATTCCCTGAGGTCCAGCTCTTTGAGGGGGAAGTTTACAAAGGTGGAGAGTTTGCTGGTTCTGACTCGACACTCGGAGAAACGCTTCAGATCTGAGATAGTTAGAGAGTCAAGGGCAAACAAATACACACAGCATTTTTACCATTGTTACATATTTAATCGATCAATACACATTGGTAAATTAGATTTAACTTGAATTAAAAATGCAATTCTTTTGATGCAAGATTTGCTTAAAAAGGATACGAAGCACCAAGATTTTTGGAAATTTCTGGATGGTGAATTTTTTTGTGCATTTCCGTCTTGTTTTACATCTGCGGCATGTCTGCATGAAAAAGAGAGACCGTTAGGATATGTCTAAACATATTATAGATAGATAGATAGATAGATAGATAGATAGATAGATGCTGGTTATACTTTATACTTACTGGTCTCTCATTCCCATCTAATACATCTTCCTTGGTGAAAATTCGAAGGCAATCCATTAAACTCACTTCTCCTGAAGTCTGAGGAAAAACAACAACATGAAACATGCACAATAACACAAACATGCCGTCACGTCAGTAAGCGTGTATTGGTAACACTTTACAATAAGGTTCATTAGTTCACATTAGTTAACTACATTAGTTAACATGAACTAAGAATGAACAATACTTCTACAGCATTTATTAATCTTAGTTAATGTTAATTTCAGCATTTACTAATGCATTATTAAAATCACGAGTTGTGCTTGTTATCATTAGTTAATGCACTGTGAACTAACATGAACAAACAATGAACAACTCTTTTTATTAACTTACATTAACAAAGATTAATAATTAGTGTAATAATTGTATTGTTCATTGTTTGTTCATATTAGTTAATACATTAACTAATGTTAACAAATGACACCTTATCGTAAAGTGTTACCCGTGTATTTGAATGTATCAGTCTTCATATTAACCTTAGCGATAGGCAGGGACAGATCCCAGAATGGATCAAACACAGTTGAGCAGAAGCCACACTCGCTACACGTCAGAGAGCTTTTCAACTGACCAACAAACAGATCTGTGAAAAAAAATATTAGCACTTTATAATCGGAGCAGGGAAGACAGATAAACACACACACACACACACACACACACACACACACACACACACACACACACACACACACACACACACAGAGTGAGACTGTAGCTGGTGTTAATATAGCAGGTCAACTCACCGACTACTTTGCTGTCCTCACTCTCCAGGTACTTGTTCCACATTCTCTTGCCTTTTTCGTCGTCCCTGTAGATAAAACACACTTAATTTAAGACCCCAGACAGACTGCTTACTATTGCTGTCAGATTGCAACAGTTCAACCACACACTACAGGTGATTCATCTGTTACATCAATCAGCACATCATATTTTTGGTACTGTATGAAATAAGCACAACTTTAGGGTCGGTAAGATTTTGTAGTATTTTTTGAAAAAAGTCTCTTATGCTTGGATTTTTGATTTAAAAATCAGTAAAAACAGTAATACTGTCAAATATTCTAAAAATGTTAAATAGGGGTTTTATTTTTTAATACGTTTTAATATGTAATTTATTCCTGTGATGGCAAAGAAATCATTCTAACGTGCTGATTTGGTGCTCAAGAAACATTTCTTATTATTATCGGGTTTGAAAACAGTTGTTCTGCTTAATATTTTTGTGAAACCATGATACTTTTTCAGGATTCTTTAGAAGTTCAAAAGAACAGTATTTATTTGAAATAGAAAACTTGCATAACATTATAAATGTCTTTACTGTCACTTTTGATCTGTTTAATGCATCCTTGCTGAATGACAGTAATAATTTCCTTTTAAAAATACTACTGACTCCAAACTTTTGAACATCTTAGTAGGTTTTTAGAACAAACCGGTGTTTTTACTTACGAGAGGTGATCAAAGTCCTCCATGAAGGATCTGGATTTCACTGTTACTCTGTTTACTTCATTATGAAGCCCGTCCAGCAGAAACCGCAAGAACTCCTGAGCATCCTGCTGACTACAAGACCGAACAAAGAAGTCGATTTTTAAGAGGGAGTTTCGGCTGGTTCAAAACTACATATTAAAGAATACAAGTAATCTGCATGATACAAAAGCTTTTACAGTAGCTGTAACTTACTTGTAACCAACAAATCGAGGGGCATATTTCTGAATCTGCATTTTGAAGTCAGAAGGGCTAATGGCCTCGCTGCTAGCTGATGTCCAAAGAGTCTGAGTGAGCTTGGCAAACTCTGAAATAAAAAAACACACATTTGGAGGCATATGACTAAGACACAGGACCCAAAGGCTGTCTGACATGTAGAGATAAAACGAATGCGCTACTATATGAACTGGTAAACGTGTCTCTTACCCTCCATCAGAACAGCTTTGGCCCTGCAGTTGTTGTTGAGGTCAGTGCGGTGCGTGTTACGCAGACAGTAGTCCCTCAGGTCATGAGTGTTGCTCAGACACTGCAGAATGGAGTTCATGAAACACTGCAGAGAAACATTTGAAAAAGGGAGAATGAGATGATTACTCAGCATACATAGTCTGCAGTCCTTTTGAAAGAGTCTTTTTGAAAGAAGTTTGCATCGACATAAGGGTGAATGACCCTTGACAGAATTTTCATTTTTGTATGAACTATAAATCAAACTATAGATGATTTGCTTAGAAATACTTACAGTATTTCCCAGATTCCTGAGGCCCACCAGACCCTGAGCATTCTTCGAGTTCTGTAAAAGAAAGGGAAGAAATAGAGTGACCTTTGAATCCAATGACACTTGAGACTCATATCAAAAACCTAATAAATAAATTCAAATATGACTAAAGAAGCACATGACTCACTTAGGCCACATAATTTGTTTGTCACCGATACTAACAGTGAAGTGAAAGTGCATGTTTAAGAAGGGAGTTACTAGAAAGGAATTTTAATTGCATGCATGGCACAATTTTTTTTTCTAATTATATAAAATTACATAAAAGCATACTGTACATGTCTGTATTGTATTAGTGACTGTGTTCAGTATTATGTTTAGAGGACAACGTGTGTGAGCTGACCAAAATGTTCTCTCTGGGCTATTAAATGGCATGTTAGCAGATTTAGACAGAGACCCTGCTGCTGAAGACTTGACGCAAACAAATGATGCCCATCTGCCACACCACAACAAAAACAACTAAGCGATTTATTCAACTAGGGATGAACCATCAGTGATAGGTCAGTTATTACTGTAAGTGATATATTAAAATCTTGTATTTCACCAAATTCAGACAGCTTGGATTGATGATGATGATTTCACACGTTTGATATTCTCGACATAAGTGCTCAGCCTGTTGACCATGACATAACACGGATCGCTCCACAGAACATGGACAATGCGTCAGAGGTTTCTCAGTATGAATCTCACGAATGAAACTGACACACTCAGAATCAGTGATATCCAGGTCTGGAATAGCAGCACTCATTTTCATGTGCGTCATTCACTGATTGCACTGTTAACTATGTGATTTTACATGGTGTCTGTGATACTTGAAAGAACTCAACGAAGTTTCAAACATCCCCTTGGACAGGTGATTTTAATGTCTGAGTGTTTGAGAAAGCATGTGTGAAACTGAAAACAAGTTGCTGGTGGGTGTTAAGCAGCTTTGAAATCACTATTTTTAAATTAAATTAAAGCTGAAATACAATAATAATATAATACAATATTGTACATGCTAGATGAAAAACCTACACTTAAAAACTTTAGAAATGTTGCCTTGGCAGCTAACTTAATTAAAATAAATATATAAATACAAAAATTTAATTAAAAATATGAATAAATGATATAATAGTAAATAAAATGACCAAAAAATAAAATCAAATACTAAAATAACTGCTTGATATATATCAAAAACTAAGAATTTTGGTATCTGTATGTTCTCTACAGATGAGTCACAGGACAGCATGTGATGTTAGAGATACAGCATGTTGAGTGTGTCACAGATTGTACTCTAATGACACTATTTATCATATCTAAAAAGTCAATAACAATTCATACACACATTCACACACTACACATGCAGGGGAGTGTCATACATTTGCCAAACAGATTTTATATTTTTATTTTAGTTTATAGAATAAGTTGTCTTTCTAGGACACCATATTATTTTTAGTACTATTTGAGCCGTGTTGTTATAATGTTTTTCTGGACATATATCATAGTCATACCATGGTATTCTTTGAAGTATCTTAAAGTAACATGTAAATGCAATCGCAATCATTCAGTATATATCAAAGTACCATGGTATACCATCAATGTCAGGGTGCGTTTTTTTTAAGGGACCAATCAGAATACACTTCAATTAAAAGTAATGAAGTGCACTAATCAAACACCTTCTATTAGCACCTCTGAGAGTAGACACATCAGGTTCAAACATGTTCAGCTGCGAGTTATCCTGGGAGTTTTTCTGTTATTCATATATTCATCCAGACATCTGATGAGATTTTTCTTCCCAAAGAAGATGAGAGAGGGGGAACAGATGGTCCAAGGCCTCACTCCGCTGCTGAGCCGGTCTCTGGCTTTCACACCCAGCACTTAAACCAAACAGACTGGTATAACAACAGCCAGCACCCAGCAGCAGCCATGGGTACGGCAAGCGTAGGGAGTTCTGCCTCAAAAGCGATTGGGTAACCAGAGGACAGCAGGATCTCACACTGGCTGTCTCTTCAAAGATCTTCAGAGAGCCGTGAGCTAATTGGCTGGCGCGAGTTGAAAGCGAGCGAGTAAGAACACTGTGTCCTGAGTGACCTTAGTTTCTGGAAGCCATGGCTGTCACCAGCATAAGAACTCTATGTGCTCTGCTGCCAAAAGACTGGTCACATGAGATACAAGAATTTTATTCAAGAAGACTCCTAAGACTCGGCTCTTTTATACCTTGACGTGCATTTATGTATCTATTCACCCTCCGTCATTTGTGTCCTTGATTATTTTAGACACATTTGTAAACAGTTTATAGCAGCTGAAATCTGTCCTGTATTTCAGTACATCTACTGTTCTAAAATAAAGGACACATTCGGGACAAGTTGGGACACCTGAAAGAAACTGTCTGATCAGAAATGGGACATCTGGTCGGCGTAGCACTAACTCAACCATCAATGTTGATGATAAGCCTCGAGAGTTCATTACACTGTTATCTTGACAATGATTGACAATCTCGATGGGCGGGATATAGAGAGTTTGTGCAAGGTCACAAGCATGTGAAGAACAGGACCTTTAGCAATTCTTGGAATGTAATCACAGATACACCGATAAGATGCATTCCTTCAGAAATGCACTTCTTAGGAGTCCATTTGTCCCTGAACATTACTCAATGTGACGCTCTGATTGTTTTTTTGTTGCATAACAAACACTGGTTACACTGGGAAATGTGGTTGTCAACCACTCCAATAATTGATATCATGCCTCTTGAACTGTGTTGCTGTACTCCCATCATTAAAAGCCACAGATGGATTCTAAGTGTAATGGATTATTATTGTTGTGTAAATAGCTGTTTCTTTTCTGGTATTCCATATTTTAAGACTGCTTGGAAATTGTGAGATCCATCATTATTAATATGTTTGCAGCCATTGAAATCATATATAGATAAATAAAATATTTGCTATTCATACAATTGCTTTATTTCAATGTTTCCATCCAACCCACTTTTAAGAGTAATGTTGCAAGGTTGCTTTGGAATAGTATTTCTTTTCAAAACTACAAATGACAAATTTATAGTACTATCCAGCAGTACTCTAATATTGGATAAAAGCTTAAAAAAATTAAATATATAATAAGTAATTACATTTTTATTCATAAAAATATATAGGCTAGCTTTCATTCTAATTTAAAAAGGGGATCAGCATGTGGGGGTCCTTGACATTCATTACAACATTTGTTTAATGTATGAAATCTAGTTCAGTATCAAGGGTCATCTTACTATGAATGTGTAGTTCGGCATAAATCTGAAACATAAAATCAGACGTCATCCTAACAATTTGCCTTTCTAGGCTAAATATGGCCCAAAGGTTTAATTTAGAAAGATAAACCAGCGAACACTGCACAAAGAGGTGGTGACATGCCTCTAGTTATCATTATGTAGCATGAACAACATCATAGATGATTCAGTATCGTTTTAATTTACACTCTAATTAGCACTGCTTAATGGTAGCTACCCTGGCTTCAGTGAGTAATGCGCTGCTACTCAGCGCGACGCAACAGCTGCGCAGGTAGATGGCGTCAATCGCTCAATGTAAAGCCAGCGGCTTTAAACGATGTCCTGCGTTACGTAACAGTCGAACGTACGTTTATTTTATATATATATCTATATATATAGATATATATTACAGGCCGTAATACCGATGCGACAAACGTCTCCCGTTATGAAGCAGCATTACGAGTTTGAAAACACGCTGAAGCATGTCACTTGGCAAGGTCAGAGACAGCAGCATCAGTACACGTGCTTCTGTTTGGAGGTCTGGACGCTTTCGGGGAACTTCACCTGATTGCCACTTCAAATGCTACATTTTTCTAAAGTGCGTGAGTTTTGGTCCCTAAAAGGTAGCCTAAACCTTATAAACAAATACTGTGGATATATCAATAAAGCAGAAATTCCATATAGTGTCTAAAACTGTATCTAAGGGACTGAAATAATGAACATAACTTTGTATTTTAGAAGAAAATACTCTCTCGCCTTATTTATTCCAGTTGTTCCATGTTGCTTATTGTTCAGGTAACTACGTCTTAATTCATCTCACATCTCCATCAGTGGGACTAAAACATGTTTCTCTCAGCACTGCACATTTGGTATGTCTTTCTTTCTTAACTCAACTCAATCAAATTCTGATATCATTAATCGAGGTTTTTAAATCACGAAACAGCTGTTTGTATCTCCTACCTAACCAGGGGGCTGTTTCATAAAACAAGTTTACCAAATAAGCCAGGCTTGTTTCAGTTAGTCTGACTTATTTTGAACCAAATCAAATGACAATAAGTCAGACTAACTGAAATAAAACTGACTTATTTGGTAAACTTTTTTAATGAAACAGCCCCCAGTTCCTAGAATAAACAATAACTAAAACAAATTATTGTGAGGACGCGAGCTTCCTCGCAACTTCCAAGTTCAACAAGTCCCAGCAATATTTATTTGGTGTGTGTCGAAGCCTATTGATTTCCATGGTTCAGAAAAGAAGTAAATCAGAGCTGGACCTGAATCACAGAGATTTAGTGTTAATCAGCTTCCAAACTACGGTCTACTAATTGATTGAGAAAACAGTCGACTTTAAGTAATATTCTGCATGACTACAAAGCAATGAGGCGTGTGAGTGTGTCAGTGCTAGTTACACTATATTTCCAAATATTTCCTCTGTTGGAAACAGGTTTCACCTCTGTTTTAAACGCAGTATGCACATAATTTTGAGTTACCGTATGAGCTGTAAGTTAGGCTTACCTTAGCCTGGTTAATGAGAAGCCCCACAAATGTGGACACCAGCATAGAGCGAGACATCGTTGGACTTTTTCTGCGCATATCATGCTTGATGAAGGGGAAAGCTGACGCCGGCGGCTCCTCTGGGACAGTGACCGTGTACGACTGTCGTATACTCGGCATTATGACAGGAGAAAACTAGCGGAATAAACGGCGCAATGTCTAAATGTGACTTGACAGCACCAAAGCCGCGGTATTCCTGCGTATCAGTAAAGATCCTCTTTTAATGCAGTCTCTCTGACGGTCTCTTATTGTATTCCTCAGGTGATATTCTTGTCATAAACTATGCTCAGTCTATGTCCTTGTGCTCACGAGAGCTTTACATTCACGAATAACGCGGACGAAGCGCGCAGGTTGCATACAATAAATAAAGCAATATATAAAAAGACAGAGAACCGTACTAAAGCGACGCGCGTTTAAATGCTTCCTACAGCGGTTCGTTCGGTCTTCAGCGCGAGCGCTGAGCGTCAGATATCAGCAGAGGAATAATGGAAAAGTCCGTGTGCTGTTTGATTTTACTCGCGCGAGCGCACGCCCCCTCGGCACGAGAGATACGTCACCAAACGCCTCATGCTCTCCTGACGTCACCCAGCAGAGGACAAGACCTTCCCATTCATCTGTGACAGCAACACTGGACACACCATCAGAGCATGTCCATGTAACGACTATGTGTTACATTCTTGCATTTATATTTATGTAACATTTCACTTGAAACCTGTATTGATGTATTATTATGTAGATATATTCATACACTATTCACAGGAGTTGGACAAAATAATGTAAAGACACATAAGGGTTAATTTAATTTAGCTAGAGGGAGAAAAATATATCACAATTATTTTTAATTCATCTTTTCATTGTCTATATTCTATTTGTATCAGTGTAATACAGTTGTGTTTAGTAGAAGCCGTGGGTGAAATTGGTGACTTCTCAGGCCTCCAAAAAGGGCAAATCATGGGAACCTGTTTACCAGAAGCATCTGTAACCTTAGCAGCCTAATTGACTGGTGTTTAAGTCTTTAGAATTATGACTGCATACACCACGCATGGCATAATAATAGAGGTTGAAAACTGGAAGTGAATGATAGGGACTGTCGAATGTATGAAGGACTGTGTCTAAACCACACAGAAGTACTGCAGCAATATTCACCTTGCAGTCCGTTTCTAAAAAACAACCACAGAGAACTTCACAAAGTCAACATGCATGAAAGAGCTGCTAAAACTTTAATCACAGACACCAATGCTATATAAAATGCAAAAACGATTATCATAACACCTGTATAAAAGATGAAATTCAAAAATTTTAAATCTTGATCTCTTTTACTGAAATAACAATTGATATAATTAGCTACATATGAAGACAACCAGAGGCCTTTTATCAGCACTCAAATGTGCACCCACATTTGAATTTTCTTAAATTAATTTTCACAAGATACACATTGCAATAAAGAGCTGCTTCATTGTTGAAAACGATAGAGGACATTTGCAAGAACTGTAGGTAAATATCCACTTCCAGCACTATTTTTGTTTTCTGTTTCATAAAATATACTGTTACTATTATGGTGTGAAAAAACACACAAGTGAACTGTCCAAATGAATCAAACTGAATCTTAAAGAATTTCATAGTTTTTGCAAACCTGTTTGAATGATTAGCTCAAAAGAGTGATTCATTCGCGAAATCTAGCATCACTGGTTCTGATTTTAAACAGCTGATAGAAAACAGCCGACATTTTAGAAAAATGATTCTCAAGTTGGTATACAGTAATCTCCACTGACACAGATTTCTCAGTAACATTTTATTAGGGTACAGCAGTGTAAAGGATCTATCGATGCCCCTAAACACAGCTATAAAGAAAAATCCTGATTTAAATAAATACACATTGGCTCTTTTTCTAAAAACATGTTCTGTTTTTGTATAATTTCTCATATATTTTTTTTACCAGTTTGTCAGATACATGCCTCAGTGTATTACCAGCTCATATGCTGAAATGAGACTAATTACAGGGCTTTGCACTGTAGGCCCTGTTCAAGTTATTCTTTAGATAGTCAAATGATTACAAAGCTTACAGTCAGATGTTGAAGAAGGAGTCATTCACTGCCCCTAGCCAACAAGAATGTCTGAAATAAATGTACAGTTCCTTACACAAAAAGCTCTCAAATTGTTTCTTATTTTCAAGGTATTTATTCTTATTTGCTTCTGTGGAAATATATAGGTTAATATTATATTATATGTTGTATTTATCAGATTAAGCATTTTAATATTTTATTGTATACAAATAGGAAAAACCATAAAATGTTATTTTCTACTTAATATGATGTAATAGAAAGTTTTATATGATGTGGTTGGTGCAGCATTATGACTCAATACTGTTACTAACATTACACTAATTCTATCCTCCAGTGACCCCATTACCTCACCCTACATTGCTCCACACTAAAAGGCCCAGCAGACCAGTGACCCAGAAGCAGCTGCAGGGAAATCTGTGTGGGATCAACGGCAAAAGCCCTAGTAGTGTTTCTCTAAAGCTCTCCTGTGTCTTTTCACCAGCCTATTATGTAAGCACCATCTAAAGCATGGCAGAGCTGGCCTATTCTGTGCAAATAATGGCATTCATCTTATGAAACACACTCTGAATCAAGCTTATATAAGAGCTGTTTGAAGCTGTGTGCTGAGCCTTATATTCATGCCAGCCACAATCCACATCATCAGTGATGGACATGCCAAAGTATCGCCATCTCGCTGCCACAACTATCAGATGTGCTTATGTGAGAGAGAGACACTCAAAACCAATTAGAGGGGCTATCTGTTTGGAAGAGATCTGAATAACAGGCCTCTATATAAACAAACCAGAGTGACACCATGAGCACAAAAGGAGAGTGCGCCCTCAGAGAGCTCACATAAATCACAACAGAGGGCATCTACACATACAGTAACTCCCTCTGAGTATTACAGATTCAGATTTATTCTGTGGGTCAATCTCATGAAAACATCTCCACGTCCAATTGCACCCCAAAATCAAAAGCAAAAAATAAGTTTAAATATATACTTTAATAAAAAAATATTTTTAGAATCATTAAGATTACAACAGTATTGTTGTATATATATTACATTATAACCACCTATCTAATAGCTTGTAGGACCTCCTTTAGCCAACAAAACAGTGGCAAGGTGGCGATATCTGGTCTCCTGGGGTATCTGGAATCATAATGTCAACAACAGGTCCTTCAGTTCCTGTAAACTGTGTAAACTGGGTGGTGGTGGTGGTGATGCAACACAAACCCACTTTTCCAAGTCAACCATAAATGTTCAACTGGGTGAAATTGGAGGCCAAAGCATTAACAGAAATTCATCATGTTCCTCAAACCACTCCTTGACAATTTTGGCAGTGTGGCATGGCGCAATATCTCATTTATAGTCTCATTTATAAACGTTGCGTACGCACAAAATATAATATGCGTAAGCAATTTTCCACGCACATATCTGGATTTATAAAAAATAAACTTGGCGTAAATATGTACACACCGTACGGACATTCCCAGGGGTGTTAGGGTATAGAGGAGTGCTATAGGCGCACAATAATTCATTTTTAAACTAAACTGCAGATCTCATGTTACGAGGATTTTTTTTTATTTTTTAGCAAGAACAATGATCATGATGTGCACTTACTTCGATATTATGGCGGACACAGATGGATACGGTGGTCGAACGGTCAGTCCATTGTCCGGTTTGAATAGGACCAATGATAATATCTTACTGTACAACCACAGCTACACGGACATGTTGATCACTGGCATCTCCAAAACATTATAAAAAATACCACTGTATTTGAAGGATACCATTAAAGGAAAACGGTAAGATTTGCACATTTCCTTTTTAAAATATTTTCAGTAATTCGCCGAGTCAGACAATTGTATTTACACTGCAAAAAATATAGGCCTATTATATCAGCTGTTTCCACTAAAAATAGATGTTCAGCTTATGTTCACCTTATCAGCAAAACTGCATACATTTTATTTTATTTGAATTGTATAAAACAATTGAAATACTATATGACCTGTGTAAAAGAATGAGATCAACTATTTTAAACCGTTTTGTTTTTATGGATATTTTCATTATAAATGTAACAATTAATTTCTACAAAATTAATGTGTAGGCTATGGTCCAAATGGAATTACAGTCAGGATCTCATATTTCCTTAATATCTTGTACCTTTGACGGTGTTAAACACGTGTCACGTGGATGGGAATATGCATGGAAATGATATGCAGATGAGGTTATGCATAGTTGTCACGAATCCGGTCTGTGGCCTTCCGCCCGATCGCCACCAGAGGTCACTCACTCACCACATGGACTCTTGCACTACACTACTGTTGAATGTCACCTAAGACTACATTTCCCATAATACACTGCACTGACGTCACACACACAGCTGTTCGCACTGATCACGCTCACACCTGAGAATCATCTCACAATTACACAGTTTACTTAAACCTGGGACTTCCTATTGTTTAGCCATAGCTACTCTACAGAGCGTTCCTAGTTGTCAGTTTTCCCGTGTTTGATTCCTGCCCGTGTTTTCTGGATTTACCCTTATAGCCTTGCCCTTTGGACTCTGTTTGCATCTCGTTTGGATTATTGCTGTTTACCTGGATTATCTCTCTTTGCCTTGCCCCTGTTGGATATTGTTTGCCGATCGTCGACCCACGCTAGCCCTAAGGATTACTCTGTGTCTTGCCCCTGCCATACCTGTTTTCTGATTTTTGACCCTGCCTGTATTAAGACTATGCTTTGGAATAAAGCCTCGCAAATGGATCCGCACGTCTCCCGTCTTGTTCACCCCGTTACAATAGTAAAACTAGG
Source organism: Schizothorax lantsangensis (assembly GCA_027422415.1). Classification (NCBI taxonomy): domain Eukaryota; kingdom Metazoa; phylum Chordata; class Actinopteri; order Cypriniformes; family Cyprinidae; genus Schizothorax; species Schizothorax lantsangensis. The sequence goes on along the minus strand of CM049842.1, from coordinate 24,370,824 downwards.
CTTTGTAAGCTCCATATATGGTGATTTCTGGGAGGAGTCGGGGTGGAGATGCATGTACGCACAATCTTCATTTATAAAGCAATTTTTGCGCAGGTTCTGGCGTACGCATGGTTTTATAAATCTGAAAAAATGTACACGTACACAATCTAGCTTTTGTGCGCATGTACACTTTTAGGATGAAATCTACGGAGAGTTTTATAAATGAGACCCCAGGTCACTCTCTTCTAATCATCCACAGTCTAATCTCGATGATTTTGGGCTCATTTCATACTGTCACGATGGCTACTGTGAGGAGCGAGGAGACGTAGGTGTTCACACAAAACAAGAGTCTTTAATAATCCAAATCACAGGGAAACATGGCAGGCAGGAGACACATAGCACCAAATGATGTAAGACATAGGACACAGGAAACACTAGGCTTAAGTAACAACTGACTAAATGAGGTAATTGGGGAAACACAGGTGAACGGAACGACTCATTAGACGGGGGAGAAACTAGGTCACTGGGAGCACATGGGGAGGAAAACAAACACACTGACAGTCCATGGGCATGACACATATGTTGTTGGCGATGGCATGCAGTTATATACATATACAAACATTATAAATTGCTAGATGCCAGTGTTTCCTGTCATAACTATACAAAGATTTGATTTCAAAAATAGTATCATAGCTGTTACACTATTTCTAGTTATGATTTTAAATCTGTATTTAACCTCAGAACGATCTCAAAGTAAAAATAGGTGCTAAAGTCTGACATTGTGGTGGCTGTGCTTTAAAATTAAATTATTAGAATCTTAATTTAAGTGATGAAGGATTTTGAAAGTCTGACAGTAATCAGTACTGAGAACTACTAAAAGGTTAACCCTGCCTGGTTTAAATGTTTGAAAATGATTAACAGTTGAAAACATTCTTTAGAAATTTAGAAAAGTTATAAAAAAGTAGTCAAATGTAATCAGTTACATTACGTGAATAAAGTAATGAAATAGTTACACTACTTATTACATTTTTAATAGTGTAACATGTAATCTGTAACATTTCCAAAGTAACCTTCCCAAAACTGTGTGTGTGTGTGTTTCACTCTAAAATACAAATTACAACAGTAATGTTTCACATTTTATTTTTCTATTTTTTAAGTTGTTTATTTTCTTTCTTACACAATAAAATTATATAAAGTCACTTTCCTAGATTAATGCAGAAATACTGACAACATGACTGCAAAATGTAGACTACTGCTGTGGACTTTAAGCCAGTGATAAGCTTATTTTTGATGACATGGAAACAAACCAACCATAATTATGATATACAATATAATATTATGTATCCATAAATTAAATCAAATTTGACACAATAATAAATGAAATGTCTTTGAATTATCTTCATTTGTGTTTAGCCCCAATTTTTTTTTGTTTTTGTAATTTCTTTCACTCTTCCTCTTTCTTTCACTCTTTCTGATACATATAACACATTCTTCAGTGGTTCACAAAATCTAAACAAGAATGCTTCCTGTGATTCCTTATTAAAACATTAATAGGGCAGCAAAAGAGCAAAAAAGTGGAGTGGAGTGGAATTAAATGGCTTGCACAAGTATTTACCCTACAAAAGCAGTACACAAGCCATGAATGACTGGTGTTTACATAACTGAGCTAATCAGCATGCAGGGCTGCTGCACAACAGGCCTCCACAGCCAGACTGGCACAGAGGTCACTGCTCTCAGGGAACCAACCAGTGGAGCCTGGCATGCTGGAGGATTTAAGCCCAAAAAGAGGGAGAATAATTGGGAGCCCTTGTTTAACAGCAGTATATTAATTGGTAAATGGCCTCTAATTTAATTATTAACTGTCAGAGGTCCTGAAGACACTTTAAGCAAGTTAGTAGATAAAGTGTCAAGTCAGCACAGAAGAGTGCTAGTGTTGGTGGAAAGATACCAGAGGACAGTGAAAAGAGAGAGAGAGGGAGAGAGAAGCATATCCTCTCAATTCTGCCACTGTTCACAAAACATCTTCTATGCACACAGGTGGATGACAGAAGAAGAGAAAAATAGAAAGGCTGCATGTGTTTGAGTCTATAATAAGCAGCAGTCCTCGACGCAGACGGAGTGATGTCACCAGAACCACTGCAGTGACTCATTCTGAACCCGCCAGTCAAAAATAGACCAACACACTGACCTCTAAACACTTCCAATACACACCCACAACACACACAGACACATCACAACACGCAAAAACATCACAGTGACCTCTAAATTATTCAAACAGTGCACTCCACGACACACAACAGGCAGAGCAGCAGAACTCATCGCTTAACAGCCTTGAATATTATAACACTTATTCCAAACGCAACACACACGCATGGCTAAGTGAGAAAAAAGGGGAAAAAAATAAAAAAATATGGATTAAAAGTAAAACACATTGTGATTTTTTTTTTTTTTTTTTAAATACTTCTATATCATTTTCAGGAAAAGTTTAAATTTAATGAAGTAAAAAGTAATAGCATGAATTCATACTTTGAGAGACACATTAATCATGTATGCATATTAATAATTATTTTAATATATCATATAATATTATAATATATACATTTTTAATATACGTATTTTAACAGAGAAAAAAAGCAAGATACAGTTTACTCTCAGAAAAAAAGGTACAAAAACATCTTTTGAATAAGTACTGTACTTACTTACCGTTAAACAAGTATGTTCTGTATAGTATGAATGCATGTAATCCGGATGTACTATATGTTGTCATTGTCACGTGACCTGCAAGTGTCAGTTGCATCACTTCACTGCCATTTACGTATCCTCTTGTGTGGTCTCATGATGCACATTTCAGAATCTCAATGGAAGTAGTTAGTCCACATGACTAAAACATGTCAGTATAAGTATTTAGTAGTAGTTTTTTTTTCTATATGTAAAAAAAAGATTATGGCAAATTAATTATTAAGGATGCTTTCTATTATGACATCAGAAGTCAGCATACTGTAATTGTATTACCTTGACCATTTTTGACTTCATGCCATCTAAAAATATAATAATAATAATAAAATAAATAAATATAAAAATCATGTATTCAAGCAACTGTATGAAAAAATTGCACTTTTGTATGTTTATTCTAAATAAACTAATAGATGAGTGGCACATAATTGACGAGACTAATTTTAATAGAGATTTAGGGGTGGACTTTTTGGTAACACATTAATATGGGACCAATTCTCACTATTAACTAGTTGCTTATTAGCATGCTTATTATTTATATATTGGCTGTTTATTAGTGCTTATAAAGCACATATCCTACACGACCCTATTCTAAAGCCCTAATACCTAAACTTAAAGGGATAGTTCACCCAAAAATGAAAATGATGTCAGTAATTACTCACCCTCATGTCGTTTCAAACCCGTAAGACCTTCGCTCATATTCGGAACACAAATTAAGATATTTTTGATGGCATCTGAGAGCTGTCTGACCCTCCCATAGACAGCAAGGGTCCTTACACGATCAATGTCCAGAAACGTAGCAAGGAGATCGGTAAAATAATCCATGTGACATCAGGGGTTCAACCGTAGTTTTACGAAGCTACGAGAATACTTTTTGTGCGCAAAATAAAAAAAAAGATTTTACCGATCTCCTTGCTACGTTTCTGGACTTGGGAACATTTCAGTTGTATTGCTGTCTATGGGAGGGTCAGACAGCTCTCAGATGCCATCAAAAATATTTTCATTTGTGTTCCGAAGATGAACGAAGGTCTTACAGGTTTGAAACGACATGAGGGTGAGTAATTACTGACAGAATTTTCATTTTTGGGTGAACTAACCCATTAACAACTACCTTACTAAGAATGAATTAATTAATTAATTAATTAACAGAAAATTAGGAGTTTACTGAGGCAAAATTCATAGTTAATGGTTTGTTAATGGTGAGAAATGGACCTTAAAATAAAGTGTGACCGACTTTTAACTAAGCTAGTTCTCAACCACCAATTCTCCTAACCGAGCAATGCCCTGGTTACCACCCACAACTCCCTAGCATTGCAGCTGTGGTTTTTGCACCTGCATACACCACCTACATTACATTGAGAACATTTACAATCTAATTCGCAATTGCAATCTTCAGCATCACATTTTGCTGTTGGACATCATGACCTACAAAACCGTACTTTAATGACTTCCTTATACTTTATAATATTATTCTTATGTTTTAATGACTTCCTTCTATATACTATACTTTGCATATAGTCCAAAAGTGCTTAGAACTTCTTGTTTTATAATAACACCAAAGCTATGAGATCATTTTCACCAAAAAACACCTCACAGTGTCATTTAGGGGGAGCAACATTGCTGTGACTTCTGTACAACAAGCCATACTTACATAACTGTGTTCCCTGAGCATTTTGTGTGTCATGGATTTTGAAATGTACAGTATGCAAAATATGCACATGTGTGTGCACATCAGATGTCAATGACTACAGGTAGCTCGAGCACCGAAGGACTCCTGGTATGCGTGCCGATGCAGTTCGACAATCACATCAGACTACAGCACGATAACGCTAGCGAGCACTCGAAGGACTCCTGGTCATGAACGTGCCGATGACAGCCAATCAGAATTCGACAACAGATGGGGCACAGATGATATCATCGATATCACTATCATAAGACTCTCTTCAGCAATGCAAAAACTCACATTCTTAGCTTCTTCTTCATTAGAAATGGTTCCCATTTATAATGGAAATCTGACTTCTCAGAACCTCTACATATATAACTACACAGTTAAACAATAATCACTGCAGCTTCTGTGTAACGAGCAACATGCACACTGGTGCTGCTAGTGGTTAATGAATTCATAGTACCATGTGACACATTTGTGGCATCCAGGAAAGCCAAGCCAGAACTAACCCTTCTCCCGTTCTCAGAATGCATGTAACCCTTAAAGCATTCTCATTTTCAATCTGCATGTTTTGCAAATGGCTCTTGTCAAACAGTAGAGGATCATGGCCAGCATGTTTCTACTGAAATCCTCTCTTGAGTCCTACTCATGCATGAATATTGCGCTGTAAAACTTGATTGGTTATTAACTCAAATGGTTGATGGAAAACTATTGCATTAAATCTTTATATCCCATTATAGACTTCATGTGCATGGTCTAGTTTACACATAGTGCTTTATTCCCAAATGCATTCATCTAGGACAAATAAACAGTAGCATTTTGAATTAATTTATATAAGTGAAACTATAATTATATTAATACAACTCTCAGCTATAAAAAGGTCATCAGAGGTCAGGTGAGGTGAGGCAAGGTGTGTTGCATTTCAAACATTTTTCTGTCAGTTCTGAGCATCTGTGACCTGACTGCCTCTATGCCTTTATTTACAGCAATACTTTTTGTTCCATTGTCACTGCACATCTACAGAGTAGAGACAGAAGAGCAGACAGACAGGAAACTGCTAAATATTTTCATTTTCAACAGATGTTGTATATGCTTTGCTAGTGTGTTGTTGATGCTTCCTACAGAGATCTGAGTGTTATGAACAGAAAGATATGTATATGTAGATTCCTTATTACCAGCTGTTTCTATAAGCCACTATAAGCAGTCCACCATAAGTGTTTTTTTCTCTCTCTCTCTGAGTCTGATATGGCTTCAGTGTAAGTCTGTGGGATTTTGACCTATTTTATCATATGCTAGGTGAAAGTGAAAGTCTGAAAAGTGCTGGTCCACCTCTCCTCAGCCAGTCATATGATTTGAGGTGTCAATCATGTGCACAGCACAAACCATGAGGGACGAGGTACATGCTGAAGTGCAATACTTGTGTGTTTGTTCAGTTCAGCCTTAGCAAGCAGCACTAACAAGGTCATTAGAGCCTGTATGAGTTCCATGAAACAAAGCCTGAGTCACCTAGCAGGGCAACATTCTTTCAGTGGCATGAAAACAACAGTGGGTAAGGCCATTTAACTGCTATGCCACCGCCAGCCAGAATAGCTTTTAGACTTACAACAACATGTTACATTCGGACACAGCTAGAATGAACAATATAATGCAGTGGTGTTGAAAGACCTCTTTCAAAGTTGAACTACTTTTAATTTGACACGGCACCTTTATGAATGGAATAGCTAGATATGACCAAAAAGGCCAAAAATGTCCATCTGAGTCATATGATACATGCAACAGTAATTTAAAATACCACCCTAAAACCACTGCACACAGAAAATTATGACATTCACAGCTGTTAGGCAGTGAAGAGTCATACAGCCGGCTGTGTTCCAAACCGCTGCTCAAATGCAGCTGGGTTTAGAAAGGAAATCCTAGGCTGTTTCAGCCTCAGTTACATAACATTAAGGTCTTTTTCTGTCAGCCTAAGGCAAGCAATTGCAGGGACATGTACTGGGCAAATGAGTAACTGCTAATGTTGAATTGACCAATGAATAAATGCATGAAAAGAGAGCAGGTTTGGCAGAGAGTGTTTACTTAGCGCTAATGAAATGTTCACAGTCATGAGTGGAAAAACTGAGGGGGGATTGATCCAAGTAGACCGCGTGGAAGTCTAAGAACAGCAATCGATGCTGTATTTCCTGTTGACTTCAAGGTACAATCTTATCTATAAAAGCCACAGATTTCTATATTTTAAATATTCCAAATGTACTAAGATTTGCAAATACCTAATGCAAATAGTGCTCAGCATGGGAGATTTGAGTGTGATACTCCAATGAGTATAAAAATACATGGGGCACTAATATTACATAAAATAAGCCGATTTTAATTTCACTGAAGTATTTATAAGTATAATTTTCAGTGTGGAATGAAATATCTTTGATTATTTATTTATAATCATTTCACTTGCCTTATCTGCAATCTTAAATTTGTTTTTCACAAGCCCATCACAATGCTTTCCAGCATTGCCTTCTCTGCAACAAATATGTGCAATACTGATGTACTGAGATCGGGTAATGTGCTTACATAATGCATTTATCAGGAATTCAAAGAATCACCAATAAATTCCCATTTAAACAGGTTCAGTGTGTTTTTAAAATAATGTGCAGGTTCTACTATCTTGTAAAATATAAACAGTATCATGTGAGACGTGTGTAATAGTCAGTCAGAGAATTTACTAGAATAGTTTTGAGCTTTAGAAAAGTTTAGTTTTGAACAGAAAGTTTATTGTTATGTTATATTTAGCCACAAAGCCGATCGTTATTAGTTATATAAAGAGGGCGTGACACATGCCTGGGCAGAATCTGTGGACTACTGCGAGGAATTTTCTCTGTTGATTTTCAGAAAAAAATCTGAAGAATTTTCCAGAATTGATTACAAAAAAGTGGTCAAATGTGTGAATGGAGCTGGAATTAAATGGTGTACTTGTATTTATTAAAAAAGCCAAAACATGTGATAAATAAATATATAAAGGGCTGGAGATGTGTAGATGATTGCTGAGTGACAGACAACCCAATTTTGTGGAACTCTGCAGGTTTTATTCAAATTGATTTGTTTGGGTCTGTTAACAAGCTTTGTCTGTTTTCCCAGAAAATCATTGCAACTGGCTGGTTAATATTTTAAAACTATATTTATGTACTGTATATTTTTATATGTAGAAAAGGCATACTTCCCCTTTAACTGAGATATGACTGTGCAAGATGACTTTTCACATTGTATTCAAACACTGTTTTCATGAGGATCAAAGGTTTTTCAGTGACAGCTGGAGTTATAAGAGGGATTACAGAGAACGGTGAGTATATGTGGGACAGTGGACACTGAGACAGCCAGAGACATTGTGTACCTTTGTATTTGCTATGGGAACGCAAATAGAATTAAAGCCCAAAAACTTAAAAAGACTCAAAGGCTTACAAGCAAAAGAAGCACATGAGTGCACAACTGTGTTCTTAGGTAACTCTGGCAACAGCTCTTGTTGCTGCTTTTCTGTCCCATGTCTCTGATGTTTCCTCTAGTTCCCTCTGGACATTTTATCATCGCCATATCAACCATAGTGTGTGCTGAGAGTGTAAGTAAAAACACAGTCCATCCATATCCCACCCATGTAATCTTAGTTAAATCATGATTTCTAATCAGTGACTTTTCCTGAATCTGCCCTATAGCCATGAGCACTGTTACCTGTGAAGACTGAAAATAGGGGCAAATCAGTCACATCATTAACCTGAAATGATAACAGACACAGCTGTTTGTGGCAGAGACAATAGGTTGGTAACAGGTCAAATGTTGATGTTATCAGAGCAATCTGAGAAGGCTTAGTTGGCAGGTTTGTTGCATAACCAAGTCTGAGGTTCCTAGAAAAACCAGGTCTGTATATCATTACAAATAAAGAAGGCAATCAAAATGTTCCTTAATAATAAAAAAAGTCATCATGCACTAAGGCAAACATTATTACAAATATATTTGGATACAATTCAGCTGTTTTTTCATAGAAAAATACATACTGACATACAAAATACTCCCTCAATCCTTAAGCCACTTGTGTACTGACTCGACGGAAGTGTGTACTCAAGGGGGCTAATTAATCCTGTGCCATTAGGTGTTTGTTACCTCTGGGGAGGTTGAGCCCTATGCAGTGGCAAACTGAAGTGCCTTACTGTGCACTAAGTGTGGCCTGGAGGTGGATACTTGCATACCTATCTTTCACGATATCATCAGTTTTGAGAGTCATATTTCAAGGGTGTTTCTCCCATGAAATGATATGATATGATAGACGTCAAAAGATAACAGGAGACTTAAAGGAACACTCCACTTTTTTTGGAAATAGGCTCATTTTACAACTCCCCTAGAGTTAAACAGTTGAGTTTTACCATTTTTGAATCCATTCAGCCGATCTCCGGGTCTGGCGGTAGCACTTTTAGCTTAGCTAAAATCATATCATACTAGTTACCTAGCTGGGGACTACTTTCATGCGCTGCGTCATATCATTGCGCCTGCTGCACTCATGGTACGGCAGCAAATTTGCTTGATTATTACGCCAGAATGAGAGTATAGTTCCTAGCCATATCGGACTAGAAAATCACAGCTTTTCATTTTCCGTCGGTCTTAGTACACGATGTAACTACAGAAGAGTCAAGCTTTAAATAGGAAAAATATCGAAACTCTTTGGTCATGTTTGAGCGTGATGCTAATGGTCTAATCAGATTCAATGATCTATGCTAAGCTAAGCTAAAAGTGCTACCGCCAGACCCGGAGATCGACTGAATGGATTCAAAAACAGTAAAACTCAACTGTTTAACTCTTTGGGGAGTTGTAAAATGAGCTTATTTTCAAAAAAAGTGGAGTGTTCCTTTAAGAGCAGATGTTATGTAGAGAATCACCAAAGTTGTATTGCCTAATCTATTACAAAGTTCACACCGAATCTGCACTCTTTACATTTCTGCAAGGACTGTGAGGGAAAAAGTGCAGAATTCTTTAGAACAGATTTAAAATCTGCATTGTAAAATGTGTTGATTTTATATATATATATATATATATATGTATGTATTAAATGTGCTTCATCATGTAAAGGTAATCACCAAGATGCTAAATTGTTCTGGCATTGCAAGGTAGTTGTTAGGCTGTTCTGGTCGTTGCTTGCTAGCCTAAAGGCTGGAAACTACTACATGCCGTCCCAGATCACATCTGAAGGGATTATATGTGCGGGGCAATTCACTGCAGGCTGTTTTGTAATCAACTGTTTGCAGAGGTGTCAAGTAACGAAGTACAAATACTTCGTTACCTTACTTAAGTAGAAATTTTGGGTATCTATACTTTACTGGAGTAATTATTTTTCAGCTGACTTTTTACTTCTACTCCTTACATTTTCACGCAATTATCTGTACTTTCTACTCCTTACATTTTAAAAATAGCCTCGTTACTCCTATTTCATTTCGGCTTGTTTTCATTCTGGCTTGTCATCGTTCAAAAAAAAAAAACCTATCCAGATAAATCGCGCCATCCGGATAGAGTGGATTTGATTGTGGTTGGATGAGAAGAATAAACACCATTCCAACACTCTATTGGTTTGTACGCGATCCATCGCACCTGCACATGACACAAATCACGTCACACTCCAGCAAGGACATAGCCAGTGTTGGGGTTGTTACTCAAAAAAGATTATTTCTTAAAAGTTATTATTTCTCCACTACTGGCTCATTTATCAAACGGGTGCTTTCTCTTCATCCTCCGCAAATTAAGCTACAGTAGTTCGGTAGAGAGACGTTTGAATAAATTAGCGTTTGTGATTGACAATGTTGTGATAAGTAGGCTATACTAACTTTGTAACTCGTTACCCCCAACACTGGACATAGCAGACGTATGTGAAGTATGAAGATGTCCGTGGCAGAGACTCAAGAAGAGAACTCGAGGATTATGAGTTATTTTTTATTTTTTGATTAATCACTTGGATTAATCATTCATTTTGACAGCACTAATGTTTATTGTATATAGACAACCATACAAGGGTAATTGTTACTAAGCCTGCCCTGGGTATTTTCTTGTCCGTTTCACAGATTCCTGCAGCTAAGCTTGGATGTACATTTACATTCCAATAAAGGTTATTGATGACATGCCTCTGAAGTTTGACTTTTTGCACCATTACAATACTTATAGGCAACTAGCCATCATATCTTCCCTCCATGAAACACGTTAATGCTCAGTAGTACACATATATGTTTTTTTAATGTATTTGCGTTGTACTAAAATGTGTTCATTTTCAATGGGCATATATGCGGCTGAAACAGGTAGCCTAGTGCATCCCAAATTTTTCAACATTAACATTTTAATATAACATTATAGTCATTACGGCCTTTAGAAAAATGTTTTTTTTGAGGAGGTGGGGTAGTGCACAATAGGCCTCTGTGGCGCGGCATAAGCTTTTGTCCTTTATGGCATTTTTTTCCTTACATTACTTTTAAGTAGTTTTGAAACCAGTACTTTTACACTTTTACTTGAGTAAAAAGCTTGAGTTGATACTTCAACTTCTACAGAAGTCTTTTTAAACCCTAGTATATATACTTCTACCTGAGTAATGAATGTGAATACTTTTGACACCAGTGACTGTTTGTAATGAACTCCAAAAACTTACATATACATACAATTCACTGCAGTTTCAAGCTGAAATAAACACTAGTGGCAGTAAAACACCAACAACTTCCTTTTCGCACATTTCACCTTTTCATTATGATTACAGGGCATTGTATAAATGAATGAATAGACTAATTTTTGTGCGGTTTTGTTCACAAAACAGTTATGACCTCAAACACATGATTTGTGAATCTTATATAATTTTGATGGCTGCATCACAAAACCAGCTTCATATATATGGCTTTTCTGACATAGTAAACTTGCTTGATAGCTCACCCGGTAGAGTGCCATAATGAGTTTTGGTTGGGTGAGTTTATATTTTCTTGAAACATGCTTAATCATCGTCAAGATGCTAGGGTGTTCTGGGTGGTTACTTAATCACCTAAAGTCTGGAATACACTATATGTTGCCCTGGATACCACTGGAGGATTATGTTTGTTCTGAACATTTCATTGCAGTTTTATAATCATTTGCAAAGAAACTTTTACTGATGAAGTAATGCAGGCTGAATGAAGTAGTGCAGAAGTAGTGCAGGCTGTATTGGATCTGATAGCAGCCATATCACAAAGCGTAAGCAAGCAATTCCACAATGATTTGTCTGCCATTTGATATTTATAGATTATTATTTCAAAACATCAACTCTTGTGCAATAGAGGCGGTGTTGATGCTATTTGCAGTGACATTAGCCAATCATAACATAACACTGCCGTTTGCTGACAAGTCATGAAGGTAACGCAACACTAAAACCTTTCTAACAGAGAGTCAGAATTTGGGTTGAAAATCATAATTTTTTCCAAAAATATATTTTTGTTTGATGTGCTACATTTTTTACTAACGTTATAAGTGAACCTCAAGGAAGATATTGAAATAATAAAGGTATGTAATGACCTTAAAAAATCCAATATCATCTGATATACAGTATAGCCAGTATCAAATAATCTTTAATACTGGCCGATAACATATATAATACCAATATTTGGTGTATCCCTAGAAATGTGGCCCAGTGAACAGTGTTTTTTTTTTTACTTTATAGAAATGACAGTGACTCTTCTAACATTTTACTTTGAATCATATAAGGGTGCAGTTCGATTCAGTCCTTTAGATATATTTTCAGGTCTGACTGGTCAACAAATGGAACTGACTTGTTGCTCAACAACACATGCAACCAAATCAACAAAAATGCAGAACTGTATGCACACATGCTCTTACCTAACATCATCCAGAGACATGGCATGTCAGGAATCTGGCATGTATGTTCTATAGTGCAAGCCAGAGAGTACAAAGAGCTATTACATTGTGTGGAATGTGGGTGAGTGAGAATGAACTCCTCATCACAGGATCTCAGGATCCACAGATTGTCTCTTGACATCCCTTCGGCTGAGCCAATCAAAGCTTAAACAGGAAACACAATCTTGCATTGCATTTGTGTGATCGTAAAATGACATGAATCTGACAGCATTGACTGTTCTGATTCCCCTGAAGGCATCCTGCTAAGGTTTAACCCAAATGGTAATCGGTTTACATTTTACACTGAATTTGAAGCCTAATTATATGCCTATAAAGTCATGTGGTGAAGAATTGTCAAGCATGGAGATGCACATGATCATCAAATCTAATTATAGGCATTTACTGTTGCATTTTGTAGAACTGTAAGAGGGGCTTAATAAATTTGTAGGAAGCCTACGTGATTAAAGCCATGGCTTCCCTCAGCTTGTGCAGCTTATATGAAGTCATATTGTCTCTGGAATTTATCAGGGGAAGTCTCATACTGTCACTTCAAATGGCTCATACCCGGCCAAGTACACAGCTGGCCCCAGACCTGCTCTTATTGCGGGCCAAAATAAGCCAAATTGCCTTGACACTAATTTAGATGAAAGTACAAAGTTGATCGGTCAGTCAATAAAGCATCTTATCTTGGCCATGAGTAATAAGCATGATCTTTACTGCTTTACAGTCCTTCAAATTGTAAATGTATAAAATTGTAGTCATTTATTACTAAAATCCTTCTGAAAAAGCCATTACTTATATTATGACCTCTGCTCTACTAATAATGGAGCCAACTAAATGCCACAGGGAGCTGAGTCAAGCAAATTATGTTGTAATAAGCTTCCAGTTGTCACATATTGGAAAATAAGACTTATAAGTAAAGTAAATTTCTGTAGGTTAAAAAAATGTAGAAGAAGTAATGGGTCAGTGACTTTACTACTTTTGAGTTCTGTGCAACAAGCTTTCTGCGAAATTCAGAATATTTCCATTAAACATCAAAGGCAGTAAAACAGTCTAGTCTAGAGCCGTTCATTAATAGCAGAAATACCCAAAGGAAAATTTAATAGCTTTCCACAGAGCACGGGATACACACAGTAATGGAACTCTCAGTAATATTTTAAGTATCAAATCTGTCTCAAATGTTCCTCCTAAAATGGAAAAATAAAAATAGACACAAACAAGACATTTGTTCACATACAGAGCTGCAGCAATAAAATAAATATTAAAATTGGGATTTAATGAAAATGTTTGAGTTCATACTGAAATCTCTGAATTTTAGCTCAGATGATAAGATTTTAAAAAATGTCTATGAATTAAATCTCTTATGCACACCAAGCCTGCATTTATAAAAAAAATCTATTTAATCTAATTTAAATCTAATTTTCTATTTTAATATATTTTGAAATGTAATTTAGTCCTGTTATGGCGAAGCTGAATTTTCAGCATCATTACTCCAGTCTTCAGTGTCACAAGATCATTCAGAAATCATTCTAATATGCTGATTTGCTGTTCAAGAAATAATTCTTCTTATTATCAGTGTTAAAAATAGTTCTGCTGCTTAATATGTTTTGTATAAACATTTTTTTCTTCTTTTTTTTGGATAAATACTGTATAAATTCAAAAGAACAGCATTTATTAGAAATATTTTTTTTGTATCAACATAAAAGTGTTTACTGTCGCTTTTGATCAATTTAATGGGTTCTTGCAGAATAAAAAAATTAAATAACCTTAAAAAAATTCACTGATCCCACACTTTTGAACAGTAGTGTGTGTAACCATAAGCCAAGCCTATTGAAGACCATTAGTATTGTTTACATTGTGACATCATTTTTGTAACAATTAAACACTTAATGGTCCTAAATACAGGCTTTATGTTCTTTTTGTGTAATATAATTCCTATTTCTTTCTTTTGATTTTGCATTGAAACATGACCCAGGTATGATCTGTTCTTGATAGGTTTCCAACTAGAGATCAACTAGATGATGTTAGACAGGACAAAGATCATTGTTTCTGCCACGCAAGAAGCTGCAAACTTCATTCACATAGCAACGCCCCAGCAACTTAATATTCCCTGGTATACTACTAACAGCTTTTATTAAGCTCACAAGAGTTGACTCATTCTGGTGACTTGTGCAGACATGTTTGGTTGTCATGGTGAGAGATGGGCACAGATCCCAGGAGGTGATTCGTATGTGACAGAGTGATTTGGAATGCAGGACAGAAGATATGTTCTCATGCAATTTCAATCACACACCACAGATGTATTGTTGAGTGTTTCATGGTTTGTATAGGAATTTATCTTCTGTCTGTGCATGTGATGTGTGTGTACAAATACTTATATCCTGACCCTACCACATGCTTTGACTTGACGTGGGAGAGTGAAAGGAGTGGCATCAGTATGAGACTCTCCCAGTGATTTAACTATGATGTTCTACTTAAGCACTCACTCCCTATCTCTCTTGCTCTCCACCTTTCTCACACTAACACACACACACACACACACACACACACACACACACACACACACACTGGACCTAATGTCACAGCACAAGACCTTAATTGAAGTCTGACTACATTTTCTTCAGAAACTATGCATCAAGAACAAAATTAGAAATGGATCACCTAGGCAAATCAGTGACATGACTTTAAGGCCATCCAGTACAAATAGCTAAAAAAAATATTCCATCTTCCCCTAAGTATTATAAGTATTTTTCTTTAATAGTGAGAGTTTTTTTTTTACTGTGAATGCTTATGATGAAGGTCTTATGGTTCTAGATCTGGCCTTTTTTAAACATCAGTAGACTGCCCTGTAATGCTGTTTGTTTGTAAAAACTTTTGAGCAAAAAGGGATAGTTCATCCAAATATGTTTCAACTGAACAACACGGGACTCCACTGACAATCAATCAATCAATCAATCAATCAATCAATCATCTATCTATCTATCTATCTATCTATCTATCTATCTATCTATCTATACTGTCCCTTTTAAAAATGTGCTTTATGTTGTAATATCTACACTGTACTGTACTTTTTACAGAAACAAAAATTCAGTAAAGGCGACAGTAAAAACCTTTTCGTTGGTTTAATGTAAGTCATACATATTATATATGTATGTACAAATATTATATTTGGAAATGGTTTAATATCACACATTATATGTAATTTTACTGTAAAATACTTTCAGATTTATAGTTTTAGCCAGTATAAAGTATGAATTACCAAATAGTTTATTATAAAAACACTAAAAGAACATTCCCAGAACCCACTGTGTGACCCATGACACATCATTATAATAACTATCGAAATAGTTTTGTTCTTATTTCTTATTTTTGTGACCAGTAATCTACAGTAGGGGGTTTTGTATTTCATTTGATATTATTCAGTTCATTTTTATGGTATTATTTTAGTGTGTTACCCTGATGGTGTTTTGTGTGTTGTTTGTATGATCACGTGCACCGCCTACGAACAAGTACTGACCTTGTTTTACGGAGAGGTCACTTACGATGAACTTATCATATGGCTTTTTGTTGCACCGCCTTTATTATCAAGGTAGTTATCAGTACATTTTATGGTAAAAAAAACATTTTGAGTTCAAGTAGAGTACTGTATATCACTTAGGTTAATTAAAGTTCTAAGCTGCAAAATGTACAGGCACCAATATGGTTTATTAACTGGCTTCACTCAAGTAAATGTATTTAATGTGACTAAATCTGACTAGTGACTACTATGACCAGAGTAATGTTACATCAATGAAAGTAATATGCATCAGTTAACTTCACTTAAGATAACTACACATTTCCACTTTTTACACTGTGGTTCCATATTCCCAGTGAAATCTGCAATATACATAGTTAAGGCTGGAATACACTACACAACTTTTAAAATCTGAACAGATTTTTAAAACACCAGGCATCATACACTTACCGACTTTGTAAATAGTGACAAAGGAAAACTGGGCATCATACACTACATGACTGAGGATCATACACTACCAGACTTTAAAGTTGTTCCGATCACAACAAACTCACGCAGAAACGTGCGCCTTGTTGCTAGGAGAGGCATGACAAATGAAAACACATGTGTTCTAAAATCGGCTGAAAATATCAAACATGTTTGATATCCTCTGACTGGATAGAATCAAAGTCTGAAGCTAAAAAGTCTTTGACCATCATACACTACGCGATTTTCTGTGGAATCTGTCAGCTGTAATCTGCAGACTGGCTCTGACTTTCCTCAACTAGCGTCAACTTGTTCAGACTGTAAAACTGGGGGAAGATCGGGGCAAAATCATGTAGTGTATTCCAGGCTTAAGGGAGAGGGCGTGCAGAACTGTATCTGTGATCTTAGAATACAACCCGATTTCCGGAAATGTTGGGACGTTTTTTAAATTTGAATAAAATGAAAACTAAAAGACTTTCAAATCACATGAGCCAATATTTTACTCACAATAAAACATTAAGACCATAACAAATGTTTAAACTGAGAAATTTTACACTTTTATCCACTAAATGAGCTCATTTCAAATTTGATGCCTGCTACAGGTCTCAAAAAAGTTGGCACGGGGGCAACAAAGGGCTGAAAAAGCAAGAAATTTTGAAAAGATTCAGCTGGGAGAACATCTAGCAACTAATTAAGTTAATTGACATCAGGTCTGTAACATGATTAGCTATAAAAGGGATGTCTTAGAGAGGCAGAGTCTCTCAGAAGTAAAGATGGGCAGAGGCTCTCCAATCTGTGAAAGAGTGCATAAAAAGATTGTGGAATACTTTAAAAACAACGTTCCTCAACGTCAAATTGCAAAGGCTTTGCAAATCTCATCATCTACAGTGCATAACATCATCAAAGGTTTCAGAGAAACTGGAGAAATCTTTGTGCGTAAGGGACAAGGCCGAAGACCTTTGTTGGATGCCCGTGGTCTTCGGGCCCTCAGATGACACTGCATCACTCATCGGCATGATTCTGTCATTGACATTACTAAATGGGCCCAGGAATACTTCCAGAAACATTATTGAAACCAAATTGTTGTCGGTAAACACAATCCGCCATGCCATCTGCAGATGCCAACTAAAGCTCTATCATGCAAAATCATGCCGTTGTGTCCTGTGGGCCAAGGCTCATTTAAAATGGACTGTTTCAAAGTGGAAAGGTGTTCTATGGTCAGACGAGTCCAAATTTGACATTCTTGTTGGAAATCACGGATGCCGTGTCCTCTGGGCTAAAGAGGAGGGAGACCTTCCAGCGTGTTATCAGCGTTCAGTTCAAAAGCCAGCATCTCTGATGGTATGGGGGTGCATAAGTGCATACGGTATGGGCAGCTTGCATGTTTTGGAAGGCACTATGAATGCTGAAAGGTATATAAAGGTTTTAGAGCAACATATGCTCCCCTCCAGACGACGTCTATTTCAGGAGGACAATGCATAACCACATACTGAAGCTATAACAACAGCATCACTTCGTAGTAGAAGAGTTTAATTTGAAATGATGCTCATTTTGTGCATAAAATTGTACAATTTCTCAGTTTAAACATTTATTATGTTATCTATGTTCTATTGTGAATAAAATATTGGCTCATGTGATTTGAAATTCTTTTAGTTTTAATTTTATTCAAATTTAAAAAACGTCCCAACATTTCCGGAATTCGGGTTGTAATTCATAAACTAATTTACAATCAAAAAGTGCAAAAAATGTTTAAACTATGATGAAATAAAGATACAAATATTCCATCTTTATAATGTACTTAACATGATAAGAAAAAAAACACTGAACCTTATCTCTCTGTACAAGTACTCCAGCACTCTGCTTATCCTTACAATAACTTTAAACCTGATTGTAGAGAGACTTATGTAACCTAAACACACATGCCAGGCAAAAACATTTAGGATTTAGGCAGATCATAAAGACACCACTTCATCTCTTTCATGGCCTCTCCCAACACCACAATACCATGGGAGTGGAATGAAGGAGAAGAGAAAGGAAAACAAAAACATACATTCTGGCACAGTGATCTCTACTGATGTTTGAATAATGCATAAAAAATGGTGAGATTAAATTTCAAAGCATCTAGTTATGTCACACTGTTAGGATAGGAGGAGAACAGGAACACAAATAAGCTTAAGTCAGAGACTAAGCAGAACTGCACCTGGTACTGCACATTTTTATAACACCCTGATTTTGGCTGACCATACGCTATAGGCCTGACAATGACAAAGTCCAAGCTAACAACATGAAATTGTGCTGATATACAGGGTTGCTACTGTGAACAAGTAATTATATTCAGCACTACAGACCTCTGGCCCACTATGAGAGCAATCGACTAGCAATCAATGTGGCACAATGTCAGCTCATAAATGAATGATCTCAGCCAACTGCGCAAAACCAGTTGTAATCTGAAGATGTTTATGGAAGGCCAGAGTTTGTGAGACCCAATCAACGATCAGTTATTGCATGCGCTTGTTGTATGGCCCAGACAAGTCCAGACTAATACTTTAATACTAGCCTATACTTATGTATAAAAATGTCAATATTTGTGAGATATTTAAAGTCATTTACACCTAAACGTCTTTGTGTATACTCTAATCACATCAGTAGCTTAGAAAAAGTTAGTATACTGTATGATATAATCTATAATGATTATATTTACAGCACCTTTACAAATGGACTAAAAACATAAAGCAAAAACACTTTTGCACGTGTTGTTCTTCAAGAGAGTAATTAATCAAGTTTACAAGATTAAAGTTTTCTTACGTTTCTTGATAAAAACTTAACCAATCATTCATATACTTTTCATTGGTCCTTTCAAATCTATGTACTATAATGCAGGTATAGATTCTTTTGTTGTTGTTTTTTTGATAATATTTGTGTACCATATTTCTCATCTTAACCTATTATCAAAGATCTGTGGCCCTCTACAGCAGCTTTAATTAAAAGAGGAAGGCAGCGCACTCTAGTGAGTAAATCTGAGTATTACAGGGCTAATAGTCGTTTGAGTAATGTGTTGTGCCTTACTTTGTCAGACCAAACGACTTTATTCTAGTCCTTATTACATTACTGTGAATAATAATGAATTATTTTTACAGAATAATATGAATATTAAAGATAGTAATATGCTGGCTGATAAAATGATTAAAGGAGTATCAATACAAGTTAAGATTAATCATAATGCTGATAACCAAAAAAAAAAAAAATCTCTCATTTTCTTTTTGTAAATAAGTATAAATATAGGTTACGGTAAGGCAGTTACAATGGGATCAGTTGGGGACAATCCATAAATATTAAAACATTCACTAGTTTCAATAGTATAGCCACAGGACATGCATGATAAAAATCATAAAAACATGATTTTACTGTAAGAAATGGCTTACTAACCTTATCTGTATAAAGTTCTGTATAATCTTACAATTTTGTCGCCAAGACAATGCAACTCAAGTAAACTAGAGTTTAGCTCCAAATCTAAATGATTTTTTTTTGAAAAATCTAACTACAGTCTTCAGGATTACGTATAAATTACATGAAGATGTGTGTGATTTGAGATGGAGAGAAACTCTGCAATAAAATGACTGTAAAGTGTAAAACAGCTCTACAGTTCAAATAACACATTCGTTTTACTGAAAGAGTTCATGTAAGTGCTTTTATAAAATTATAAGCTTGACATTCCAGCATTTAAATCATTCAAAATTTGGCTCAATTTACTTCCATTGTAAGCACCTCTCGGTAACCTTGATTTTTGTCAAAAACTTTTTTTTTTGAGGTCAAAGACTTTTATATTATAATTTTGACAATACTTCCAAACAGTCTCATGGCCACAGAAGCAGAAAAAACATTTGGCTCATCTTAACAAAGAATACAGATAGATTCTGATTCTCAGAATTCTTTTTAAACACATTTATTATCAAGTACCTCTAAATACCTCTATTATCAAACTCACCTCTGAGCTCCAGTAGAGAGGCCCTGAGTAATCTGTTCGTCCCCTGATCGTGCTCTCTTTGACTGTGTACACTCCTCTCTCCACTGCTCCTTGGTCACAGATCTCCAGTGTGGCCAGCTCCCGCATCAGGTCTGACTGACTGACTGACCTGTGCTGCCTTGACAGGGGTGACGTGCAGCTATATTCAGTCCTTGAGGGTGAACGGCCCCTCGGCCCATTAATTCGGGGAATCTGACCTTTAACCTGCATCCTACTGTAACTTTCACTCCGGCGGCCGATGTGGGGCTCTGAATGGGGTGCAGCTCGCCCACGTTCAGGCTCCTGGGGAAAGAACAGGACGCCTCGGGCGAGGCAAGGGCTGGGGTTCAGGTAGCGGGAGGTGGAAGGTGCATACCTGGAAAGCTGAGGTTGACCTCGGACAATATATCCCAGGGTGGGATCGCAGGGGTCATAGGAACTGTACGGACTTAAGAGGGTGGAGCCAGTGGTGTATTTGGGGGGTGAGTAGACTGGAGACATGATCAAGATGTGAAGAGAAATCAGCCCCAAGGTGGAAAGAGCCAAACTGTCACAAAAAACAAATACAGTCTGCTAGAAACAAAGCTGAAGAAGACCACACTAATGAGGCTAATGCTTATCAGAGATTGTGTGCAAAATGTTCAGTCTCAGCAAATAATCTGTATTAGGATATAACATATGGAACTCTTGCTCATGCAAACACAAAGACAACATAATAAACATGACTTGTCTCATCTTACAGTATCAGTTGTGTGGAAGTAGGACAACAGTCAACTAGAATTACTAGCAGGAAATGTACACGAACACTCAAAATGTTGATGATGAGTGTTATAATTGAAAAGTATTATATTTTTGGAGTTTTGTTGGACAAAAAGAGAAATGCAGAAGAAGAAGAGGACCTTTCAAAGACCACCACAGCGTTCAAGAAATGGCTGAAGTCACGACTTCTCTGTGAGAACTTAACTAAACCATGAACAAAGGCACTTCCTATAAATAAACTTTTATAGGTTTCACAACCAAAAATTTGAGAAGGGTCTTCGTCACGCAGTTGTCTAGTTATACTACTCTTTGTTACATCTCCTGCAAAGAAAAACATGGCTAGGTGGATAATCGTTTGAAGTACATTTATTTTATTTTTTTATGTATGAAACGTTTGTAAAGCAAAATTACATTGCTTTAACAGCTGATGAAGTATGAAATAAAAGCAGCGACATACAATAAATTGTACAATCAAATGCAGACCTATAGTATGTTGGTTAACCCTAATCTTCCATAATATTAAAAATTACTGTAGAGTTTCATAATTATAAATATCTCCAATAGGCTACTTTAAAAGCTGGAAACACAAACAGAATGAGTTCCATAGTCTATGATCTATACGGATAAAAAAAATAGTATCAGATGGTAATGATGATATCAGATTGATACTTTGGTACTGGATAAATACCATAAAATACAAGGTAAAAAAAATAGAATTACCATGGTGTCTAAACATTTTTTTAGTATTGCTTTTTTTTTTTTTTTTTACGTGGAATTGAAAGAAAATGATGAAGACAATTTAAAATAACGATGAAGGAGAAAATTATGAAAAAAGAACATGATGCTGTTTAATGACGATGATAATAATGACAATGAAGATGAGGGTAAAAATGAAGTTGAAGTAGAATATGATGACGACGACGATGATGATAATGACGAAGAGACTGTTTGTAGTGATGTAAAGATCTGAATCAAGAGGAATGCGCATTGGCTAAGGTCTGAGTAATTAAGTAATGCACAGCTATCTATTAAAGCAGCGGACGCAATCTGAGCGTGAGTCAAACAGAGACTGTAGGATACAGCAGTTACTATAAACACTGCATTCACTGCCCACTCATTAACGCTGACTGTGGAAAACTGCTGGTGCTCTCATTAAATTGCATGAACGCTATAATCGGGAATAGACAGGGTTGGTAATAGAAGCTTAGTTGATGAGGGTAAGTTATGTCACAAGTTTAATCCTGCGCAAGAGCCTCCCCCATTAACTGTTACCCTTAAGATGCTTACCAGCGGAATTCCAGTTCATCCTCCCGAGTGACCAGCAAAATATTCCTAAATACCACCCGCTACTTCAAGATTTAGCAGAAAATCGTAGGGCACTGGCTCAGCATTACGCACTCGATCAGTTGGTTGGAGTGGCAGCATACCAGCACAGAGTCCTGCTCGGATATTTGCGATTTTCTCAAGTCAGGATTTAAGGAACGCCTCCCAAGCGGTCGCCATAGCAACGCGGATCATTCGTGCTCTCTCTCGCGCGCGTGCGCCCGCTCTCTGTCTTTGGCTTGCTGCAGAAGCCATGACTAATGCACTATGAATAGAAGCAGAATCAATGTGAATTGCTCACTTTATTCTCAAATAAATCATATCAGATTAAAAACAAAACAAAACAAACAACCCCTAGAATAAGAAAACATTGTTACAGTAAGTATGGACATCAAGGGTTTGGTCACCAATCAGCTGACTACATATGTTACCAATGGTTTATAGCAGTCCCAAACCTACAGGAAATACAGTATATTTCAGTTGTGTGGTGTCATGAGCAAAGTGATTAGAAACAGTCCTTGAATCTCCCATTAATATCATCATCATCACCAGGAAGTATAAGTGATATTGCCAGATTAAATTGCAAATGGAGTTGATGACTCTAATGATTCACTTTATGTCAGTGATTCATACAGTACATTGAGTATTTATAGAACAGGGCAAAAGTGTTCACATCCATCAAACATGGCCTACTATATACAGCTTAAATAAGTGATGCTTGAAAAGTTGGCTACTCAAGAACATTTGTGTGTTGGTACCAAACACAATTCACTCATTTGTATTCGCAGGAATACAAAGCAATACAAATGTTGATTGCCATTTTGATCTCAGCAATACTTTAGTATGGCAAAAAAGGGGTTTAAATAAGAAACAAAATGGCATATTGAGAATTAGAGCAGGAGAGGGTATGCATTTCATTAAATCAACTAAATCAAAAACATTACAACAACATAACTGGTGTTGAGAATTATCATCCATTCTTGCAACACGTGCTTTCACGTTTCAGTGATTTTTCAGGAAAATTCATCATCTAATAAGTAACGCTTGCTAATCTGTAATTAGTGGCTGTGAAATATTCAGTAGTTGTGTTTCTATTACTACGGTTCAAAGTGACAGTTTGCTTTTTTTTGGTTTCTGGCATTTAGATGTTGTGCCAAAGAAAAGATTTGGGATTTTTCAGGGTCTGAAGGGTGTCAGGTTATTATATTGGACCGAGGCACGTTGTTTATGTCTGAGATATCCAGCTGGTGAAGGATCACTTGGTTGCATTTGATCACAGTTTTCACTTCGATGAAGGGAACTGCTCAGATGTGGTCCTCACTGCAGGACTGCTGATGCATCACATGCATATCCCCTCACTGGCTCCTTTTTGCTTTTCTTTTCTCCTCCCTTTTGTCTGACCTCTGTCTCCCTTGACCTTGCTTGGTGGGTGTTAAGAGAAAAAAACTGAGGTGTGTGTTTGCAGTAAGACGTTGACGCTTACAACAACAGCTGCCAGAAGAAGCCGGGGTTGAAGGTCAGTACTCATACTGGTGACTGTTAAGAAAGAAAATGAGAGGAGAGATTCGTGAAAACAGAGGGTCAAGGAGTTTACAATTTGAGTGAAGCCATGAAGAATGCACAAGCTTCACTTTGGTTCAGAGTTACAGAGAAACTGGATGTCAACGGATGCTGCTGCTGACATTTAATATACAGAGCATATATTTGTGTGAGTGTAGTGTATAAGAGTGTCTGATGACGACACTGACATTTATTATAAATGCAAAATGTGAATTTTTTTTATACATGGACATACAGCAGTATAATGACAAACCTAAGTTGGTTCTGAGTGGATCTACAAGTTACATCTACTACTTCACGTTACATATTTTCAAGTACAATAATTTTAGTTTTTATATGTGAAATGTTTTTAAGGCAGAATTTTATTGCTTTCAAATCTTAAAATATGTAGAATAAATCCAAGGAAAGTAAAGTTGGAGAAGAGCAGTACTATTGACAAAATCAGTGGTTGTGTCTGAAATCGCCTTATATAGTGCACTGTTTGAAGGAACAGCCATTTGCAGTGGTGCCCAAAACCATAGTGGACATTATCGAATGCATTCCCTAAATCCCACAATGCACCTCAATAATAAGCGTACAGCCAATGTACAATGAATGGCTAGCCGCTTGAGGATATCTATGTACTGTGAGCGTCACGTCGAATTAATACCTGTGTCTCACCAGAAGATGGCATCTGGAGAACTTTTGGTGCAGTCAGTGTCCAAATTTGCTAACTTGTTTTCATTCACTCATTTAGTGGACTATATTAGTGGAGTATATAACCAGTGGATATAGCCAGTGATTCCTGGGGGAGGGGCTCTGATGACATTCCCTAGTTGGCTGTTTTTTTGTAGTGGGTGTAACTAATTGTAGCTGATGTAACTCATAGTACTGCGGGCCACAGTCTGATACCCTTGGTTAATAGAGTGCTGAAGGGAAGATGTATTGTTGAAGGCCAAAACCTGGAAATGAGTTTGTATTTTAGCTCTTCTGGTTTCATCGTCCCAAATTCAATGTTTTTTTATTTTATTTTTTTCAACATAAAATACACCAATAATACCCACTTTGATTTTTAAAAGCTTTTTCTTGCAGTTGCTGACAAGTTGCTTAATGGGTTGTTAGGGACATTAAATGGCATCACACAGAACAGGTAAACTCATCTACTCACTAGTTCGCTTTCAAAGCTTGTTGTGTTTATACTCACGTTCCTGCAAAATATTCTAACTCTTATTCTTATTCTAATTCTGACTGTCACAGAAAAATGTTTTTTTAAATAAAGACTGAATAAGTTGTCCGAAGATTAGTGAGGGTGACGTTGAAGTCATGTAACTGTATGGTTTGTTTATAGCCTCTTTACATTTACATTACATGCATTTAGCAGACGCTTTCATTCAAAGCGACTTACAGTGCATTCAGGCTATACATTATTATTATTTTTTATCAGTATGTGTGTTCCCTGGGAATTGAACCCACGACCTTTTGCGCTGCTAACGCAATGTTCTACCAAATGTGTTCATTTGTGAAGGCGATGATAATGAACGGAATGTGTCACAGAGCTGCTTTTCTGCAATAATCCAAAAGAAAAAATCCCATTGGGTTTTTGTTAACAGAACCAGTGTGATCCTAACTTTCGAGTTGGCCTACAAAAATACATAAGCACTGCACTGCTGTGATTTGTTAGGAACTATTTTCTTTAGTGGACCAAAAATACAAAAAGTAACCAGCAATATTGTGTCTAAAATGTAGGTTTAATTAAGTTAATGCTTTTTTAAACTGTTGCATAAAAGCAATGTCACACATGCAATAGTGCTGTGTTCCAAGCGTGCTAATAATTAGTATTACAGCACTGGGATGTTTTACTGTTTGTAGCACACCACTTTCGGCAATGTCCGCCTATTTAAAAATTTTAAAACAGCACATGTGTATGTGTATTTGTATTTTACCTCGGCAGCTCTTCCCATCTCTTTGCAGCATTCCTGTCACACAGCTGCACACAGCGCCTGTTACTTGACTAGTGCAGATCTGCTCACAGCCACCATTATCCTCTTCACACCAGTCTGAATCTAAAACACACACACACACACACACACACACACACACACACAGTTACAGCTGTAATCACCTTGCTAATATGCACATACACAAAACACCCAATTATACACCCACATCCTATTGCCTCCACTATTAAACTACACACAAATTCATCACACACACACACTCTCAGGACATGCACTCATGTACAAATCTAAAATATACTCCGTACCTCTTCTTCTGATTGGTCCCACTGACATGATCTGTTCTTTATGCTGACTGTAATCCGTATAACTTCGTTTGTTATGAGGGCAATTCTGTAAAAGCAAAAGGTCATTACAAATCCAAAAGAAGCAGTTCTCCAAGATGACTGATGAACAAGCGAACCATATCTACACTAAATCATGTTTGTATTTGTCATTTAATGCCATGTTTTAGTGGCACATTATGAACCAACCCCCTTTACCATTGTCGCTATTGTTCTAAATGGCAAAATTACTAAAAATAAAATAAACAGGTGTTTGTCGATGCGTGTGTGTGCACAAGATCTCACCACTTTGCAAGCGTTGGTCTCTGAGTCACACAGAGAGACGTCACAGTGCAAATGCACCTCATCGTAATCACCAATGAACTTAAAGACAGTGACGTGGAAGCGGCAGGTGAGGGACATGCCATTCTCAGCCATGCCTATAGTGTTATCCTTGATGTTAGGACACCTGGAATTACAGTTATGCTATGTGAGAGCTGTAGACTCATTGGTATGTATATGGGTGTGTAGTCCTCTTCTGAACAGTATTTTTAATGTTATGTTAAATATGGACTGAAATGGTTGTTTTTTATATGCTATTTTCTTACCCTCTCTCTATGATAATGTAACGAAGGCGATCGCTGCTGTAACGAGATGGTGTAGCCCAGCACATGTTAACAATGAGAATAAGCTGTTTATCATCTGCTCCTTCCACAAACACCCCCACAAACAGAATGTCCCTGGTGCTTAGCACCACTTCTCCCTCGCGGTACGGATGCCGGTACGAGGCGTTCTTATACAAGGCCATTTTTGTGATGAAGTTGCCCTCTTGGGTCGGCAGTGTGAGGTTTATTACACTGTGGACAGCAGAGAAAAAAGGTTATTATCTTTATCATTTGTCGCATATCTAGTGCATCCAACTGTGCAATGTGCATGTAATATGAGATTATGTTATCTGCTGTGTTATTATAATAAATGTGGTTGATAAAAAATATCAAAATATCCGAGTAGGGTACGTATATATATGTAACCATGGAATATTATAATTTTTTATATGGTACTTCAAAGAATACCATAATATTACCTATGCAATACTGTGGTAGTTTTTTTGTAAGGGGTGAATGTGTGACAGCTGACCTGAGCATTGGCTTCAATACTGTCTCCAGCGAGATCTTGATGTCCAGTTCATAAGCACAAGAAAACTCCACGTTGATGGTCTTATCACGTGTCACTACATTCCCTGTGTTGTTCACACTCTCAATCCACACCGTGTTCTTGTACATAATGTGTGTCCCATTTGACTGGACTCACAAATACACACACACAAACACACAGAAAGTTACTGTAAATTTAATTACCTTTCCACAGAGAATAACTTATTCAGCCTAGCAGACAGCACATCAAGTATGCATACAATGAAAATTTCATTATGAAAAGCAAAAAGAGTATCTTTTTGTAAAGATTTATTCTGTAAATCTAAAAGTCTAAATGATTAGTTCCAAAAGATCTTTCCTGAAAACATATTTGGAAAGCAATTTCAAAATTTATTGTGTACCAAACTGAGTAATTTAGAAATAAATTAGGAAATATTTAATAATCTTATACAGCAGACCTCTGAGCACCAATGAAACTATTTTGCCCTCAACATTTTGAATATTTTTCAAAGCATAAGACTAACTTAAGCTCATTTTGAATTATGGATGGTTGATTTAAAAAAATGCTTAACTCCAAAAAGTCTCTTATTGTATCTAAACCAAAACCTAACTTGCCGACTATACAGCACTTTCACGCAAAAGCAAGCACTCCTGCTTGAATGGTTTTTGGGATGCACTTCATAGACAGTAGCTTGTGCATGATGCAAACAGTGCTCTTCACGTGACCTGCACAGAGACTCGTTGTAATGTTAATATAAACTGTTCAAACTTCAAACTAATGATTTAATACTCAAATAACATAAATGAAGCACACTGTTAAATAATGCATTGCAATCATATGGAACCATTTCCATTTATACTCAAAAAAATAATTTATTAATATTATTTTCATCTGTTCCGTCTGCCATATTGGAAGGCTCTTCGTTGAACTCCTCACAAGGCTGTAGTAGGATACATATCTATGGTAGGATCTGCAAGAAAATGCCTCAGATTTCGGCGGAATAGAGGTTTCTCAGAAGGTAAAATTATTCCCCTTAGAAAAATGTACATTATGAATGTGTAATGGCAAAAAACTTTTAGGATGTTAGATGACTAGGTTGTGAGGCACAGACAATAAGGAAATGAATACATATTAAACCTGCTTAAGCTGGTCCTTGCTGGTCTAATCTATTGCTTAAATGTCTTTGCACTGTACAGATGTGCACCAAACCTAAACTTCTATGCTTGTATTCACTTGTATGAAAATGGATGTGAATGGAAGAGTACATTTTCTTTACCAAGAACCAGTACTTTCCACTCTCTCAAGAGGCATACTGATCTTGAACAATTGTTAGAGGGAAAGGAAGGATTTGCTCACCTGTACAATAGAGCCACAATGTCCCTTGGTATTGTTGATATGGAAGGAGATTAAATCCTCTCCCTCGATACCAGCACAGTGCTGGTCGTTAATCCGTACGTCTTCCCTCTCAAAGCCCAGCTGGAACAGACGGCACTTAGAGATAGAAACCTCCATCTGAGCATTTTTACAGGTCACCTCTGCCTGGATGATGTCATCCTCACCTACGCCAAAAGGTACAAGATATAAGGTATTTTCTCAATATTTCATACAAGTTCATAATATGACCTTTTAATTTAGCAATTAGCCTGCCACTATAACATAAAAGGTAACTAGTGCAGGATAATGTGAATGGGTTTGATAATGAGAACTTCAAAGAGACCCTACAAAGGATTTATATTTATTTCTGCCACAATATGTCTTCTTTTACTCACTAATTTCAGTGCTGGGTAGCTCAGGGCAGCCACACAGATCTCCTCCATTCTCCTGCTCACATGTGCTGTTCGAGCAAATCTCTCCTGCACAGGGGTCATAGATCCATTCTGCTAAAAACAGGTCCAGTTACAAAGTTAGCACAGAAAGTTTCTAATAAAATATTCGTTTTGTCAAAATTGTGAAAATGACTTGTGATAGTCTTGGAAGCTGGAACAAATCATAATAAAATAAATAATAATAATAAAAATAATAAAATAAATATACATTTATTTTCCAAATACATGTAAAATGTACTTCTAAAAATGACAATTGAGCTGTGCTGCCTATCGCTTTCTACACTTCTCCATCTTATCCAGTAGGTGGCAGCGTCCTCTTACAGCAGTTCTCCTGGGCGATCCACTTGGTGGTAAGTGTGCCGAAAGAGCGGCAGGCCTCAGTGTAGGCTGCCATGGAGCCGCACACCTGGGCCTTACGGTGGTTGTAGCAGCCGTCCATGTAACAAGACTGGTAGAAGGGGTGAGGGTCCAGCAGGCCGTGGCAGGGCTGGAAGAAACCTTTCAAATCTGTGAGCTTCAGACAGTTGTCTTCTCCCTGGAGCTCTGATACCGCTGTATTATCACAGGACTGAGCCAAGGCCACATACTGTGTCTCATCACAACTACAGGAAAGAGTCAGGAGGATAGAAAATGAGTGGCAACGAAAAGATGACAGGGTGAAACTAACGAGATGAGTGATAAATATAAACCTGTTCTGCATGCCGTTGGTTTTCCAGCTCTGAGCGAGCTCCAGTGCACTGACAGCATATTTTCCACGAGAGGTGATGTAATCATCAGTGGGGTCCCCATTGAAGTTCCCACACAGTCCACACACCTTGTTCTGCAGCCGTGGGCCCATTGTAATGCTGAGGGTGTTGAATCGGTTATAACGCACCTGGATGTCCTGGGGAGTGTCGATCACCAGGAATCCCTCTGATGTGGATACTCGTGTCATTAGACCTGTGACAAAAGGTACGGACACAGGCGTACCATTTACCTGAGGTAAAAGAGGAGAACACTTAGCATTTATCTAGGAAACATTTAATGTCTCAATCAATACATAATAATTTCATAGTCAACGTATAAAAAGAAATGTCAAAATCCATCCTCTAATGCTAGCTCCAAGCTCCACTTTTCTGTAGAGCAGGGCTGGGCAACTTCGGTCCTGGAGGGCCGCAGTCCTGCAGAGTTTAGTTCCAACCCCAATCAAACAAACCTGAACAAGCTAATGTCTTCAAGATCACTAGAAAGCTACAGAGAGGTGTGTTTGATTAGGGTTGGAGGTAAACTCGGCAGGACAGTGGCCCTCCAGGACCGAAGTTGCCCAGCCCTGCTGTAGAGTGTACTTCCAACCCTGATCAAACTAAACTTCTTATAACATTTTAGTAATCCTTAAGCCCTTGATTAGCTTGTTCAGGTGTGTTTGATTAGGGTTGGAGCTCAACTCTGCAGCTCAGTGGACCTCAAGGGCCAGAGTTGAGAAATTGTCATTCTCAAATACCAGTTTTCTCCATTAAATTCTCCTAGAAAATTCTAGACCACTTCACCTGAGTGATGTCCTGTCTCATACATCATTTGCTGTACAATTTCGGTGTTCCTACCTTAACTGTGTTTCCGGAGATGAGAATGTTCTCCTCGTTTATGTAGAGGTAAGCATGGGAGATGGTGGTTAGGTTGGGTGTACTCCATTTGTCAAAATTGGCAATGAGTTGAAAAGATAACTCAGGCAGCTTATGACAGATCGTTGAAAGAACAAAGGAGCACGAGGCAGGTAAACGAAGAGAGGCACCATCAAAAGTACGGAAGACGCCACCGCCTGATGCCACACAGTGTTGATTACGTCGGGCAAAGCATCCTGGCACACCATGACGTAGAACGCATTCCTCCTCTGCTTTACATCGCCGTGGGTCACACTGAATCAGATTCCGTCCAATACACTGACAGCGTTTAGTGCAGTCACTGTTCCAGAACAACTGCTTAGGCTTAGAGACAGAGAAAAACACTAGAGTGAAAACACTTACCCATACAAAAGTGTTAATATTTTACTTCTAGGGTGTCCTTTTATGGAGCACAAACGCTTAATAATGAATTAAGTCTTATTATTTATTATTTCTTAAAGGGGTCATATGATGCTTTTTTAAAGATCATTATTTTGTGTATTTGGTGTAACAGAATATGTTGACATGCTTTAATGTAAAAAAACACACATTATTTTTCAAATACTGTACATTATTGTAGGTCCTCTATAGGGCTTTTCACACTTGAAATTGTTAACCCTGGGTCATCCTAAACCCCGGATAAAGGAATCCTGGGTTATCTGTAATCACGTTTCACACTGCTCATACTATACCTGGGGTTAACTGTTAACCCTGGGTATTCATTAACAGTCGTTTCACACTGTACATTCCTAAACCCCGGGTTAACGTTCTTATTTGCATATTTGCGGTGTCACTGTCACTGATTGGACGAACAGCAGGCAATCTGTTTACACGGCTTTTCCCGCGTCTTGCCAGTTATTAAAAACAATGTCTCTGCTTATGTCTTTAGATCAGCAAAGATTGAGGAACAGCTGATCATAGCTGTACAGGCAGGGATAGCCATTTTTAAATACATTTAGTAGCAGAGCTACTGCAAGCGATTTAGTGCTGGAAATCATTTATCCTTTGCTGAAACTTCTGCGTCTTCATGAAGAGCGCAGGTCATGGTTGCTTAGCAACGGCAGACGACATAAGAGCGCAAGCTTAAACGCGTTTTTAGGCGCGACATGTGAACGGCCTCATGAGACGCATAAAGCCAAGAAAACAAAGACAAAAGTACAAAAGAAAGAAAACAAGGAGCAAAGTATGTGAATATTTCTTTGAATTTCTTTTAAGTGTGGAGAGACTAACGTTAGTGTTTACTTGTACAGTAGCATAAGAATAATACCGTCTCCTATTCACTCCGGTTCACACGCTTTCCGTCTTTTGATATTTCTTCTCACCAGCTGCAGTTTACGTGACATGAGCCTCACTGCTCAATTTCTGATTGGCTGTCTGTTGCCAAGCGTCCAGCAGCAACAAGCAAACACCGCTCGTTTCACACTGAACAAACTTAGCACCGCAATGCGGGGATAACACCACAAATGCGGTGCTAACCCTGCTCCGGAGCAGGGTTTCATAACCCCGGGTAAAATGCGGTGCTAACACCGCTTTCAAATTACAGGTGTGAAACGTGTCTTTACCCGGGGTTAAAAGCGGTGTTTAGAACGACGATAACCCGGGGTTAAGCGCAGTGTGAAAAGCCCTTATTATGGCCCGCCTCTTTCAAACGCAACGTTTTCTACAAAGCCCCTCCTTCCGACAAGCACAGTCTGTTCTGATTGGCCAGCTGACCCAGTGCATTGTGATTGGCCGAGCACCACAAGCACGCGTTGGAAACGTAACGCCCCTATCCATAATCGCAAGTTTCAGCTTTCAAAATGTCTTTCAAAAAAGACAGTTAATAATGTCCTTAGTTTTACCATCAGTTCAAGCCCGAAAGGGGAACACAGTGTGGTGACAGACACAGTGATGAAGCTTGTATGTATTTGCACACAAGCCACTGTGATGTGACCCTCTCTCCCTCTCTCTCTCTCACTCTCTCACACACACAACGCGCAAAACTCCGCATTTGAACAATCAATAGCAAATACTTAAACTAATAACAAAACATACTTACAGTCGCTGATTCAGAAGCGCCAGATTGTCATAGCAAAGTCGGAGTTGACCCTTTTTTTTTTTTTTTTAGAAATAGCCTTCACAGCCAGCCTACTCTCCTAGGTTCACAGAACTGTCGTCCACAAAATGCGTTGCACAAATTCGAACATCTGGGTTGTGCTGTTCTGTTGTAAATAATCTTAATGATTCCTAAATGCATCTACTTTCAGAAGGCCAAATAAAGTGCTTTTGCTTTAGCATAGAAACACACAGCATCTCCCTGACATGACTGCATCAACACTACTGCGGTTACTGAAACCACGCCTTCTTTCCTCGCATTAACATTAAAAGTAAAAGTGTGGCCATTAATTAAAAAAATTGGTTTTGTATTTTGGTACTGCATGCTTTTAAGATAGGGTTATTGTATTGGTTTATTTTATTAGATGTATTGGCTTTGTCTAGTTTTGTGACATGCTGTCTTACCTCATAATATTTACCATCCGTGTAGCATCCACAGTTCTGACTGAGGATACAGCTCTTGCCATTGAGCACATAGCCTTGGTCACACTGGCATCCCTCAACACAGTACTGGTTACAGTCTCTCTGTCCACGTGCAGGGGCACATTGCGGCTGGCACACCATCATACAGCTGGAATAGTGGCTGTTCACAGGGCACGACAGCACTGGGCACACAGAGTTCATTGGACGGGTGAGCTTCTCCAGAAGTAAAGAGGAGGATGTATTGTATTTCTCTATAAAGGGCTTATATGAATGTGTGGCATTCACGGGGCTTTGACTGTGATAAAATGTCTTATAGTTTATATGTTGGCTAAACAGAACATTTGTAAATTAAGCCATGGTTTGTGGTTAGCCAGCATAACACCAAGCATTAAGACGTTGTATAATAGTGTTTTCTTGTCAGCCCTAGAAGTGCAAGCAATATTTGCATCTAAATGCATGAAAATGACAATACTTTTCATAGCAGCCTCATAAATCTTTCTAAAATTTCAAATATTTTATTTCCTGAAGAAAATATGCATGGTGCTTGCCCAAAATTGCTAGGGAATTTTGGCTGGTTAAGTGGCTGTTTACTGGTCTATGTCAAAAGAGGCCATCCTCATGTCTCTATGATATTCAAATTTGTAGACATGAGTCCAGTTCCTCCTTCATTGTAAGTCTATGTTTTTTTCTCTGATCGCTTAGAAAATGAACTGCACATCTCTTTCTTAATAATCCACACAATTACTGTAGAACAACCCCCTAACCTCAAGTATGAGAAATAATAGCTGTGATGCTTGCCTTAGAAAGTACCATGAATTTTTATGCAAAACAAGAGTGTGGCATATGAGTAGATAAACTTAAATAAACATAAAATATGTCTCACCACAGGGTGTGGAACTTCTCCAGCCAATGACAGACACTCCTTGTGTCTGACAGGTACTGGCATAAATCTGTAGCCAATTACAGATGGTCTCTCTCGCACCTTGATCTACACATGTATCCTGCAGACAGCTCTGGTAGAAGTATGCTGGTGCCACTTTGCTGTGACAGCGTGCAAACACACCTCCGCGGTCTATTATAAGTCCACACAATCTCACCGCCTCAGGTTCGACATACACATACAACCCTTCAGCAAGGTGGAAACGGTTTCCTAGGTTACCATTATCCATGTCAATGTCACCAACAGCATCTGTTACTTGGGCGGGGACCTCAGCAGCTAGGCCCCTCTCAGCCAATCCACAGCGAGGGCAAGAGTCCCCGCAACCCACTTGGCAGAAGGTGTCACGTTCTGCCCATGCCATGCCCCATTCTGTGACACTTAGTGTTGGACCAGTAATGGGCATTCCTTGGCAGAGCCCACAGGTGGCGTTAAAGAGACTGCGAGGAAGAGTCAGAAGCAGTAGAGTATTCCAATCAAAAGCCACCTGTAGAGATATTAACTGTATTAGCTTCTACAGTGGATAATGTTGTAAAGTTGTACAGTATGTGTTTTACAAGCAAAAAGTGTTGTGCAATATGTATTTTGATTTGTGCTCCACCTTCAGACCAAAGTCTGTCTCCACAAGTAACTGCAGACCAAGGGTGTAGATGTTAACTTTCCCTGGACCAAGTTTAATAGGCAGATACAGGCGCTCTTTATTGACCTAAAAGAGATAAATACTGTAAAACATTTACATTTGTTTCAATATAGCAATCAAAACTGTTTAGTACATAATACATCACTTTTAGTCTCATCTTCTGGCTTTATTCTTATTTAATCTCATTTTATCCATTTGTTGTTCATCGTCTGTCTGTATTATCTAACAGAGTTCAAAAGCCAGTTTCATGATGATTCCCTCTGTCTCTCATTTTCTAACTTGGTTTTCCTCTCCCCTCAATCTTTATTTGATCTAAAGTTCCTCAGATCTTTCAGTGGTGTTGTGAACTCATTCCAGACATCACTCAGTTATAAGTTTCCCTCTGTATCTGCTCCAGTGTGCTAACAGATGCTGGCTGAAATATTATACCCCTCACCTGAAAAAAATTACTGCTTTGTTTAGCTCTTCTGACTGGTTGATTAAAATAACTTTGTGTCATAAAAATGAGGAGTTTGACCTTCAAAAGGTGGTGTTCTAGAATTACAGATGAATTCTTGTGATTATAAAATGCCTGCCACTCATGCAAATGGACAAAATTGTATCAGTAGCTGTCTGTTTCAGGTGCAGGTGTAGAATTTTGTTCTGATCCAAATCAGCTTTGGCTGCTGGATCACATCTATACACACAAATATGAACATGCTATTTGTGTCACTCAAATTGATATTGAGTTTTATGCCAATTACAATTCTGGGACATGGACCTGTTTAAAACAAAGCGAACAAAGCATAAGATTCATATTATTCATAATCTCAACACATAACTCAGGACAATCTTACCATGACTGTGTGTTTGAAACTTCGTGACACCTCAATTTCATATCCATAGACCTCCAGAACAAATCCCCGCACCCATATAGCCTGGCCAGTGTCCCTCTCTTCATTCCGAGCTGAAAACTGGAACCTGGGCAGTCCTCCCAGAACTGTCTCTGCACTGTCTAGTCCCCCAAAGCCTTCTTCATCTCCCTCTCCACACTCAGTAGTTGCCAGACGAAGAGTACAGCTGCTCTGGAGGTCAAATGGTACACCTCCAAATGGCAAAAAGTGTCCATAACCAGCAACAACACACATGGCCTCTGTCCTTGGCTGACAGAAAAACAGGCCTTCATTCTCCTGGCAATACTCCTCTGGGTGACAGGGTGAGAAGGTGCAGTAGACACTGTTGTCTGTTCCGTTGCAGTAGCAGCGCTCCTGGCACTCCCAGTCTGTCCAGAAAGTCTCATTGGTGGCTCGCTGGTGGCTCAGGTAGAAGCAGCCACAGTCGCTACGTGCCACACAGATGCCATCGCGGAGGGCAAATCCCTCTTCACACTGGCAGCCCTCTGAGCAGGGTAGAGGGCATGGCTCCTCAGGATCGTCCAAGTTAGAGCAAGTGAGAGGGCATGCAGATGTACACTCATCGAAATGACTGTTTTCTGGGCAGGGAAGAGCTAAAGAAAGAAAGAAAAAGGAAACTATGTGAAAGGGATAGAAGGTGCTGAAAATGATAAAAGAGAGAAATAACCAACTCTCTTACGGCAGTTGGTAGCACTCCTCCAGGCTCCCAAGTTGATCTGTGCATCCTGGCAAGCTGAAGCATATGCCTGGAGGGAGTTACACAGGGCAGAACGGTTTCCTTCTTTCACACACATGTTGTAGAGGCAGTTCCTGAAGAAAGGAGAGGGATTAACAGCTGTGTGGCAAGCCAGGAACGAGCTGTTTCCTAGGTCGTTGATGTTTCCACACAGCCACGGGCTCTGGTACAGCCTTAAATCTGTACACATACGATACAAGTCCTCACAGTCGCCATTGCATGTCAGATCATCCGCAATGGCTCTCCAGCCTTCAATAAACTGTTCGGGTGTATCGGCCTGCCTTCCACTAGGTAGACGGAGGTCATCAATTGGATCTCCGTTGAAGAAACCACAAAGACCACAGGTGGTGTTGTAAAAGAGAGTGGAGAGAGTGATGTTTAGCAGGCCCTGACGTGAGTATCGAGTGCGGACTAAACCACTCCACTCAATCACTGTGGTATTAACAGAGGACCGGTATATCATTAAAGGCTCCACTGGATGGACATAAGGAAGAATCGCTGGTTCACCGTTGACCTGGGTAGAGAGGAGAGTTACAACATCATCAGCATGCCATACAATCACTTAACTTGGTCTGAACAATATGTGAGAATATATTGAGGAACAATCAGAGCTACTGTACAAGTAATGATATTGCTATAGTGAGATGTCCCAAGTAGGTATCTCTGAGTTTCATCTAAGGTATCTTTTTGTTTCACAGATGAGAACTGACACTTTTTTTGCAGATTAGAGAATATGAAAGTCACCACAAACCTTTATCAAGTCAAAATCCGAGCCACCTATCTGTGCTTCCAAATGTCCCACCCTAACGACTACTGGCCGTAGCCATGTAGGGCCCTTATTCACCAGCTTCCTGCCAATCTTCACCTCCACTGATGTAATATTTGCAGGCAAGCGTCCCAAAATCTTCACCAGGTAGAATGAGCTCTCATCAGGGAACGGCATTGTGGACCCATCAAACATAGACAGTATTTGAGTCTGAGACAGCGAACATACTCCTTCACGACGAGGGTAACATCCCAACAACCCAACTTCTGCTACACACACCTCGCCTTCACCACAAGAGTCATTGAAGCATGTTACTTCACCTGCTGGGCCACACACACAACGCTGGGAGCATTCTTCACCAACCTCACCCCCTTCCCCTGCCCAGAAGGTCTCATTTAGGGCATAGTACAGACCGTCACGTTCACATCCACACTCAGAGCGACGGACGCAGCGGCTGCCACTCAGCACATAGCCCTGGTCACATTGGCAGCCCTCAGTGCATGGATGGGTACAGTAGAGGTGAGATGTCAGGTCGGAGCAGGAGGCAGGACATGCACTCGTGCAGACTTGGTAGTGGCTGTTCTCAGGGCACGTCAATGCTAAGAGCCAATGGCAAATGGAAAAATGCAAGGTCAGTGGAAAAGAGAACAAAGAAAGAATGTATTTATGATAGAAAGTGAGAAAAGGATTTAATAATGTATACTTGATTTAACATCTAAAAGAACTCTCTATGATGTCTGGACTTTATTGGCGTAGAATTAACCTTAAGGTTACACCTGATATCACTCACCACAGAACGAGCGTGATCTCCAGGGTCGTATAGTGACTCCCAAGGCCTGGCATGCAAGTGCATATGCCTGTATAGCCTGGCACAGGGTGGTGATGTTATCACGATTGCTGCACATATCATAAACACAGCTGTACACAAATGCTGTGGGGTCTACCACAGCTCTGCAGTCTCTGAAAGGCCCATCAGTCTTATTGATCAGCCCACAGTAGTCTGAGCGAAAGTAGAACACTTCAGCTGCCGGTTCACACATGCTACAGTTCTGGGCACAGCCATCTGTACAACGAAAATCTGTGTCCTCAGCTCGCCAGCTACCACCCAGTTCCACTACGCTCTCTGCCAAAGAGCCATCTGGCAACACAGGGTCATCCGCGGGGTCATCGTTGTAGTTACCACATAGACCACAAGTGTTGTTGAAATAAGAGCTGGGGAGGGAGATGGAGGCGTAGTGCAATCCGTCATAGGTCACCAAAAGACCAAAGTCTGTTTCCAAAGCGACAGCAACGCCAGATTGGTATACCTTGACAGCGCCTAGTTGAAGTTGAACAGGGAGAGTCTTTATCAAGCCATCCACCTGTAACAACAGAAACACAAAGTGAAAGACATTGAGAAAGATTATATTGCCTGTGACCTGCAAGAACAATTTAATCTACTAGGCTACTATTTATACTGATTGCACAGTTGGTCAGTTTAGTAGGAGTAACAGCTTCAAATTTTAAAGGACTGAAACATGAAGAAAGCTGACCTGCACAGTTCCCAGAGTCCCTTTGGGTAGTGTGACACGGTGGTTGTACACCTCTACTGTCACATCCCGTAGCCAGGACACAGTGGTCACACCACGGTTCTCGTTCTTGGCCTCCACACTGAAGAAGGGCAAACCAGGCATTTCCCAGCATGGACGAGCCAACAGGTATGAGCAAGTACCCTGGATGAGAGATCAAGGAAATCACATAGTTTTAGCCTACAGTTCTATACAAAGCAACAAATAAAAAACACAGGTGATTCAGCTTTGTGATAGGATAAACTTATAAGAGCTTTGGCATCTAGCATAACCTCTGATAATGGATATCTTACAAACTCAATGTGTGAAATATGATGATCCTGGAAATCTTTGGAAATTTCATACTTAACTATTTCCAGAAGCATCAGTGAGCCAAGTGTACTTTGAATGCAACATTCAGGGGAGAAAAAGTCACCTATTCACCCATTATTATAAGAGTTAACTATTACTGACCATTTTTATAGAAATAGGATTTTACCCCTATACTGCACCTGGAAATGATAAAGAAATCCATCGAAAGTGTGGTAGTGGGGGTCTCCAAACACCACACAGGTGCTGGTACGGGTAGGCTGGCAGTAGTAAGCCCCCTCCACCTGTTCACAGGTTTCTAACTGACCACATGGAGTTTCTTGGCAGATGACCTCATTATCCAGATCAAGACACCTACATCGCTGAGTGCATTGGTCTGATAACCAGAAAACCTCCCCACGCCGGAAAAACCGCCCTGAAAAAAAAAAAGATTGCGGAGACACAGAAATAGAAGAGAGTGTAAGATAGGGCATGAGCGGAACATGTTGAATAAAAAGTGTACATGGCAAATAAACA
Source organism: Schizothorax lantsangensis (assembly GCA_027422415.1). NCBI lineage: Eukaryota > Metazoa > Chordata > Actinopteri > Cypriniformes > Cyprinidae > Schizothorax > Schizothorax lantsangensis. The sequence goes on along the minus strand of CM049842.1, from coordinate 24,331,178 downwards.
AGGAGCACACAATTAACATAGGTGTAAAATATTAATTTAATGTATCAAATACCATTAAAACATTATAAAACTATAACTATATAGTTTTTGTTGTACCAATGTAGCTGCAGCCATTTGCTGGGTCTATCTGGTCAGCATCAATGCGGAAGAACCACCGTCCTGGCACGTTAACATTAGTGGTCTGTTCAATGTTGACCACTTCATTCGAGCGTGATCCAGGAAGGTTTAAGAAATGGCTGACATCTCCACCATTAAAACCTGCCTAGAGAGAGCAATTATAGCAGAGAATGATAAAGAGATTAATTATGTTGTGAGTTTTCAGAGGGTAAAAACATTTCCCAGCGAACTATCTGATGCAAAGAACCAGAACCAGCAACCTCTGTAACAACTGTTATATCACAGATTAGATTTTCAAGATTAGCCTACCTGTGCTGTGGTTCCTCCCAGGCCTGTAAGAGGGTCTCCTCCACTAGCCGTGCCTGTGCTCCAGCTGATCTCTCCATAGTTAAGCATAGCAAAAGAAGCTTGGCCATCGGAGATCAAAACTGCCTGAAATGTATTTACCTGAAAAGAAAAAAAAAAGAATGATTTTGTTGTGGTGGTGGTGATTATTGTGGTGATCACACAGTACAAGCTGCTCATTAGCAACGTTTTGACATTGGTCATGCAAATAAAAGTCTTTTTGGCTTACCGGCGTTGTCTGGCTGCCTCCATAAAAGGTGACCTGATTCCAGGTAGCAATGAAGACCCAGGTGGCAGTGAAGGACACCATATTCTTTAAATACTTTCTGACATCCTGAGTGGCCCTCTCCAGGGTCTCTGGGTCTGTTGTCTCACGGTAGTACACATCCCCACGGATACCATTATGCACGTCAGCCCATAAAGGGGCAACGAAGGAACGGCTGTCACTGAGGGGAAAAGCCTCTGGAGTGAATTGACTCACCTGAATGTTGAAGGAGATCACTCCATTGTTGTTGACCTATTGGAAAATGTAAGATGGTATGCTGTTACACAATTCACTGCTGAATTGAACAGCTAAGATGTTGCATTGATATTTTGGCTGAATTTTTCTCACAGTTCTCTTCCTTATTTTGGACACTTACATAAAGGGTCCTATAGGGCACATTGAAGAATATGAATGGAATTAGTAGTGGAATCTCTGGAGAACTGCCATCATCCATCTTAGGGGTTTCTAAATCCCTGTGAGCTGGTCCAAAGGGGTAGAGGGTATCCTGAGAAAAAGCTAAGCAGAAAAAAAGGAAATGTTGACAAAGAAACGCTAAAAAAGCATTGATCAGTTGGCCCTGTGAGGGTGTTTGGACAGATTGTGAAGAAAGGATTTAAAATATGTAAAACAGTGATGTGTCTTTTTGCATAGATGTGGTACATCATAAGATGTTATATGCCTGTTGAAATCTGAAAATGCTTTTCAGACTGATGAAGTCATTTACAGACTTGGAAAAGGTTTTGAGTTCTTGCATCAAAAGACTGAAGTCTTTTTGACATCATTACTTATTTACATTTACATTTATGCATTTAGCAGACGCTTTTATCCAAAGCGACTTACTTTGCATTCAAGTTACAGTTTTTACATTTTATCAGCTCTTGCTTTCCCTGGGAATCGAACCCATGATATTGGCGTTGCTAGCGCCATGCTCTACCATTTGAGCTACAGGAAAGCTTATTGTTTGACTTTATTCAGTGCCTTGGCTCTTTTGTCCATTAATCACTGTTACATCTAATGCTTGTGAGGTGTTGTGGAGGCAGGAGAGAGTTTACAGGTTGTACAGAGTGGACATCACTTACCTCCTCTGGGAGCAAGGGTGCTGAAGAGCTGGAGAAGAGAGACTAAAGTGCCTGTTCTGACCATCCTAAACACCTGAGAAACATTGAAATATTCATCACAAAACATAAGTGATGTTGTAGTGCCACCAGCTCTCCAAACATAAGTTATTTTAAGATTTAAAAAAACATTAACATTACAATATATATAAAAAATAGCATGATAATAAACCTATTTAAAGAAATAAACAACTAGGCCAAGACACATTTGTCTACAATCTTCCCTGGTTTAAAGAGCAATCTCCCAGGTCTCCCATGAGGACATTCTGCCCCTTTCTCCCTCTCCATGGTGGGCCTGTTCGCCCTGAGCTGAAAAGGTTCTATTATGTGATGGGGAACAATGTGTTGGGATCACATTCTCCAGCACTACCGTGTGAGTGGGCTATGGTGATGCAGTTCCAGGCCTCCACAGTGCCAAGGAGCCCGCGGCTGGGATAACTTGCCTTGCTCCTCTCCATCGTCTGAAGGGTCCATTACCAAGTGTTTATGTGTTATGACTTGTTGGCATCAGAGAAAAGGCTGTGAACAGTGAGGCTAATGGGTTTAATTTAACAGGCTTGAGTTGCCAGGGTCTTTACGGCAACCCTGAGGGGCTGAAGTTTGGGTTTCACTCCCTTTAGATTCACCATAGCCTTAGTGCGCCAAAATAAATGGACAACCTCTCAAATATCAGATGATGGAAATAATAAGGATATAAAATTATTCTGATGGTAAAACTTTCAATTGGAAATGTTTTAGGTTGACCTATATTTTGATGAGGAGGACCAAATGCCTTTTAGAAAGTGCAATGACAAAACTGATAGTAAGCAATAGCAAGCAAAACTCGATTAATCTGATACATCCAGTATAATTCAGTTTTAAGGGTGACTCCACAGAAAACTTGTCTTAAAATAAACTACTTAATACTCAAATGCAAACTCAAAAGGACTAGTGTGTTATTAAATAATTAGTATTTAACTTATATGTCATGTGTATGGAAAGAAAATTTATAATGTTATATAATTTAGTTGTATTAGGAAAAAAACACACAATTACATTGCCTTGCCTGTTGTTAATTGTGTAAGCTCTTCATAGTATCAGAAATCCAGAATTATGTTGTCAGATTTCATTCAACAAAAAGAACCAAAGCTCACAATGTCATCATAGCTCAATTAATCAGGACATGTTATCAAATGTAAGTCTAATAAAAATTTTCCGATTTCACACAATGTTTAAATCTTAGAAATGGATTCGGATGATTTGTGCCTTTGCCTAGTAAGATAAATATCCTGTGTTAGCAAATTAAATTTATCATTGTGCTGTTGCATAAAACTATCATACAGTAAAGAAAGTTTCATAATTTAAATAAAAAAATCTGTCTTAAATGAAATTAATTACAAAATGCAAGAAATTAGCAAGAAGAAAAAACAAAGTTGCTACTAGGTTTTTTCTAGAAATCAGAGGAAATATGGCATTACATTTCAATGCAAACAATATCAGGATGCCATTAATTATAACATTCTAAAATTGTCATGGAAACAACCGTAAATTTTAATTCAAGCTGCTTGAATTAGGAATGGATCCTTAAGTCATAGTCTTAAGTGTACCATTTCTTCCTATTGCCAAATGAGAAAGAATATCCACCTTCCAACATAACTGAAATCCAGTCTCCTGAAGAGAGCCTATGTGTTTTGGACAATGTCCTGTATAACATATTCCGTCATGAAACCACAGCAGAGACAAAACTGGCATTTGATGGGATTCCCAAGTGAACCATGAGATACTGTGTGAGATGCCAACAGGCAAATCCATTGCTCTCCACATGACATTACATAGACTGGCAGAGTTCATTTGGCTAACCTCTCAGAAACCGATCTCAAACAAGCTGCCTGTCTGACAACTGGCATTAATACCAATGATAGATGTTATCAAAATTACTTAGTTACCGATTGGAAGTTAAAGCCTATCATTTACATTTTCACGCACAATGTGCGTTTCCAAAACAAAGAGAGGGAAGGGAGGTGTAAAAGAGGTAGAGAGCACCTGAACATCACTTGTGAGAAAGTGACAAGGAGTGAAAGACAGTGAATTTGTCATAAGAAAACAAAACAAAACGAGAACAAAACACAAGAGCTCCGGTTCAGAGACCACAACTAAGAATTCAGCACTCACCTGCCTTCATAGGACGGAAGTTCAGCACGTCACCTGTGCATCAGCCTCTAAGTCACATCCAAGTGGGTACCATCAACGCAGTCTCAAGAGCGGAGGGGCTCTGCTCTTGGATGCAGAAAAGGGAGGGGGAGACTGCCCAGAAAAACCCTCCTAAATCCTCCACAGAGCGCTGTGCTGGTCCAATTCCACCGGACAACCGCCAAGGACAAGAATGGCAAACACGGCCCAATCCGTGGCTCGGGGTACGTTTGATTTCAAAGAGCAAAAGTCTGGAGAAAGTGATCCCAGAATGAGAGGACAGAGGAGGAGTGAGTGTGTGGGTTCCCTGTATGGCTCTACTAGAGGGAGACGCATCAGAGGCAGGCGCTACCTTTTGCACCAGGGATAGTGTTAAAGTTAATCTGAGATCAGTTTTTGGGGAAGGGGGAGGATAGGAGAGGGAAAGAGAGAGGGGTGGGGATGGAGAGAGGGGTTGAGACTTTCGAAAGAGGGCAAAACGAAGAACAAGAGCAGAATGGTAAAGAGAGAGTGGATAAGAGAAGGGGGGTAGAGCTGTGGACCAGTGAAGGGTGGCGTTTGGTAAGTAACTAAAGGGAAATATTGAAACTAGAGCTGTAAGCACAAAGAGGATTTCTGAAGAAAATGTCAGGCCTTTGGACTGAACCCCAATTCCTTAGATAGCAGCCCTCTCCATAGCTAGTGCACAGTCCACTGCATCTCTTCAGGGGCTCTGCGGCCCACCCTAGGGGCATTTATTTACAAAAGGAAACACAGCAGAAAAACATTGCTTTATTTGACTGAAAAAGGGAGAAGATCTTGGGTTACCGCATTAACATGAATCAACTTGGACACTCTTAAGTATGTGCGTGTGTGAGTAAATCAGTGCTCCCCCTCCTGTCTTACTGGGCTCCCTGCACCAATTAAGGACAGCCTCATTTGCAACAGCTCACTCAACTCTGAGCTGGTCTCCAAATGGGGCTCATTTCCATAGATGCGGTGGCGAGATAACAACAAAAAGGGGGGAAATCATTGGTGCATCCACGGTGATAGGGTCTGGGAAGGAGATAGGAGCGAGATCTGAGTCAGACTCAGCATTGTTTCTAGGAGGACAGTGGACGTAACTAGATACTGGAGGAGGGCAGGATGTGTGAAAGCCGACTGGACGGACGCAGACTCCAGATTCCCTGTGACCAATGTGGGGGTCCCAGTGGAGGGTTCCTTTACACCTTGTTGCTTTGTTGTGCAAATGCAGCCCATACTCTTAACTAAGCTAGTGCACAACAAGAACAGAGAATTTGACAAAGAGCGCAATGTGGTCCCAGGCTGACTGTTGGACAGTTGAATCATCTTGTGCTGGAATGACCAGACACAGAAAAAAGAAAGAGTGAGTAAGGACAAGGAGGAGACAGCAATCCGTATCTTCTCACCATCGTCTCCCTCTGCCGTTATAATGAGCTTACTAATAGGGTTTATCATGCAATGTCTTGTCTTTATATTTGTCCCTCATTCTTTTTCATATTGACCATGTTGACAGAAATGTTTTGGTTGTGGAATAGGTCAACCAAGCTGAGATAATCCTGCATCTTTACAACCAGTTTCAGTCCCACCAAGAACAAGAGATGGCTATGAGCTTGGCGATAAGCATTAACTCCACTCTCTGGGTATTGGAGTCAAGTGTCTGATAAAATGTAATCGCAAACTGTCAGCCCCATCAACCACCTGCCAACCAAACCTGGCAGATCCAAATCAGGCTGACCGAATTACCATAATGTCATCGGGTACAACAAGGACCTTTGGAGTTATCGAACCATTTCCGTGGGAAAGGACTCAAGCATAGTTGGACGCACTAACACTGTAGTTGCTTGCCGGTAGGTCCACCAGGCCTGACCCTGGAAGCTGGAAAAGGCCCTGGACTAGACCCTGGCTGGGTCATCCAATATCTTAATTTTCATCCAAACCCCCTTGATGCATCCAATGCCAAACAGTTGCCTTGCCCTCATTTTCTTTCCTTTCCTCAACAATGTCAAGCCCCCTTAAGGTAACTCAAACCTTCTCAGAAAACATCTCCCCTCCTGGCCACACAATGAGCCTCCTTCAGCGTTCCTTGCTCTGTGATGCACAGGGTAGATCAGGCTACCAGCTGCCCAGTCAGTTCTTTTTGCTCTAGCTACACAGTGAGGTGATTAAAAAAACTTTCTTAAAACCCCCACCTATCCAAAACACACCAAATCCCTTAGCAGCTCCCAGTGTGACCTTGTCTTTGTAGCCCACCCCTGCTTTCATGCCCTGGTAACCCCTTGTCCCTCTTCCCTCAGATTGGCACAACTCTCTGTGTTGCCGATCCACCACTGAACTCTGTCTACTGCTGCACTCTGGGAGGTTATGCTGCCCAGTAGTAAGGCCGCTAAGGAGATGGAAGTTTTAAGCCTTGGTTGGACAAAGCTGTGCGTGAGTCTGCGAGTGTGACAGCGATGCCAGGTTTGGCACGTGTAGCTTTCACCTGTAGGCGTGACAGGGATATGCCAGCACTTCTGAATGTGGTGAAACCAATTAGGCATGATGCTTTTTATCAGCCAAACTGTTGCGGTGATCTGGCTGGATAGACTCCAGTTGGATGCTAGCATTTGCCTAAGCTCTTGGTGAGGTCTCTGCAGTGGCTAGTCCCTAGTGTGAGCTGGGTGAAATACACAACTACAACTACGGCAACAAAAGGGGAATAGTTAGAAGAAAGGACAGCAAAAAAGCAGAAAAGGCAATAGGCAAAGGTAAACCTGGTGAAGTAAACAAGTTGCAAGGTTAGCTTTATCAGTAAGACCATGCAGGTTGTTATGCTGTACCACTCAAGTTTTGCAAGTTCATGAGCTGGGCCAAAATAACTGGACTTTGGATTAAAACAAAATGAGGAGCTAACATGGGGGACCTCTGCTGTTAACATCATTAACATCAACATGCAATCAAACATGGTTCGTGTCAGATGTAATGTTTTGTCCACTAACAATAAAACAATGTCATTAAAAAGAGAAACTTCATTACCTTGGCAGCTTGGGGGACATCAAGACTAAAAGAATTTCATGCAAAGCCTTGGCTGCTATTTATTTGTAACATTTTTCAGTATGGCAATGGCATTCAACAGAATTTCACATAATGGTAAATACCATTACTCGTAACACATATCACACACTTTTACAACAATATTCCATGGCAGTGTTCATATAATCATTAACACTGAATTAGTATCCATGGCACGAGCCAATGGACCTCTTTACACTCTGAAAAACACCATTATACAGACCCAGCAATAAGTAAAGATGTCAGCACCTGCTCTGATAACAACATTTTGGCGTTAGAGGCCAGATGTCCTTTGGGAGCAGAACAGAGAGGATCAAGTGTCATCACCACAACCAGAACACAATAAGAACAAAATATGAGCAATGAGAAACTTGTAGAGACACAGGCACTGCTGAAAGATGGGATAAAGGGGATGCTGGAAGCGAACACACTACAGTTTGTAGATGAGAATAAAAGCAAACATGCAGTTCTAGTGAGACATTGGCATAGTGCAGGATTATTATCCAAATGGGGCATTATGGGGTTTTGCGATTATCAGTGAAGAGTAAAATTACACAGGGAGTGAGTAAATAAATGTGGCAACAATATGGTGTATAATCATAGGATTTGGACAAAAATATGACACTCAAGTTAAATTTTCAGTAATAGGACACAACTGAAACAACGATGGAACTTTTAAGCATAACAGAGTCAGATTAGAGTGCAAACAGAAGCTGGACTTCTCTGTGATAAGACAATAACAGATCATCAGTGTGACATTGAAACAAAGCTGTCTAAATATCTGACAACAATATCCTTGTAGACTCTCCTCCCCATCAATAGCACTAATATATATAACCTCTTTAGCTAATCTGAACCCCTAATGGATTCTGAGCTCCCTGTTAACACCTTCCGCTGGGATAGTGTTGCATAGGGACAGCTTGGTAACTAGAGAGGGAGTCTATACTATATCAGTCACTCCAACATTAGAGCCATTCTGCAGGGAAATGGTATGGGAATGAATAGGACAAGCCCTAGTAATCCAATTCCTTAAATGTATAGACTGGTATGTGCTGACTGTGGTTAAAAAAATAAGTCCACAATGTAGGGCTGCACGATATATTGCATGTGATTGTCATGCGCATCTCGTCAGAAAAGACGGTTCTGTGATTATTAATAAATCTCCCATCGACTGTTTTCAAATGGAGCGGCATTTAATACACAGAGCCGTAGTTCACGGACAAGCTACGCAATTCGTGCACAGAATCGCAGATGAATCGCCTGTAATATTGGACGTGATATTGCATAGCTTATCAGTGAACTACGGCTCTGTGTATTAAACGCCGCTCCATTTGAAACTGGTGATGGAGATTTATTAATAATCACAGAACCGGCTTTTCTGACGAGATGCACATGACAATCACATGCAATATATCGTGCAGCCCTACCACAAAGACTGAATGTTAAAATTAGTATGTATCTGTGCAACACATCTATATTTCCCATTTAGTTTTATATTGAGAAAGGGCATGGTTTATGTTCAACAAACTGTTCTGTGGGAACTGTGGGAAGGGAACAGGTACTTAAAGAATACACTGATAGTCATAAAGAATAGTACTGCGAGCTATGAAATAGACAAAATGAGGTTATTTGTGTATGGCTTCCCTTAACGTTTCATGCTTAACAAATGACGACAAAAATATCTTCAACTTCCTTTAAACCTGTAATATGTCAAGATTTAAAAGAAAACAATCTAAATAAAAGTCAGTCAAAATTCAATATATCAGTGTTCCACATTTCCATTTTTTTAATAATAAGCCAACAAAAAGCATATCTACTCAATAAAAATTAAATTAACTTAATTTTCATTATTATTGGTCCCTTTGGATTTTCCTTCTCTGTAACATAGGCATGATAATAATCAAATGCAGATTTATAATCCAACAGCACATGATCTGTTTTAAACATCAGTGAGAGTATGGCACCTACATAATCCAAAGACTCTTTCCACCAGTTAGAGAGGTGACTAGGGGATTGCAGTCGGTCTGAGGTCATAATAGGGGGAGCTGCATTTGTGAATGTAAAGTGTGTAAACTTTAGAGGGCTTCAGGGTTGTAGGTGACTCTGTTGTAATTCAAGCAGAAAAGAAGTGGCTCGTGTTACAGCTGGAGTATAGGGTTCACTTTCTATATGCCCCTAACCCCTGCCAGACCACCATCCCGTCATCCCATCTCACGGCCTTAACGCTATGTTAAGGGCACAGGCAGCCAAAAGACCTAAGGCACCTGTCTCTCCTTCTCTAAGCATTCACAGTCTGCATCTGCATATTTTTACCTAGTATTCAGTCATTTTGATATCTTTTAATCCTAGCCAAGATGTCAAAAGATGTTACTCCGATTCACAATGGTAAGTTGAAAATAATGATTTATGAACTTTCCGATTTTACAGGAAATGTCACTTTCACATAATTTGTCTTTGCGTGGCTACATGACGTCCGGCCAAAACTAATGAGCAACATAATAAATACAATAAATCATTCAAAAATGAAACCATATAAAGGAATCTTCTTCCACAACAGGGGAAGACAGTTACCTGCTCAAAAGACATTGAAAAGACATGGATATCTGTCTTTTTAGATTCCTTCTTTCTTTTAGGAGGGGGCGAGTTTTGATATTGATAATGACATTTGCTCTTATAAAATAATTGCACACGGGTACACCTCAAACTATCATATTTATCCATGCTGTAGAACTGAGCTGAAGCTCAACTGACATAATTACCAAAATAATGTTCCTCCGCGAGTAACTTGCAGTTTTACACCGCAGCTACTAGAGGGCCAAATATTCCATACTGCACCTTTACTAAATGGTAAAATGCTCTTTAGAGTAGAGGCATGTATGCGGTTGTGGGTAATTCCTGAGAAGCAGTCTCACACACACAAAACAAGAAAAGTCCACACATTTTTTTTTGTTTTGTATACATACATCTGCAGAGCAGTGGAAGTTAAAAAGGTCTTTTTAATCCTGATCCAATGTCTCTTTTTAGGGACCATTTTTAAATAAGATTGAAGATGCTGGAAAACCAGACTGGCAGTTTTTCTTTGTCCTAAACATGCTCATTTGTGCTCTGTTCACAGAATTCACATTGCCTTAATTGAAAGATGGTATTCCAATAACTCTGGACACCAGTCATTTTTTTCCAAACAGTACTCAGTTGTTGCTCTCTTTTCTGTCACTGTGTCTTGGGCACCACCAAGATTTCATCTCCATCTCGTATACTGTAGGAATGAAGTGCTCGTGCTCCATATTTCATCTCCTGAGGCTCTAGTGCGTAGCCAAGCTGCCGGTCGATATAGTACACACGTATCTTGTTTGGAGGTAGCTGGACCATGGCCCTCAACTGCTTCTTTAGGTCTGCCACTGTCTGATCCAATCTGAGCTCTAGGGGCTCTGTCTGGTCCCCAAAACGCACCTCTACCTGGACATGGCAGAGAGGGCGCAAATCCACCTCTGCAAGTGGGGCTAGGCGGCCATAGCGTGCTACCAAAGTATGGTACCTGAAAAGAGTGGACAGCAGTGAGAAAAAGAGAACCTTCTGAATTTAGCCCATGTATATGCTTTTTTCGCTACTACACCCAGTGACCCATTTATGTTAAGAGAAACTGTTGGAGTCGATTTTAGTTAAGACAGAAAGACTGTCAAGAAACCAAGAATAGAGAGAATATACAAAAGCTCTGTTCTAAAGTGAACTGCCTACCTAGAAAGTATTTACAATCAGCAAAATTATACAGACACAAAGGCCATTATTCCAGACAGTAGGCAGCAACATTTTGCTTCCAAGATAACTTGTAATTGTAACTAATACTGATTAAAAATATTACATTGAATTTTTTTTTTTATTATTTATGCTTGAGTATTTAATTGAGTGCTCCATGGATGGTGTAATTTTGTAGGCCAACCGAAAGTTAGCATCACCCTGGTTCTCTCAGCAAAAAGCTTGACCAGAAGTTCAAAAATGCTAACTCATTCCTGGGTTTTAGAAGTACTTTTTACAGCATTCTACAGTTAGTTTAGCAATATGCTAATCCTATTGGAATCAATTATGTGTCATACTTTTACATTTGGCAATCTTTGTGTAGAGTTGCGGCTTATGTGAATTGTTCCAATTGTTCCAGTTCAGTCAAAAGTGAGGTTTTTGAGTAAAACATTCCAGGATTTTTCTCCATTTAGTGGACTTGAATGGGAGCCAACAGGTTGAAGGTCCAAATTTCAGTTTCAGTGCAGCTTCAAAGGGCTCTACACGATCCCAGCAAAGGAATTTTCTTATCTAGTGAAACGATCGGTCATTTTCTAAAAAAATAAAAATAAAAATGTATATACATTTTAACCACAAATGCTCATCTTGCACTAGCTCTGCGATGCGAGTCCGCGACTTCACGCACTACATAATCACATTGGAAAGGTCACGTGTGGTTAGTTCTTCGTCTGTGTACTTCGGTTCAAAAAGGTAGGGTAGGGCGAAAAACTCCCTCTCCATCATTTTGTCCTCCAACTTCAAAATCGTCAGACATCATTGTTTTTACCTTTTTTTTGTAAAGGGCATTTGACTTTTTTTTCACGTTCGCTTTGTAAACTCTTTGTTGGTACTTACTCACTTACTTATGTCACGTGTCTGACTAAGTAAAGCATGAGGTCGAGCTAGTGCAAGATGAGCATTTGTGGTTAAAAAGTATATACATTTAAAAAAAATTTAGAAAATGATAGGTCATTTTGCTAGATAAGACCCTTATTCCTCGGCTGGGATCACGTAGAATCCTTTGAAGCTGCACTGAAACTGCAATTTAGACCTTCAACCTGTCGGCTCCCATTGAAGTCCACCATATGGAGAAAAATCCTGGAATGTTTTGCTCAAAGACCTTCATTTCTTTTCAACTGAATAAGGGGGCGAGTAAATTATCAGGAATTTTTTATTCTGGAAGTGAACTAATCCTTTAAGATGTGTTTTTGGTGAAATGGTCAGCCACGTGGTCAGGAATTTATTGTGCCATCTGCCAGAAATGAGGTTTTGCAGGGTGGGACGTCTGCATATGTCTGTTTTCATCAAAAGTGTCAATTACCCTCAACTGTTTAAAAAAGACAAATCCTCTGAACAAAAATAATGTCAGTGCACCATGGAAGTGACCAGAGATCTGTGTGTGTTTGTGAGAAGATGCGGTTGTGTATTTGTGGACCAGTTTGTGTGTTTGTGAAGCACAGTGAGTTTTTAAACCGTGAGAAAGTTCTCACCACCACCCCGTTTACCCTCCCTTCTTTCCCATCTTGCTGAAGGATTGTGGGAAAGATAAGAGGAGATCGGCAGGAACAATTAAATAAAATCTCCACAAAAAAGTCTTTTAGCTTTAGAGGGCTACAGTAACCGACACAGCCAATCAAAGTAATTTCCCCAGCCTGTCCAGAAAAGTCTCCCCACAAAGCAGAGCCTGAGCCTGGGTAGGTGCCTGTGGCTCCCTGCCTTCGCCATGGGAATACTGCCCCCTCTATACAAAGTGCCACTCTGTCTGAGAGAAAGAACAGTCTCACTCAAGGGTCTCATTTAGTGTGGCTAAGCTCCTTAAATGAAGGCGAATGGGTGTTCGCTGTGATAACATAGCTGCCTTGGATTCCTTGAACAGTGCTTAGATCAGTCTCTGAGATGGGACCGGACAGTCGCCACCATACAGTGCACCAGGTTCAAAGTAGAGCCATACAGTGAGTCTACTGTAGATACTGCCGTTGTTGATGCCCTCAAAAACAATATGATCTGTTTTCAGGTAGATAACATGTGCACAATCACAATTAGCTCAAAATTTAGATATCTGCAACTTGACATGAGAAATATCTCCTTGAGACCCAAGAGAATTCACTTGTGATTTACCTGTTAGCAATTTGGCTTTTTATCCAAAGCAACTTTAGTACACATATTACAGTGGTAGTCACCCTGGGTGAACTTGAAGTGGGGAACCTGTCTATTTGAAAGGTGCAGCAGAGATACAGAACCTTAGCCTTTGTTCACACTCCACACAACTGCCATTTGTGCTTTCCCATTATTAGTGAATGGGAATCATTTTGCATCAGTTGAAATCAAATCTGTTTTTAAGACAGTGTAGGCAATAACTAGTATATCTACATGGGTTGCTATAGTAATGATGTAGGTGGTTACAAGAGACCAAGAGCATTGTTTTCTTTTCCAACAACTGAGAGTCACAAGACAAAATACCAGTAAAAAAAGCGATATTTCTGTATTTTATGCATACGTTAGTGTCTAAAATATTCACTATATATTTTATGGGTGGGACCCAATGCTATTGAGGACATTAGCAGGCCCGTGACAATATTATAGGTTGTCCCCCCTAACAACAGCCCTAAACCTATGGAAAGAGAGAATTAAAATGAATTCAGACTAGGGCTGCAACGATTAGTCGACATTATCGACAACGTCGACAATAAAAAATTGTCGACAAATATTTTTGTTGTCGAGTAGTCGTTTGATCTCATATGACCTAATGTAAGAGCCTGCAATACTGCGGTTTGACCAGTGTGGCGCTGTAGCGCAAGACTCTAGTTCAGCCCTCCTGGATGCAGATCAAGAGAAGAACACACACACAGCACTTCAGAGCAAATGCATCCAAACTTGAGCGGCGTTTGGATGAATATGTAAATATATATTGCGCGCTTTCCTCTCAGTAACGAAATAAACAACAAAAACTGACAGCAGTGTGAAAGCAACAGTTAAAAATGCATCTGATTACAACGATGTGGATGTTTGCATGAGCTCTGCAGTTCAGTAACGTAACATTACTCCAGTAGAGTTCGGTCACATTATGTTTATTTATATAGTACTTTATGCAATAGATAGCCTTAATTGAAGCAGCTTTACGGTTTAAACATGAAAAACATGAAAGTCAGTGTCGCTTTCAGTTAGAATTACAACTTGATTTTCTGTTATAAAGCAGCTCTCCAGTGTGAGCTAGCTAATGATAAAATATTTTTATTAGTGGGAAAAAAATAAATAATTTCATTAAAGTGACAGTTTGGTTTGCAGAGATCAAAGCTTGATCTAGCTCAGGGCTGTTTTGATCATCATAACCCTAAAAGGTATTTTAAGACATGTTGTGAATAAAATAGTTTATCCAAAGCATCTTATCACTTACCTTTATTTTGTTTCTTATCTATATGACTTACAAAAGGAGATGTTAGGCAGAATGTGCAAAATGTGTCATTCAGTTACTTTTTCATGTAGCTAATTAAATGGTGAGAGAGTGTCTCTGTCTGTCATCTCATTTTGTGTGCCAAATACATCTATTTTTATAATGAATTGGTAACATTACAATAAGGTATCATTTGTTAACATTAGTTAATGTATTAATTAACATGAATGAACAATACATGTATTACATTTAAGTATTAATCTTTGTTAATGTTAGTTAATAAAAATACAGTTGTTCATGTTAGTTCACAATGCATTTATCAATGTAAAAAAAAACAACTTGTGATTTTAATAATGCATTAGTAAATGCTGAAATTAACATTAAGATTAACAAATGCTATAGAAGTATTGTTCATTATTAATTCATGTTAGGCAAGGCAAGTTTATTTATATAGCACATTTCATACACAAAAAAAATTCAAAAACACAAAAGTGCTTTACATAAAAGGAAGTGAAATAGTCATTAAAAATAATAATCACAACAATACAATAAAAACAAGGAAATTATATAAAAATTTATTTAAAATGAATTTAAAACCGTTACGAATAGAAAATGATTATACATAAAATACAGTGCAGTCATGTTAACTAATGAACCTTAATGTAAAGTGTTACCAATTAATTGTGTAATAATTGTAATTACATAATATGCTTTTCTAAAGCTGAACTGACCTTTATTTATGTTAGAATATGTATAACTTAATATTCTAACTAATTGCAAAAACTGAATAATCAATCAAAGTCTACTGATTAATCAGTGAAATAATCGACGATTAGTCGATTAATCATTCTAATAATCGTTAGATTAATCGATTATCGAAATAATCGTTTGTTGCAGCCCTAATTCAGACATAGCTGTAGACACTACCGTGCATTCTTTATGACGCTAGGTGTCCTGAGTGACAATAAAAAGTACTTGGAATTTGAACTGATTGCTCAGACTGAAATACATAAATATAAATAATAATAATAAATAAATAAATACATTTGCTGCCTGTTTGAAGAAAATGTTATTAACCCAGGTTCTGCACCTCAAGTTATCAAGTCCAGTCAACCTCAGTGTAGTCACCACTCACCACTATACCATTAAATTAATTAAAACTGCAGCAAATGCATTAAATGTTTAATGGAAACTTGTCTACATGTTGTCTATTAGGGGTGGCACGGTACACAGATGTCACGGTTCGGTACATACCTCGGTTCGGGGGTCACGGTTCGATACGATTTCGGTACAACATGAAAAAAACAGAAATCTACTATGCTCAGTTTCTTTTCATTTATTTTGAACAGACAGTAGTGCAAATTAAAAAAATGTCCATCTAGATGTGAAAATACTACATATTATTACATGTTATATATATAAAATCTGTTTTGTTTTCACAAATAAAAGCAGACCTTTATACAGTGATTATTAATAAGACAATAAGTGTTTAAAGTTGATTCTGCTGGTATAAGGAAACAGTTGAAGTGATCGCGTCTCACACACACACACACACACACACACACACACGCGCGCACACACACATACACACACACACATCAGTTCCAGCATTGCTAACTTGACAGCCAGTTGGTACTTTATCAAAATAAAATACAGTGAGCCAAACATCAGCGCGGCCTCCTCTGTGTCACCGTCAGTGATGGGAATAACGGCGTTATAAATAAACGGCGTTACTAACGGCGTTATTGTTTTCAGTAACGAGTAATCAAATGAATTACTGTTTCCCCCATTATAACGCCGTTACCGTTACTGCCAATAAAATGCGGCGTTACTATAATATATTATAATATTACTATAATTTTATTTTTCAGTTCATTTGAATGGATGCGCAGTGTAGCTGTATTTGACATAGGGCACTGTCAACTCTAATGTGAATGCGCACGACTCGCCGTCGCTTTGTCTCACACACACACACACACACACGCGCGCGCTCAGAAAGATACAAAGCGAGAGAGTCTTACATAACATGCAGAATTGATGCGCTACATGTAAACGATATTCTTTGTTGTATTTTCCTGTCAATATAACAGAGTTCCTTTGGAATTCTTCAGCTTTTAAGAACTGCCGGGTTCTCTGGTAGTGGGCGGAGCTAATGCGCAAACGACAATCTCATTGACTGGCGCTCACCTATTATCATCCCTGTTTTGATTTCAGCGAATCAATTCGAGCGAACGCAGACAAAGTGATTAATATTCATGAACCCAGCAGCTCAATAATCAATAAGTGCGTTTTATATTGCTATTAGTAGTAGAATTCGTAGTAGTTTTGTTATCTTATCAGTATTATTTTTAGTCCCCCCCCCCTTTTTTTATAGAGACACTAAATGACAAACAATATCTTAAGCACTACCACCAGTCCTAAGTTCAGTCAACATGACACATATGCATTCATACTGGGTTATTCTAATTACTAAAGTTCTATCATCATATAATGCTAAATTATCATAATATCATATTATAATGCTTGACTGACTGATGCTAAAGTGTCAGATATAAAAAAAACTGCCATTTTACAAACATAAGCTTTATATATATATATATATATATATATATATATATATATATATATATATATACACTGTATGTAATATAAAATAATTAATATTAGTCTGGTGAGTAAACTAAAAAAATTACTAGCCAATGGCAATTCTATTGCCAAGGTGTCCATAGAGGGTTGATAATATTTACAATAAAATAGTGTTGGTTAGTGTACAATGTTTTATAATAATAATTTATCCTATTTAGTGTCCATTTCATTCAACGTATTTAATATTGGGGGCATCCAAGTTACTTGACATATTTGAACTTTTTTTTTTTTTTTAAAGTAACGCAATAGTTACTTTCCCTGGTAATCAGTTACTTTTAAAATGATGTAACTCAGTTACTAACTCAGTTACTATTTGTGAGAAGTAACTAGTAACTATAACTAATTACTTTTTTAAAGTAACGTGCCCAACACTGGTCACTGTTGGCATTCGCTGTTCTTCTGCTGGCGGTTATCAAACAGCGTTGCATTGCTGCGGGCGCCCCCTTCTGGATTGGGGGTGAATTGCCTGTATTCGTCGTAAGGCATCATGCACCGAACCGAGATGCATGTACCGTGATGGTTCGGTACGAATACATGTACCGTGCCACCCCTATTGTCTATGAATCCTTCTATCTTGACATCTTTAGCATCGACATCCACCATGATGGATGCTAAAGAGCCTGGTTACGCAATCCACTTATCTTCTTAAATTTCTCATTGTCCGTAAAGAGTGACGCACTTAGATTTTCCCTATACATTGGCCTTCTTACATTCTTGTAGGCCCCATGTTGTCTTTCACTGTCAAAATGTCAACAAGGTCCCAGGCTATGGTTACTCAAAGACAGTAAGACCAATAGCCCCTTTCATTTTCTTCACACTCTCCTACTGTCATCCCTGTCTTTGCATCCCTCCCCTCTGCTATCTCTGTGTGAAATGCCCCTCTGTGTTTCCCATTCCTCCAAGAGAGGATCAACATGCCCATGGTCACGGCTCAGGTTTTAGTTACTCAAAGGCTGTTAAATATATAGAGCTCCTTCATCTATTTAGCGGCCTCCCTCTTTCCTACATACACTATAACAAGTGTACCTCACAGCCTTGGTACAATTAAACTAAAGTTGAAGTATTTAACACTTTTTGTTAATAGGACAGTACAAAAGCTATTTTAGTGCATATAAAGTAGTTTTGGAAGGATATTCATAGGTATACCCTAAACAACATATATAGGCCTGATCTAGGAAATCGTTGTGAGCAATCAAGCAGTGAAAGGTTTGAATTACACTAGCCAGCACTCAAATCTCAACATCTTCTCAGCTTTATAAAGATAACAGTCTCATGCCTACTTATACCTAAAGTTTATGTCTAAGCAACCGTAAATGCGACTAAGGTTACGGTGAAATCACTTTGAAAGTCTCTCAAATGGTTCTAACCATGCTACCACAGATTGAGTCTCATATATTAGGCTGAATGGGTCTCTACACCAGTTACGTCTCATGCATTCAAAGAGGGCCCGGTCCAACGGTGTGTTTGAGGTCAGGGAGGCATAATTTCTTTCTGCCCATCTCTTTCTCTGTTTCTCAGATCTTTGTCGTCTTTCAGGGTTTTATCACAGAGTCAGTAACATAGCCTAAGCTCTGATCTGCGCCCGAAGGGTGGGGGAAAGAGCAGGCTGGGTTCAAAGAGGGGGCAACCTTAACCCATATCTAGAGTTTACCATCTACTTCTGCACCTGCCCTTTCACCCTCCAGTGCCAACTCTCATCTCAACCTCATCCCTCTGGGAAAATGGCTTTCCCTCCTGAGAAACAGACAGAAAGGGACAGAGAGAAAGAAACAGAGGATGGGGATGGAGTGAGGAGGTCAGAAATGAGGGTCAGTGTTCCCTGGTTTTAGTTTACCTAGGTGTTGAAAAGAAAGTCTCTGAAGAAGTGGTCCCGGTGGGCACAGGAAGAAATAAATGAAAAATCGAGTTGTTAAGGAATGGTTCACCCAGTCTTGAAAACGTTCTCATGTCTTTTGAAACACGTTCGATTTTCTTTCTTTTTTCAAACAATGACAGTAAATGGTGACCACAGCTGTCAATCAAAATTTTATTCAGATTTCCAATAAATAACTGCATACATTTCAGTGTGTTCTTTACAATTGCACAGCTTCAGAAGACTTGGAATATAGTGAACTATTTGTATGAACAACTTTTATAAGTGGTCCCCATCTACTTTAATTTTATGGAAGAGAGCAGCTCAGACTGCAGCTTAATCTGCTAATGTTCTGCTTCTCCATGATGTTCCACAGAAAAAAATATACAGGTTTAGAAAAACAAGAAGCTGATTAAATGATGACAGAATTTTCATTTTTAGGTAAACTATGTGCCCGGCACGAGACATAAAAAGTGACACACACACACACACACAAAAAAAATAATGCCGTAGCCTGAATTAAGAATTTGTTCCTGCAACCTATTAAATTGTGGCGACGTTGTGCTAATTTGTTCCCATCTTTTAATTGAGTTCAATCATGTCCATAATTTAACTAAATCGGGGAACAAACGATTGCTGTGCAATGAATTCTTAATTGGTGGTTTTTATGTATTTATGCTGTGGTATTTAGTGTTTAGTTTTTCCTACACGTCATGTGTGGAGCTCCTTACTTTAGTTGTACAAAATTTCAAGTGGGATGAATGTCAGTGTTATCATGGGCACATCTGTTTAAGAGTGGATTATTTTTAACAGTTGTTAAAAAACCTCTCTTTAGTATCTGGTACTTTAGACTGATGATAAAAGGCCAGTATTTCTGAGAAAGGCCCATTTCCACCTCATCTCTAGTTTCCGACCTTCTATAGCTGGAGCGGGAACTGTGTCATAACTGTTTAGACAACTTAATCAATTCACTAGGTCTGAGAGCCATTCCAGAACAAAGGCAACAGCATCTCCATCGCTTACCGGAAAAAACAGGAAGGACTGAGTCAGGGACGTCATTCCATCCCCTTTTGAAAAAATCCTCCAGCTAACTCAATCCCCCCCAAAGCAAATGAAAAGGGGCAGGAGAGAGGAACAGGGAGGGAGAGAGGGGGATATAAGGAGGGGAAGAACGAATAAAGCTGCCACCTTGTGTATCGATTTTCTGATTGGAGTATTCCAGTACAAAGGCGTCTTTGAGGAGGGAGAGAGTGGACACATTGTCTCCCAAAGGTTAGAATCCCCTGCTGGAAGCTGGGGCTTGCCGCAGTCACTGAAAAAGTCCTCCGCACATTCTCCTAGGTTAGGTGGAATGGGGTGTGCTAAGAACGTGGGTGATCCGTTTTCCGTGTCTTTGACCTGCAAAGACCCTCCAAAATATCCACCAAAAAGCCCACCAAAATATCCCCCGAAAGTCCCCCAAAAAACAGAAGCAATGAGGGAAGGGGGAAAGCCAGAAGACATGAGGGATGGGAGAGTTAAACGTCACCTGGATAACTGGAGACGCCAAACTAAAGAAAAGGAAGTGAAAGGAAAATAGGTTGGAATGTGTGGATGGCCACCATGAAACTTAAAACATGGCCAAAGAGAGAGAGGCTTTTTGTGCTAAACCGGAAAGAGGTGTTGGGCTCTCGAAATGTTACGATTTTATTACATAGCTGCAAAATTTAGTTTCAACTAAAGTTAACAATGTTCTATAGAAAATTATACTTACAAGCAATACTGACAAATAAAATACTGCAAGGACTAAACTAACCTTTAATGTCTGTGGAACAACTGTATGAGAATGTAACCTAAATTACAGCATAACACTTGTTCAGTAAATTATTCAGAATTTAATAGATAATATTTAATTGTATACACCAGGGCCGGAGTGGGACTCATTTTCAGTCCTGGAGTTTCATGCCTTAGACCGCCCACCTTTTATTTTTGTACTTTTCAGTGCCGCCTTCGCGCTTTCTATTATCCATTGTTTTTTATCTATTATTTTTTGCTCGCATATCTCCAACAATGACATAATTTTTTTTTGTTTTTTGAGTAAGGTGCTGCTGTCAGGGGAGTCAAAAGATAATTATGTCATCATTAGGGTTGCCAATTAACTTCAGAAATGGAAAATAAGGGAGAATTGTGATTCTTTATCTTATTCTTTTAGAAAATAGTGTTTATTCTTGTAGAAAATAATTTTTTATTCTTTAAGAAAATAAGGGACAGAATAAGGGATGTTCCAAAATATTTGTGCTGTACCATAATGTAGGCTGTATGCCTGCAGTTAAAAAAAGTTCTCAGAAATAATCACAATTGTTTTGCTTAACCTATTTATGTACAATTATTCTAAAAATAATTTTAATGTCAAACAAAAAATTTCATTGGCCTGAGTAAATTGTACTATTATAGAATTGTGACTTCACAAGCGTAGTAATATAGGAGGTGAAAATACTGTGAAATTACAAATGGCATGAAATTTGAAAGCATAACAACTGAAGGTCTATGTGAAACGTCAGTCAATCAAGCATTTTTTTAAACAATGGCACTTAAAGTTTTGAACTAAAATATTATTGCAACCATATAGCCTTTGAATTAATGAAAATGCATATTTTTCAGTTAAAGAAAACTTAGAGAGTGTGGGCCGCTTCTGGTGCTTGGATTTGTACTTCAATAATGAGGTCCAAGTTTAAGAACAGCTTACGCTAGAAGTTCTTTTTTTTAAATGTATTTTTCCCTCTCTATTTAACAGCATTAACTTACAATGAAAGACGTCTTCCCTCAGGTAGATTAAATGTTTTCCTGTCGTGCTGGATGTTGGGCTCATGATTAATAAGTTGTTTGCATTTGGCCCAAACTGATTTGGCAAAATCAAATTTCGGATGGTTGAAGGCGCGAATCCCGCTCGCTGTGAAGCGGGAGCAGCAGAGGTTTCCACTTGGTCTTAAAGCCTTCCACCAACGGCTACGTTCACAAATAAAACGATGATTTGCGCAAAAAGAATGATTAGTTAACAATTGAGAATTTGTTACTGATATGGTCTGGTGAAAATAATAATATGGGCTGCAAGAAAATAATAAATAAAAAGAATGGGGCTGCTATGAGTGCAGGTAGTCTACAGCATAGTTCAACGCAGTGACATAACAACACCGGCCCTCGCGGCCAAAAAATCAGACCAGCCCACCGGGAATCCTCCCGGTGCTCCCGATTAGCCAATCCGGGCCTGGTATACACTCTAAAAATGCTGGTTTAAATAAAACCCAGCGCTGGGTAAAATATGGACAAACCCAGCAATTGGGTTGTTTCCAACCAACAGTTGGGTTAAATGTTTAACCCAACCTTCTGGGCAGTAACCCAACCGCTGGGTCAAAACAACCCAATCGCTGGGTTTTATTTAACCCAGCATTTTTTAGAGTGTATGAACAAGAAACTAGTGCTCATTATAGTCATTATGAAATTAAAATTCATCTATGTTTTCTGAAAGCCTATTATAGATCTTATTTTGAACTCATTTTGGCATGTTGTTACATCTTTTATACCTCATAATTTTTAATACAAATATTTTAACTTGATTTTCCATTGAAACAACAGAATTCTGTCTGTTGACATTTGCTGGACTCTAATAATTTTGTCCGATTAAATCCCACCCCTTTGTTACAATCACGTGCAAGCTTGCATTCAGATCTGCCTCCATCCAATCAACAGCCGCTCCTGCTTTTTTTTTTTTGATGATACGTTTCCCTCAATGTATTTCACAATTTATTCTTCTGATTTATTGTGACTTTTGAACCTTTGTAAAATGGTCCATTTGAAGGTCCCTCTATATGTTTCTATATAGACCTATTTTATGGTTATCAAAAAGTTAACCAAAAAAAAAAAAAATACAGTACTTTCTTAAAGGATGTTTATATACTGTAAATAATTAAAAGACAGCCTTTTAGTAAATTTGGGAAAAAGGATAACATTGGTTATGGGTAACAGATAAGACCCGAGTCTGCAGTTATGAGGGAATAAAAAGAAGCATATTTTTTAGATTTATATGATAGGTTGATTAAATAGGATATATTTTAATACATAGACACCAGACATTTGGGACAACTATGTACAGTACATCACTGGGATGTACTGTACATAGTTCTCTAAAGAAACAAAAAAAGAGACAGAGAGTTGTGTATATGAAGTGTGGTGGTGTGGGTGGGTCACCTTTGGGGTAGCTCATCCTCAGGGCAGTCCAGGTGGTAGCGGATGAAAAAGCGTTCTGCATCCTCTCTTTCTCCATCAGTGACAACACTGCCGTTCAATACAGTCACGTGAGGCAAGCTTACAAAACACAGAAGAAGGACAAGTGTGTGAGGGAGAGAAACAGAAAGGACATGGAATGCATGGATGTGGACAATTCCATATTTGTGGCCACATTGATTTGTGCAATCATTTCCAACAATACTTAAAATTTGCAAATTCCAAAAGTGGCTACTTTTGTGTACGGTTACTTACTGTGCTACCATAAGACAACGTCTCTCCTGATCAGTGTAGGGCTGCAGTAAAGGAATACCCATCAGTCTGACTTCTTGAAGCTTTGGGAAGGAATTCAATTTCTCAATGTCCTCCCAGCAACTTAAACCTAAATGACACAACACCTACATTTCTGTTAATAATCCATGTAAGTGGATAAAAATAAAATCCCCCCCCAAAAAAATCAGTACATTTTTAATTACTCACCCACGTCGTTCCAAACACATTAGACTTGGGTTCATCTTCAAAACACAAATGAATGCATATTAATGAAACTTCTGTCCCTCTATGCAACACTCCATGCAACCAAAACGTTGACAGTTGAAGCATCATAGTTTTAGTGGAATGTACTTTAAATGGAGGGACAGAAATCTCATTGAAAATATCATTTGTGTTTCCAATATGAACAATTATCTTATGGTTTGGAACAATATGAGGGTGAGTAATTCATTTTTGGATGAACTAACCCTTTGATACTATATGATTATTTAGAATAGGTACTTAAAAATATTTATTACCCAGAACCACAGAAATTAGATGACCTACTGAATAACAGAAGACGAATATCAGAAAGCTACAGTGGAAGTGAAGAGTTTTAATGAATAACGGCTTCCATTTTGGTATTTTCCTCATATAAATCTATTGTATTACTTAAAGGGATAGTTCACTTTGAAATTAAAATTTGGTATCTATCAGCTTACCCCAAGGGCATCCAAGATGTAGGTGTCTTTTTTTCTTCAGTAGATCCAATTTTGATGTTTTTAGGTCAAACCGTTCTAGTCTGTCAGTCATATAATGGCAGGTATAGGTCACTGTCTCTATAAGAGGGAAAAAGAACATGCACAGAGAAATCCAAATTAAACAATTCCCCATCGTAACTACACATTGATGGCCTAAGACACGAAACGAGCGGTTTGTGTGAGAAAACGAACAGTATTTATATCGTTTTTTACCTCTTGTACACAACCATGTCCAAGTGATCTGAGTGCGCACACACATCCGGTGTGTGACGTGTGTGTGCGTGCGCTCTGGCTCACGCTGCATTCACACGGGGCGTCGGCGTCAACGCTTGACGGAGGGCGTGTCTGAAGCGTGGTGCTGACGCAACTTTTCAAGCGCCAATGGAGGCGTCAGCCAATCAGATCGCCTCATGCAAATACCCAATCCCGTTCATGCAACACCAGAGAAGTATGTGATTGGTTGTTGTAACTATGACGGCGCGTCAGCACCACGCTTCAGACATGCCCTCCATCAAGCGTTGACGCCGACGCCCCATGTGAATGCAGCGTGAGCCAGAGCGCGCGCACACACACGTCACACACCGGATGTGTGTGCGCACTCAGATCACTTGGACATGGTTGTGTACAAGAGGTAAAAAACGATATACAGTGTCCTCCACTAATATTGGCACCCTTGGTAAATATGAGCAAAGGCAGCTGTGAAAATAAATCTGCATTGCTTATCCTTTTTAGCTTTTACTCAAAAAATTCACAAAATTCCAACCTATCATTGAAGTAAAACAATTGTAAGTGGGGCGGGGGAACTCATTGTGAAATAAATGCTTTCACTATTTCATGTTGGCCACAATTATTGGCACCCAATTATTGCAACGTCCTTTTCCCAGCACAACAGCTCTGAGTTTTCTCCTATAATGCCTGAAGAGTTTGGAGAACACCTGATAAGAGATCAGAGACCATTTTCTTCATACAGAATCTCTCCAGATCCTTCAGATTCACAGCTCCATGACAGTGCTGCTTCTCTTCAGTTCACCTCACTCATCTTCTACAGGGTTCAGGTCAGAGGACAGAGACAGCCATGGTAAAATATTCATTTTGTGCTCAGTGACCCATTTTTGTGTTTATTTTGATGTTTGTTTTGGATTGTTGTCCTGGTGGAAGATCCAAACACGGCCCATTATAAGATTTCTAACAGAGGCAGTCAGGTTTTGATTTTTTATCTGTTGGTATTTGATAGAATCCATGATGCCATGCATCATGGATTCTATCAAATACCAACAGATAAAAAATCCATGATGCCATGCATCTGAACAAGATGTTCAGGACCTCCAGCAGAAAAACAGGCCCACAACATTAAAGATCCAGCAGTATATTTAACCGTGGACATGGGGTACTTTTTTATCCCTGTTTGTACTAAACTCATCTGGTGGGTTTGCTGCCAAAAAGCTCTTTTTTCAGTTTCATCTGACCATAGAAGCCAGTGCCATTTGAAGTTCCAGTCGTGTCTGACAACTGAATTTGCTGGAGTTTGTTTTTGGATGAGTGAGGACAATTTTTCTTGAAACCCTCCCGAACAACATGTGGTGATATAGGGGATGTTTGATTTTTTTTTTTTTAGGTTTCTGACCCCAAGACTCAACTAATCTCTGCAATTCTCCAGCTGTGATCCTTGGAGAGTCTTTGGCTACTCAAACTCTCCTCCTCAGCGTGCATTAGGATGATATAGACACACGTCCTCTTTCAGGCAGATTTTTAACATCTTTAGTTGATTGGAACCTCTTAATTATTACCCCGATGGTGGAAATGGGGATTTTCAATGTTTTAACTCTTTTCTTACAACCACTTTCTATTTTGTGAAGGTATAAGGAAAACAACAACAATCTTGTTCTTCACATCAGAAATATATTTTTTGTTTTTTCTCATTGTGATGGATGATTAAGGGAATTTGGCCTTTGTGTTCCTCATATTTATAATCCTGTGGAACAGAAAGTCATGGCTGGACAATTTCATGCTCCTAGTCACCCTGGTGTGCTAAAAAAATTAAATATGAATGGGAATATACTTCAGAGATATTTTACTCATAAGAATTTCTAGGGGTGCCAATAATTGTGGCCAACATTCATTGGAGAAAAAAAGTTATTTCACAATGAGATTTTCTCCCCACTTTCAATTGTTTTACTTCAATGATAGGTTGGAATTTTGTGAATTTTTTGAGTGAAAGATCAAAAGGATAAACAATGCAGATTTATTTTCACAGCCGCCTTTGCTCATATTTATCAAGGGTGCCAATATTAGTGGAGGGCACTGTAAATACTGTTTGTTTTCTCACACAAACCGCTCGTTTCGTGTCTTAGGCCATCAATGTGTAGTTACGATGGGGAATTGTTTAATTTGGATTTCTCTGTGCATGTTCTTTTTCCCGCTTATAGAGACAGTGACCTATACCTGCCATTATATGACTGACAGACTAGAACGGTTTGACCTAAAAACATCAAAATTGGATCTACTGAAGAAAAAAAGACACCTACATCTTGGATGCCCTTGGGGTAAGCTGATAGATACCAAATTTTAATTTCAAAGTGAACTATCCCTTTAAGAAGACTTAGAGTACAGTGCATGAACCATGTGTGGACCACTAAAGTTTTGGCTAGTGATGTTCTCAATTTTGTTTAAATTATAAATTAACCTACATAGTAAAGGTTAATGCTGCAACTACCTAGAAGTGTGTGTGTCTGTGATGATATTCTTTCTACAGAGATGATGTTCATGCAATCCAGCACCTGAGTTGTGTAGGTTGATGCTGCGCAGGTTGGGAAAGAGTCTCTGTAGGGAGTCCTCAGGCTCGTGGATAGACGAGAGGGAGTTGTTTGCCAGGATAAGAGACATCATGCCTGTATACATGAGGCCCAGCTTGCGCACCTCCGCCCAATCCTGCAGCTGGTTATCTGTGATATGCAGCAGGCGCAGGGACGGACACAGCGTAGATGACACGCTCACCCTCTCATAGTCGTTCAGACACAAAAACAATTCCTCCAGCCTACATACATACAACCACAAGAAAAAGAAGAAAAGTTTTAGTGTATGACAAAATTACCCATTTTCACAACTAGTGGGATGCCACAGCACAGTGCTAAAACAATAGCTCCATTTTAATAGAAAATGCATTAAAATAGATTAGAAATACATAAAAACAGTTAGTTTGGCATAATATTTGATTTGTTAATATGATTTAATTTCTTAATAAAATATTTTAACAAAACCGCTTCACTGTTTGGTGTAACATTGTCTCTATTTATATTTTCCTATAAAACTGCACACCTAAATCATAAATAATGTATAAAAACACATTCACAAACACATTAGATGGTTCAGACCAAGGCTACTTCAATGTTAAACACACACACTTACTCTGGGATCTCTCGTGTAAGTGCATGCACCATGTCCCAGGTGACATGTGTGTTATTGAGCACGAGGCGGCGGAGGCCTGAGAATGCTTCAGCAGATCCAGGCTCTAGACTCGATCCTCTCAGTGGATTCATACTCAGATTGAGAAAGTCTAGGTTAGGGATGTTACACAGGATCTTACTTATCTACAGAGGAGAGAGAAAAAAAGAGAAAAGAGACCGAACCCAAGCAGTTTGTCTTGTCAAGCCTGTGTCAGGTAGCAGACCTCGATTTCACAGTATTTTTGAATATTACAGTATAACATATGCTTAAATTAAGCTTTAGTAAAGTTGTTTTTTTTAAATGAAGTAAAGGTATATTTATAAATTAGTTTCATGAACAAAAATGCATAAAACAGCATTATTTTTGTCAACAGCAAATTTGTGTGAAAAGAGATGAGCCAGATGCAAAATCTGTCTCTTATTCAAAATTCCATATCACACGGATTCCTCATCTGTGAAATGTTGTCAAAAAAATGGTACATGTGACCGATTGTACAGTAAGTGTTACCTTACCTAACAATACAGTTAGACAAAACCTGTGATTCAAGCACATTTTTCTCACCTCTCCCCAGTCTTTTAACTGGTTGTGAGAGAGGTCTAGCTCAACCACGTGAGCACAGAAAGTGGCCACCTCCTCCTCATCTCCGGCCTCCGTGATTCCACAACCATCCAGAACCAGAATGCTGGGCAGATTCAGACGATCTTATACACACAGAGGGAGATATAAACTGCCTTTAAATAACCAATTAATGTACAGATGAAAATTCATTAGAATTTGAAGAAGTTACAACCACCCGTATAGGGTTTAAAAAAAAAAAAAAACACTTTATTTACAGCATTTCACTTAATATCTTCAGAAAATTCTTAGATTTTGGCCCTAGAATACATTACTATAATGATAACACTGTGCTCTTCAACAGATGCAACAAAACAATGTTAAATGGCAATAATCACTGTCTCAGGATCCAGACTCTATCTAACACACCCTCTTTAACTAGCAGGCTCAGCATTTCACCTACGGCCAAAAATAAAACTGACCTTTAACAGGTGAACCCTGGGGACTCGACCGGATCACCACTCCAACTCCTGGCCCACGGCAGTATGGGAAGTTTTCCGGGCTGTACTTCTCACTGATCACCTGCACTAAAGTGCGTCCTTCTGTCTCCTCTGACTCCATCTCTCCTCTCCTCCCACTCTCACACCTTCAGCTGAGCAAACACAGAAGAGTCGCGTGTGTTTAGGTGAATGTAGCATCAGTTCCAGTGAAACAAACAGTTATCAGGTTTATCAGTTATGTCGACTGAGTGGACAGGCATGTGCTTGACAGAAACGATTTGCGAAGAGGCTTGTCTGGAATTTTCAACCAGGGAAAAGATTAGTACAAGTTTCAAAGAGCTTACATTTAGGTCAATAACATTTAACAGTGTCCATGTAAAAAAAAAAGGACAAATCTTCTAAAAAAAACTAGTTTAAAAACATGCAGAGTTATAGAAATGTGCTATTCATATTCATGTTGGTTTTATAAAGTTTTGAAAAACTTTTGAAAAACAAAGTTCAATGACTCTAAAAATGTCAAGTAAAAAGTAAGAAAAAACACTCCTTACATCTTGAATACATAAGGTGTACACACCTTAATCATCAAATTGTTTTTTAACATTTGTTTTGGGGGTGAAAAAAAAAATCTTCAAAATTCATTTTTTCTGCTTGTTAACACCAGATGATTTTAATTTTGGACAAAAGTGTTTTAACACTACTAAAAAGTGAAAGCACTTTCTTAATATATTTTTATAAGAAATAATAATAAAGGACTTGCATTTTAATCTATTTTGAATAAACTGATAAGACAAAAAAGGATTGTCATGTCACTGACCCTTTGTCACATGCACCAGTGTTCAAATAATCAAAAAGCTCATACTCTAAAAAGCAACTGATTTCTATATTAAGAAACAATGTTACAAGGTTAAAGTCAAAAGAGTGAAATCTGTTGACTCACATTTGATCTGGAGGTCAAATAGGAGCACATTGATGGTGGGCCTCCTGCCAAACAGCATCCAAGAATGGGTCTCTTAACCTGCGGTCTTGTGGGTCAGGGCCGGTGGTGTCCCACAGCCCCTGACTCAAAAATAGCAAGAGTGGAAGAATAGACAGAAATGGACAAATGAGATGATGCACATGTGTCACATGGAAAGCTTGTGGTCACAGAACAATCATTCTTCTATCCCTTTATGATGCCTATACAAATGAGGTAACACTACTGGTATGTATTACACTGGTATGGAAAGGTCTGTCCTTGAAATCGGATCCAATGACGCTTTGTCCGACTCCCATATGTTGCTGTTTTACACAGAAGCACAATGGGAAAACTCCAGTGGTGCAAACGGATGTTTGAGCATATGTATGAGCCTCTTCTAGACAGATGAATCTGTAAGTGTAAAGAGATCTTTATTGCTAAAAGATTGGCCTGCTGATTTATTCTGTCTGTGGGTTTCTTTCCATGAGCAGAAGAGTGATCTAAATCTAATCCAGCACAGACAGATACCTGTCACAATCTTCTGTGAAGTCCACTCAAAGTACACCTCACAAACCACACTTCAAAGCAAGAGTAATCTTGCTCCAAAACCTTGTCAGTCCAGATCAGACAAAGTTTTTTTTTTCTTTTGAGAGAGAGAAAAAAACACCTGTGGCTGCATTCCTATTAGAGACCAAACATTTTTGTTTATGTAACTAATATATGAGTGATATACAGAACCAATTTGTAATTACCGTTTTATTTAACTTTTTTTAAACAGTTCTTTATGATAAGCTCCCATTAAATAAAATGCATTAAATAACAATAATGAGAAATACATTCATATCTTTGTTTTGTTCAAAAAATTTAAACTGTCCATTGTTGATTAATATTAGGTCCATTTATTAATATTACCAGACACAACTTTTGATTTTAATAATGTACACTGCCCTCCAAAAGTTTGGAAACGCCCTAGAAAAGTGGGGTTTTGGACAATATTGACATGAATCCTTTTTAATTTGTGATAATTTTGCACTGATAAGGGACAACACAAACTAAGAAAACATATTTTAATACATAAACAGTTTATACATAGAAAAAACATACATTTTAAATGTAATATTTGTAAACTATCTGACCTAAATTGTGTTCTAATTGGTTCATTGTATTCTAAACTTAATTGGCAATCAATTGTTGAAGCTATTAAGGTGTGCTGACCCAAAAATCTTTTAAAAACCTGGGTCAAGTTTAAACCAGTAACCATCACAGCTGGCAAAGGGGCATGTCTGACTTTGACATGTATATATTGCCATTATTATGTAATCAAAATGAAAATGATTATTGCTGGTCTTCAATGATAATGTCAAGTTACTTTAATGTACAGTATTTGCACCAAAAAATTATAAGGATTTATGCTGATATCGTCCAAAACCTCACTTTGCCAGGGGTGTTTCCAAACTTTTGGAGGGCAGTGTATAAGTAAATGTTAAACAATTTACATAAATAAGATTAATAAATGGTTTAGAATTATTTATCATTGTTAGTTCATGGTAACTAATGTAGTTGGAACGTTACTGTAAAGTGTTACAAAAATGTTGGACACTTCAGGACTTGGCTACTGCATTTTAATCATGCTAAAATCCACAAAATAATAAAGTCGGCATGAAATGGAAATTGCAATGGCTTTACTTTTCTATTGTGATGAATATCTGACTGAAACAGCTTCTCGAATAAGAAAAAATGTAGGTCGTTGAACTTGATTTTGTCTTTCAGGAATTGATTGGATCGTTGTTGTTTGCTAATTGCTGTGAAAGGTTTCTTCGCAACTGTCAAAATTATGTTTCAAAAACATTTAAAAAAAAGGAATCAAATAAAATCTGACAAACAAATGTGTTTGGCTGTGAAAAATGAAAGGTGGGTTGGCTCTTTTAACTGTAAGGCAGGACTACAACTGTTTCTCGTTTGAGAATGAATGTTTGTTGCATTAAAGTCTGTGTAAACCTGAAATTGCGACATACTTTACTTCACCATTGTTACATATTTCCAAGTGAAACAGTATATTACAAACCGCTTGTCCTCTGCAGAGTCAAATGCTATATTAAATGTTAAAAATAGAAGGTGGAGCTTGATTTCATCACCCCTCCTAACTAGGGGCTAAAGGATGTTCTGCCCAAACCATCAAACTGACCTCATCAAAATACCTTAAACAAATCTTTAGGTGTGTTCGACTTGAAGCGGCGCTGCGCAGAATAATCAGTGTGTGACATCAAATACCGCGAGAGCGATAAGAGAGCAGACGGATCCTTAAGCTTTCGAATCGCTCTCGCGGTACTGTGATGTCACACACTGAACATTCTGATTATTCAAGTTATGAAAATCTTTATTCAAGTCGAACACACCTAGTGACTAATTGAATAAAGATTTTCATATTTTTCCCTGTGGATTAATTTGATAGTTCACAATTAATCTTGATTAAGATTAATTGTTCACTACAAGACTATAATGAATGCTAGCAAATAAGGCAAATATTTATTTAAAATAAGCTACTTTTCCATCATCCTTAGACCTGATATTGAAGAACCAATCAGACTGACAGAAAAGTGTGAATATCAAAAACCCTAATGAAACCGATTATTACATCTCTCAAAACAACAGATGTTTCACATAAAAATGTTTCAAGATAAAATTGTCGATTTGCTGTCCTGCCACGAAAGCAGTTAGTTAACGTGACTCGACTTGTCCTAAAATAAGCCTCGGGTCAGGAGTCAGTCGTTCATATAACGCAGTCAACAGCTGCACAGTGCGTCTTGACAAGTTGTTGAATTTCAAATGCACGGCTGCCATGACAACGCGTTTGTTTGGGATTAGCGCTGGTTTGAGGAACGTTAGATCCTGCAGCTCAACTTTTCCAGTATTTACACGCTCAACGCTTTTGTTTAATACTTTCATGAGTTTTAGTGTTTTAAAACAATAACGGATAATACAGTACATGTCCGTTTAAACTCGCTGTATGACTTCACGATCAGCTAAATATAGAGTCAAACAGGCGTAATGTACTCTAAAGTAGGCATACACAAATGTGACGACAGCAGCCAATAAGCGCGTGGATTTTATTTATTTATTCTATCACCAAAACAACATTAGGCTGTACCGAAACGTAGAAGTACAAGGGTTTAAATAAAATAAAACATGTTTATAAATGCGACCTGCAGATAAAAATGCAAATATCACACGATGTCAAAAGGAGAGAATATTTACTATGCTGGATGTTTGGAAAAAAATAAAAGTATACAATGTAACGTTAGTCGAATGACTTCATTTATTGCGCATCGGCCGTCTCGTCATCTACAGGCTCAATAAATAAAAGGCGAAATATATGTGTGGCATTTTATTTGAGTAGTTTGGTACGCTTACCAATGACAAGGCTCAGCAAATCGCTCTGCTTGTTTTTGTTGTTGATCCGTTGACAGTATTTTGCACACGAAGCTCTACCGTAGTTACTTCCTAGAAGCGAAGCAGTGTTGTTGTGCTGCCTGCTGCTCCAGTACAGAGGGGGCAGCATCACAGCACAGACAACAAGACATGACATGAAAATATTTATTATGCTCGAAATTAGGCATGCTAGTGTTCATTTCGTTTTACTCTTTTACGAGAAAAAAAATTATTTATCTGAATAAATATCGGTCTATATGAATATTACATTCACAAATGTTGGTGTGTAAAGAACAAGCACGCTGCCCTGAATATTGTTTCTGTTTGCATTTTTGTTTTCAGTGTACAAACAACAACAAAATAACTGCTGTCTAAAAAGGTAAAATCAAAGTGTTGCCAAAGTTACAACAGGCAGTAGTGATAAGTTGCAATTTAGTTAGTTTAAAATGAATTACCTATAAAAATCACTTCAAAAAGAAAATTGCATCTCACCTCTGACAACTAATAAAATCTACAATAACTTAGCCTATGACAAGTCAAATGGTTTTGTTTGGTATAATATTTTATACTATAATTGTGAAAACATAAAACATAGTTTGCCTATAAATTTTAATATAATGTCATTATTATTCTGTGGTGATTAGGGGAAATATGTTGAGAACGTTTCGTTTATTGCAATTGTTAATTATGTTATTCGCACCAAGTGCTTGTTTTACATTTAATATCTATGCATATGTGTTATAAATGACTTATTACATTTTTATAGTGGTGGTATCATCTTAAAACCTAAAGCCAGAAGCAGATACTGCCTGAATTTGGAATACTATCATAATCCTATTTTTTCTGTCGTATTTTTAAATGACAGATATAGTAAGAATATTATTATATTGTGCAAATTCGAATTCAGCTAATGTGTGCTAATATTTGTAATATGATTGTAATGACTCTCCTGTCTGAGAGGTGGCAGTATGGTTGTTGTGTAACTGAGAGTGCAGCTTGTTATCGGTGGTGAAGAAGCAGAATAGGAAGAACCCGCATGGAAAACAATCCGGTAAAAGTTTGCCAGGTATTAAACACTTCGCTTTATAAATATATATTGCTAAACGTAATTTCAATTCCTTCCCTTCTTAATGCCTTTGCTGTGATTCAGAAAACACAGTATGTGCGGGTGACCTGATATTCTAACGACACACGTTCAAGAAGACTGTCAAGAATCAAGTTGGGTTTTGTGTGTGTTGTGAAAAGCACGTTGTGCTATGTTTTCTGTATCGTCATGATTTTTGCGTTTTAAAGAATGTTGGATGAAATGCAGTCAGATTCGGACCGCGTTAATGATACAAAGGTGAAGAAGAAGAAGAAGAGCAAGAAAAGTGAAACTCCAGACCAGCATGAACTCACTGAAAGTCCACAGGTGCAGACTGAGAAGCACCATGAAAAGATGCATAAGAAGAAAAACAAAAATAAGGAATCGGAGAATGTAAGCCTGCAGACACCTACAGACAAAAAGAAAAAAAGAAAATTGAATGAAGGAGTGGAGGTTGTCACAAGCCTGCATAAAGTAAAAGATAAGAAAGCCCCCTCAGCAGAGTCACAAGAGCCGCAGACGCCTGCTAAGAAAAAGAAGAAGAGAGCAAATGTGACACAAGCAGACTGTGACGACAAGGCACAAGAAGAACAGCCTGTCATGATCACAGAACATGAGGAAGAACCTGTCTTACTAATTGGTACTAGAAAGCGCAAAAGAAGGGGAACGCTGTTGGATGAACCAGAAGTTGATCCCAATCTACTGAATGAACTGAAAGAATTTTGTCCTAAAATTGAGTCCAGAAGCTCACTTGAAATCAATAAAATGATCATGTATGATCTGCCAAGGTTCAAGGAATTCAGAAAGCAAGGTAGGCTGATTGTATCTACTTTATTCATATATTTGAACATGTTAGAAATTATACTTTAATTATTATTATTCAGATCAGCCTATGTAATTTATTTATATATGAAGATTAATGTCATAAATGTATAGTGTCCAAATAAAAGTAGGCTAAAACTTTTTGCCTTTGACTCTTCACACTTGTGTCCACAGGCATCATGTTGAGGCATGGAAGATTCTCTAATGCAGAAAATGAGAGGTTAAGACAGAACGTTAGAGATTTTATCGCTCTCACAGGAGTGAAAAATGCTACCAAGCTCTTTCATCCAAAACGTTTCCCAGAAGAGAGACAGGAATTGACAAAGATGAAAAAGGTCTACAAGTTTTTTGAAAGGATAGGTGAGTCTCAACAATCACATTGGATTCACTCACTTCTGTTGATTTTGTGTTTGAAAGGTCTAAGGTCATCCTCACCCTCATCCTGCACTACTTAAACTTTTTCTCTGTAGAGAGAGAGACAATACGAGACACACTAGTCTTTGCGTCCCAGGCATGCTTTTACACGTTATTTGCAGGAATAGTCTACACAAATGAAAATTCTCTCATCATTTACTCACCCTCATGTCGTCCCATGTGCATAAACATCTGGGATGGCATGACTCACCGTAAATGGTGAGAGAATTTTCATTTTTGGGTGGAGTATTTCTTGGAATATGAAGACTTGTTATATTTGAATACATATCGAACATAAGCTATACTGAAAATGTACAATTTTCATTGCTTAATTTGTTCTCATATTTTTTCAAATCAAATTTGAACAGCGGAAGGAATTCCCAGGCCTTGCCATGATGTCTTTAGCCGTGGAAGGAAAGTTTTTGATGGTGGAAACTATAAGGGAAGGTAAATTAAATTACAGATTACAAGGTATTTGATCTTTAAAAAATTGATCTGCTCTGCTTTTTATTTTTGTTCTGTAATAAACCTCAGTTGTTCCTTTTCTTAAAAGATTTACAGAAGAAGAAGTCAAATCATTGCTTAAGTATCATTCAATGCATGGCAGTAACTGGCAAAAGATTTCTGAGCTGACGGGTCGAAGTTCTTACTCTCTTGAGAAACGTTTTACCCAAATTAATACAGGTAAATCTAATTCAGCAAGCTGCTTTTCAAAATTTCCAACATTGTAAATTCTAGGTTTAGTGATGGTTGGTCATTTTGTATCTCATCAATTTGCATCACACAGCTCGAAAAAGTGGCCCGTGGTCTGCGAAGGAGGCGCAGAGACTTTTGAGGGCTGTGCGAGACCATATTGTAACAGTGCTGAAATCTGAGTCCCCTAATAAAACAACACCAAAAAGAGTCAGTAGAGAAATACTGTACCAAAAATTGCCTTGGTTCAATATTTCTCTGAAGGTTAAAACTCGATGTTGGAGCAAATGCAGAGAGAAATGGTGAGAGTCATTGAAAACTCTTATATTAAATGGTGGCACGTTTAATACATGTTAAGTGATTATCTATTTGTATAATCAACATTGTCCCTGAATTTTCTCCTTCACCCCTAAGGATGTCCATCCTTGCTGTGCGGATGTCTTCAGGGACTTGTAGGGGAAGAAAAGCTCAGGAGGCCAAAATCAGACTCATTAAAGCGTAAGATATCTTTTTGCATGCTTACTTAGTTTTGTTATCCTGACATATTTTTCTTTATCTGGCTTCTATCATGTATTCACACAGAATGTATCAATTGCAAGTGGAGGATGTTACGGATGTCAACTGGGATGATCTCACAGCTGTTTCCGGGTGAGGATTATATTCAGTTTGGGGTGGGTGATGTGGCAAATAATATACATTTCTTTCATCAGGATCACAATTTATGATCTTATCATGATTCTTTTGGTTATCATGGTTCTTTTGATTATCTTGGTTTTTAAGACTCCATTAAAAAATTACTCCATTTAAAAATATAGCCCTACAAGGTAGCAAAACATAATAAAAAAAAAAGATTAAAAGGATACTTCGCTCAAAAATGAAAATTATTTTATTTAATCACCCTCAAGTTGGTCCAAACATTTAGAGAATTTTCTTTCTTCTGTTGAGCACAAAACAAGATATTTAAAAAAATGTTGGTAACCAAACAATTGATTGAATTTACACTGTCTTTTATCTTTGAATGATTTTCAAAATGATTTCTGTAGTTTGTCGGTAAATAATGTCTTGGCAACATTCAGCTTGTCTTTTTGTATATGTATATAACTATGATATTATATCCATTGAAAACCCAGATCAATTGAAACCTTGGTGGTGTTGAAAGTATATTTGTTGAACATTGGAATCTTTTCCAACGATATGAGAATTTCATAATCTCTGTAGATTACCATGGCGATATTTCTAGATCCGGAATAAAGAAAATCCTCTAAGGAGTTAATTAAGTAGTGTAAATGGCATCTGAGCACAATTACACAGGTTACATTATTCAGTTTCCCAGTAAGTAACTAGAATAATGGTCCTGCTTGTTCAGGCATGATGATGCTGCTGGTGGTGTAAACAAGCTTGGTGTCACGTCTTTGTCTCATAGGGATGTTCCTCCTGCATATGTGCAAGCAAAGTGGCACCAGCTTAAAGTTTGCTATGTGCCCGAATGGAAGACTAAGTGTTTTGGAGGTTAGTGTGTTCATTTATTTCACATTAGATTGTAGTTGTAGATCCAGCATTGTTTTCTTCTATTTTCCATAGTGTACTCTAGAGATGGAAACTGAGGCTGCAAAAAAATGGTTTCTTGAGCCTTGTAATCAATTGACTTTTAAGTCTAATAGGACTTCAGGGACTTGATAATACCCCTAATGGAAAATAATGGACGTTTGTTGTACATTAAATAATAAAAAAATTGGCTGTAAAAACCTATATAGTAGGGCATGTTAGGACTGGACTATGAGTTACCTACTGAATGTCTTTTCATATATTTTATGTCTATGATGTTGTTCCTTCCAGACATTGTTGACTTCCTTTATGAGAGAGTCTTGCCAGGCCTGGTGAAAGATTGTGAAGACCTTGATGACAATGAGCTGAAGGTTGACCAGAAGCAGAGCTTCCTTCTATCTGACATTTTTCGGGACATTAATGAGGATCATTGCAGCGACAGTGATGAGGAGAGTGGCCAGAAAGAGGATGACAAATCCTCCTGAACTATGTACAGATCAGTCACACTAGTGATTGAGTAATATTCCACAAGTAAAGAGAAAGACATTTTTAAGATGTACATGTAATGATGTATGATAATTTACTTTTGTTATTCCATTTATTTTGATGAAGAATTGAATAAACAGAATTTGTATTATGCTTGTAAACAAGGACATTTTTCTCTTTCCCATATGAAAGGTAAACCAAGAATGAGTGAGGTAAACAATGGTTGGTAAATCAGTTGAGAAATGTTAGGTATTTTTAAGTGTTTATAGTCAATTTGAAACATTCGATCAAACAAACAACTCTGTCCCTTCAACCCTACGAGTCATCAGATTACATTTTCAAACCAGCCATGGCCCGTTCCAGTGGGTTAGAACTCCAGAAGTCATGGTCCCAACCCAGGAACCACCCTGTAAAGGTGGGGGGTTCAAAGCCTTGCTTCACTGTAACAATGGGAGTTCTCTTGTCCCTGCTGGCAGGATCTGATTCAATATATTTGGTAGCTATATTAGAAAGACAAGGACAAAGTAAATTGTTAGCTAATGGAAACTGTTGCAAAATATTGCAGCTGAAAATGGGAAACTTCTCACCTGAAGTCACAGCTTCTCTTTTTTCATCTTCATTAGCTTCATTTCCGATCCAAACGAAGACCTTGGAGACAATGGTTTCAAGCATTACATTGTTAATTTCATTTTCTCAAGTGCATTTTATTGCAAGTGTCGCACACAAATATATTTTACCTGATCCCATGTGTCCAGAATCATGACATCATCTGGAGCCAAGTCCTCTTGGGTCATCTCTCCTGGCACCTCTTCAATCTAGATTGGCACAGAACGAACATAAATTGTGAAAAATGCAAGATTCTTTTCTGATTTCAGTGGACTATAAGTTGAACCATTCAACATGGAAACTCACAAGGAATTGTCCTGTTTTGTTAGAGCATGCAAAAAGCCTAGGAGGATGGGTGTCCATTTTGCTCTTGAGCCTTTCAGAGGTGCGATACTCCACTTTTCCTCCAAGAGCACTCCAGAAGCCATCTACATAGAAATTTGTGAAAGAACAAGAGTTGTTCAGTATAAATTCATTTATATTCTGAATGCAACATTTAAATAAGTACAATAAAACACTCCTTTACCAACGTCAGAAGTACACCCACCTCCCTCTGCTCCTTCTGATATCTCCGAAAGGTTCACTCCTAAAATGCTGCCAAGTTTTTTGGCTCCATTCTTTTCTGCATTACTTGCACCATGACCCAGCCACAGCATAGAGCCTGAAGCAGTCACCAAAACAAAGGCATCATTGGAATTGAGGCTGGAGGCTACAGGATCAACCTGTTTCAGGCAAAGTGAAGAACAACGGTCTATAGAGAACCAATTTTGCATACATTTTCAAATGAAGAACATTTGACAAAATGAAACTGCATCATACAATGGTACATTCAAAGCACGAATGGACATTTTGACTCACCTCAACAGCTCGTGAGTGCCCAGCAGGATTGGCACGAACTTGGAAAAGGCGGACTGCAGAAGCCTTTGATTGGCCGCCCTCTCGTGAAGTCCCACCCTTGTGCACGACCATTGGCTGCCCGCCAAAGATACTCATGAGATGAGGGGGCTCTTTGCCTTCAATTACTCGCACCTTCATAAACATTCACATTCAAACTGGTGTTAGTAGTTTGTTTTGTTGGTATATGTCAAGGATGTCCAATTCTGCTCTTGAAGGGCTACTGTACTGCAGAGGTCCAGATCTGATGAAACACACCCAAACCTGCTAATCAAGGTCTTCAGGATTACTAGAAACCTTCAGACAAGTATGTTAGGGCAGGTTGGAGCTAAACTCTACAGGACATTTGCCCTACAAGAGCAGGAGTGGACACCCCTGGTCTATGTTCCAGCAGACATCCAGTAGGTGAATACTGTAATCGATGCACCAAGCAAATGTCACCTGCACAGGACTCCCACCGAGCTCTGAATCAAGCTGGGCAGCCAGAATGGCAGAAGCTCCTTTCTCATCTTGACTGGACTCTTCCCCCTGCCTGCGGACATAACAAACAACCACATTTAATAAACCTTTGCAGTAATGACTCATCCTATTGACTAACAGAAGCCTAGTCTGGTGGGGCTAAGAGATACTACCTAAAGACTGTGTTCTGTTACCCAAGTGTTTTTGTGTAACATGAGCAGACAAAGCCCTTGGCTTAGGACCAAATTCTTAGGCATTCAGTGTTTATTTTCCAGGTTCAGCATTCATAAACGACTGAATGGATTCCAAAAGTAGGTCTATAGCTCTTACCATATATATATTATCTGCCCCTGACGTCCCCCATGCTTGTAGCTGTACAGAATGATATAACTGTCTCCTCCAAAGAACTGCCCATGAATGGATGGGTCAACTGGTACCTTGTCTGATCCCTCAATGCGCCAGATCTTTCCAAAGCAACAAAAGACAAATTGTCCATTATTTTGTCTACATAAACACTTGATTGTTGCAATCTGTTGTACAATAGTACAGAACACATTTACCTTTTTCTCTCCCTTCCCATCATCTACCATTCCATGCTGAGCAGCCATTGCCTCCGATTTGTGCAAAGATGATGCATCAAAGGGCACTTTCTTGATCTTGGCAATTTTGTTAGGCACATAGGCTTGTCCCATACCCTTTGTCTGGTCTGTATCATGCCAAAACTTGAAGAACTGTTTGAAGAGAGGAGTCTCTCCATTCTCAGGGATGATCTGGACCTCAGTATGTTTGGGATAGCCCATCTTACTGATGAAGTCCTCAGCAACTTTCATGCCTGCACTCCTCTCTTCTTTATTAGCCTCTTTACCTGTTATATTCAAGAAATAAAAGGTCAAGATTTACATTCAGGCATGTTCCAAATGCAAATTTTGAATTAATTTGAATGATGTGCTGAGCTGACCTTTCCAGACAAATATCTTGCCATTGGAACCATGGTCCAAGATGAAGCAGTCGGTGGACTGCAATGCACTCTGGGAAAAGGGGTTTTCTTCAGCCACCAAAGTCACAGACATACTCCCACTGGCATTTGACACCTAGGTAATAATGACCACCAGAATAAACCATTTTGTTAAGTTTTCAGTATTTCTCACGGAAAACCTAGAGTGTAGCTTACTGTACCTTGTACAATTTTGCAGACTTCCTGTTGGATGCATCAGTCTTGGTGTCTTCAGTCTGTGCATCAGGAAGATCAGGCTTTGGTCCAAGAATCTTACAAAATATAGTAAAGCATTTACATTCAGAAAATAATATTGAATCCTTACTAAAAGTTAAAATACACTACACAATGTTTGCCCTGATTTTTGACTGATTTGCAGTCTGGAAGAGTCAGCACTACTAGTTGAGGTAGTCAGAGCCAGTTCAGTTCAGTCAAATGTTAAATATGTTTGATATTTTACAAACTTTTACTTCTAGCAATGAGGCAAATGCCTCTATGTGAGTTTATTTTGTCCAGAATGACTTGATGGTCTGGTAGTGTGTGATCTTCAGTTGTGTAACAAGTGTTTGATGCATATTTTTTTTAATGTTGTGTGGTGTATTCTAGCACCAGCCTATATCGAAAATGACTGAAACATTTTCCTTTTATTATACTAACCGTTAGGATCTTCTCATTTTCTGATCCTTCTTCACATACAAAAAGTTTTGCTCTCCCACAACGTTCATTATCACGAATATCTTTGGAAACACTGGTGGCCTTCAGTTTCTCAAACTGGTTACACTTGGACCCACACCACTGGTATATCTCCTGATGAAAATATAAAAGAAATGGCATGAATACATGGGATACCTTATAATAAGTGCAAAAGAAAAGGCAAAACATTCATATATTTCACCTGTCCAAAGTCTAGGATGAAGCAATCACCCTGGTTGAAGCTGTCCCAACTAACAGGTACCTCAATGGCCCGGACCACACGTCTACCACTCACATGGAGAACTCGATTCACATTCACTTCACCGGAAGCTACGTGTTTGAATCCAGAGGCAACTCCACCTTGCTGAAGAAACGAAAAGTTGTTTGATAAGCAAAATGATTTAGCGTTTTCCTATTATGAACTGACCAAGTACCCAAATACATTTTGCATTAGATTCCATTTTTGCATATTATGCATCAAAGCATGGTAAACATATTAACTCTACCCACCATGTATTTAAGGCCTGATTTGAAGTAGCCTACAAAGGTTTTTGACTCATATCCCTGTACTTCTCTGTACTGGATGGGTTTTCCTCCAAGGAAATCATCCATTTGGACGGTGAAGATGGCAGCTGCCCCACTCTCATCAATTGAGCATGCATCACCTGGAGATGCCATTTACCAATGTTCATAAACAGGTTTTCATTGAACATGCACATAATTTACTAAGTGCACATCACAGAAGACCTTGCATTTACACTAACAATAGTCTCACCTATCCAGAAGTGAAGATCATATTGTAGATTTCCAGAGTTTTGCTTTATGGTATTGAGGATTAGGTAGGTATCGCCTGTGTAGAAGCCACCTTGAAGATTCTTAGGGACAGGCACCAAATCCATGTTCTCAATCCTCCACACCTGCAGGCCTGGCTGCTTTCCTGCCTTCTCAAATTCAGGGTGGTTCACCATGGTGCTGTTTGAAAACAACAACTATTGTAACAGCCATACACAATAGCCGTATTTTGCATGCTCTTGTGTTCCACATAGTCTATTGTTGAGAATAAGATTAAATAGGGGAAGGGTGATGTACTTTGTTCATCAAAAGAAAACAATGGCAATTTCTGTCTCTCGGTCTAGAACATTTTTTCTACATCTTTAAAATTGTTTTAATGCTTCCACAAAATCAAACTGCTGGCCTAGTATGAGGTGAGTGATGAGGTGGATGAGTCTTGTCATGCCCTCAGGCACAGATCTCCACCCCCAATGGAAAAAGGAAGCGTAACAAAGGGCGGGTCTCTCTTACTTACTGCAGAGGTGCAATGCACAACAATACACTTACCTGTTCTCAACCACTCTATGTCATTCAGGAATAGACAACAGCAAAAAAAATAAAAAAAAATAAAGTTAAAGGTAAAAGTTACCCTGTTTACGTAATCTGACATAAAATTCTGTTTATTGGTTACTATAGTGATAATATCATAATTTTCAGTATTTATAGAGAAAAGTATTTTTTTTAAATACCACTGGTCTATACCAGATCAATTTAGTTTTCAGTTAGAATACTGCATTAATAAATACAATAAATAATAAAACTTTACCTACCCTAAATTATGCTTGAGAAAGGTAAATAATTAATAGCAACATCAGATGGTGACTATGCATCAGGAAACAAAAGAATGCTTTTCAATACTAAAACACCATCAAA
This sequence comes from Schizothorax lantsangensis, assembly GCA_027422415.1. NCBI lineage: Eukaryota > Metazoa > Chordata > Actinopteri > Cypriniformes > Cyprinidae > Schizothorax > Schizothorax lantsangensis. The sequence goes on along the minus strand of CM049842.1, from coordinate 24,287,903 downwards.
TAGAAAGCTTTTGAAATAGGCCTACCTGTTGGGTAAAGCTTTTTTAAAGGTATTATCAGCAGAAGAGTCAGACACGACAGCTGTAGGTTTGAGCACTGAGCTTCCGCAGGTAATGGGAGTAATCTTAAACAGGTTTGTCTCATTTGCATATGAAACCCCTCCTCTTATTAGTCAAAACATGTATTTTCTTCCGGAAAAAGTGAATAAGTAAAAGTATATATATACAGTATATATATATATATATATATATATATATATAATGCAGAGTCTGCAGTTTAATATTGTGTTATACATATATTATATAAAAAATGCACAATAAATGTTTACACTGATTCAGTTGTTGCTACAGTGTGCTATTATTTGTCTATAAAGGTTTTGCTTTAAAAGAGCATGTGTATATTTTTCTGTCCATTCATATAACAGTAAAGGGGAAGCAAAATGAAAGCTATTTGCTCAATATAATATAAACCATTGCCTTGGCCAACAAATATTGCAACTAAAATTATAAATATGTATGTATTTTAATTTTAAAACGTACGGCAGCTTTCCTGGATCTGAAATGTTTGAAAAATGCACATTTTGGCTTTTTGAGAAAAGCTTCTTTCTTCTGAACCAGTTAGGCCTATTCTGATTTCGCTGTTAAACAGTGTCACTTTAGAAAAAACAGTTGATCTCATATTTTGATCATGATTATTTTTATGTTTGTTTTCTCGTCCATCTTTTGAGGAAGCAGTGTGCTGTGTCTCCAGTGGAGGTGACTGTAGTGTGCTGTGTCTCCAGTGGAGGTGACTGTAGTGTGCTGTGTCTCCAGCGGAGGTGACTGTAGTGTGCTGTGTCTCCAGTGGAGGTGACTGTAGTGTGCTGTGTCTGTGACTTGGAGGTGACTGTAGTGTGCTGTGTCTCCAGTGGAGGTGACTGTAGTGTGCTGTGTCTCCAGTGGAGGTGACTGTAGGTGACTGTAGTGTGCTGTGTCTCCAGCGGAGGTGACTGTAGTGTGCTGTGTCTCCAGCGGAGGTGACTGTAGTGTGCTGTGTCTGGAGGTGACTGTAGTGTGCTGTGTCTGGAGGTGACTGTAGTGTGCTGTGTCTCCAGCGGAGGTGACTGTAGTGTGCTGTGTCTCCAGCGGAGGTGACTGTAGTGTGCTGTGTCTCCAGCGGAGGTGACTGTAGTGTGCTGTGTCTCCAGCGGAGGTGACTGTAGTGTGCTGTGTCTCCAGTGGAGGTGACTGTACGGAGGTGACTGTAGTGTGCTGTGTCTCCAGCGGAGGTGACTGTAGTGTGCTGTGTCTCCAGTGGAGGTGACTGTAGTGTGCTGTGTCTCCAGTGGAGGTGACTGTAGTGTGCTGTGTCTCCAGTGGAGGTGACTGTAGTGTGCTGTGTCTCCAGTGGAGGTGACTGTAGTGTGCTGTGTCTCCAGTGGAGGTGACTGTAGTGTGCTGTGTCTCCAGTGGAGGTGACTGTAGTGTGCTGTGTCTCCAGTGGAGGTGACTGTAGTGTGCTGTGTCTCCAGTGGAGGTGACTGTAGTGTGCTGTGTCTCCAGCGGAGGTGACTGTAGTGTGCTGTGTCTCCAGCGGAGGTGACTGTAGTGTGCTGTGTCTCCAGCGGAGGTGACTGTAGTGTGCTGTGTCTCCAGCGGAGGTGACTGTAGTGTGCTGTGTCTCCAGCGGAGGTGACTGTAGTGTGCTGTGTCTCCAGCGGAGGTGACTGTAGTGTGCTGTGTCTCCAGCGGAGGTGACTGTAGTGTGCTGTGTCTCCAGCGGAGGTGACTGTAGTGTGCTGTGTCTCCAGCGGAGGTGACTGTAGTGTGCTGTGTCTCCAGTGGAGGTGACTGTAGTGTGCTGTGTCTCCAGTGGAGGTGACTGTAGTGTGCTGTGTCTCCAGCGGAGGTGACTGTAGTGTGCTGTGTCTCCAGCGGAGGTGACTGTAGTGTGCTGTGTCTCCAGCGGAGGTGACTGTAGTGTGCTGTGTCTCCGGAGGTGACTGTAGTGTGCTGTGTCTCCGGAGGTGACTGTAGTGTGCTGTGTCTCCAGTGGAGGTGACTGTAGTGTGCTGTGTCTCCAGTGGAGGTGACTGTAGTGTGCTGTGTCTCCAGTGGAGGTGACTGTAGTGTGCTGTGTCTCCAGTGGAGGTGACTGTAGTGTGCTGTGTCTCCAGTGGAGGTGACTGTAGTGTGCTGTGTCTCCGGAGGTGACTGTAGTGTGCTGTGTCTCCAGTGGAGGTGACTGTAGTGTGCTGTGTCTCCAGCGGAGGTGACTGTAGTGTGCTGTGTCTCCAGTGGAGGTGACTGTAGTGTGCTGTGTCTCCAGTGGAGGTGACTGTAGTGTGCTGTGTCTCCAGTGGAGGTGACTGTAGTGTGCTGTGTCTCCAGTGGAGGTGACTGTAGTGTGCTGTGTCTCCAGTGGAGGTGACTGTAGTGTGCTGTGTCTCCAGTGGAGGTGACTGTAGTGTGCTGTGTCTCCAGTGGAGGTGACTGTAGTGTGCTGTGTCTCCAGTGGAGGTGACTGTAGTGTGCTGTGTCTGGAGGTGACTGTAGTGTGCTGTGTCTGGAGGTGACTGTAGTGTGCTGTGTCTCCAGTGGAGGTGACTGTAGTGTGCTGTGTCTCCAGTGGAGGTGACTGTAGTGTGCTGTGTCTCGTGACTGTAGTGTGCTGTGTCTCCAGTGGAGGTGACTGTAGTGTGCTGTGTCTCCAGTGGAGGTGACTGTAGTGTGCTGTGTCTCCAGTGGAGGTGACTGTAGTGTGCTGTGTCTGTGTGCTGTGTCTCCAGTGGAGGTGACTGTAGTGTGCTGTGTCTCCGGAGGTGACTGTAGTGTGCTGTGTCTCCAGCGGAGGTGACTGTAGTGTGCTGTGTCTGGAGGTGACTGTAGTGTGCTGTGTCTCCAGTGGAGGTGACTGTAGTGTGCTGTGTCTCCAGTGGAGGTGACTGTAGTGTGCTGTGTCTCCAGTGGAGGTGACTGTAGTGTGCTGTGTCTCCAGTGGAGGTGACTGTAGTGTGCTGTGTCTCCAGTGGAGGTGACTGTAGTGTGCTGTGTCTCCGGAGGTGACTGTAGTGTGCTGTGTCTCCAGTGGAGGTGACTGTAGTGTGCTGTGTCTCCAGTGGAGGTGACTGTAGTGTGCTGTGTCTCCAGTGGAGGTGACTGTAGTGTGCTGTGTCTCCAGAGGAGGTGACTGTAGTGTGCTGTGTCTCCAGCGGAGGTGACTGTAGTGTGCTGTGTCTCCAGTGGAGGTGACTGTAGTGTGCTGTGTCTCCAGTGGAGGTGACTGTAGTGTGCTGTGTCTCCAGTGGAGGTGACTGTAGTGTGCTGTGTCTCCAGTGGAGGTGACTGTAGTGTGCTGTGTCTCCAGTGGAGGTGACTGTAGTGTGCTGTGTCTCCAGTGGAGGTGACTGTAGTGTGCTGTGTCTCCAGTGGAGGTGACTGTAGTGTGCTGTGTCTCCAGTGGAGGTGACTGTAGTGTGCTGTGTCTCCAGTGGAGGTGACTGTAGTGTGCTGTGTCTCCAGTGGAGGTGACTGTAGTGTGCTGTGTCTCCAGCGGAGGTGACTGTAGTGTGCTGTGTCTCCAGTGGAGGTGACTGTAGTGTGCTGTGTCTCCAGTGGAGGTGACTGTAGTGTGCTGTGTCTCCAGTGGAGGTCGCTGCTCTCACTGTTTTCATCGCAGCAGCACTTTTAGAGGAAGAAAGCAGCCAGACGGCTCACACACGCCGAGACCAACCCAAACCTCCAAAAACCACTTGAATTTATATTTTAGGTAAAGGATACACACACGACAAGATACATTTCTCAATACTGCGTTTCAAAATCGTTGGATACTAACGACTAACACTGTTTTTAACGCTTTACGGGTCTAATTTTGGGAGTAGCTGTTAGCTTTAGCATTTCTGGGTTTGGTTCAGCGCGAGGTCAGCTAACGCTAACTAGTCCTTTAATGCTCAACGTTAACACATTTATCGTCTGAAATGCGACACGGAAACGCAAGCGCCGCTGACTTACGCGTTAAAATAATACTTTGGAGTGATTTTTATTAGGTGTGGTCTAGCATATAGCTGCGAAACCTTTGACAGGATTGTGTGATTAGCTGATTAGTCAGTCATGGCGCTGGCTGATTGTAGTGCTGCATTCAGTGTTTATGCTCCTTTAGCTCAGTGTCACGTTACTCTGTGCCTATATGCATTTCAGTTTACATTACTGTCGTGTTTGCTTGTCATTTCTACATGGTTATTATCCTGAAGTTGTCCTGAACGCTCACCACCGCGGTTAGGCAAACTTATGGAGGAAAAGGGAAATGTGTCTTGAGAGACAATAGTAGGACTGACTGGTCGGTCAGCTGAGCGCTGCTGGATTGCTGTCAGTGGTTTCATTTTATTGCCGTGAATGCTCTAACGTTACATTTGGTTTGCTTCGACTGTTTATGGGTTATTGTGTCATTTTAAGCATTGAATCATATTTATTTCTGCTTTCCAGAGCAAAAATGACGACTGCACCATATAACTATTCCTATATTTTCAAATATATCATTATTGGTAAGTGAGCAGCCTGTTTTCCACTACATGTGCACTGTTTTATAAATCGTACAATATATTATATAAACGTTTTATAATATTTAGTGAGTTTAAATTCTTGGATATTGTATTGTGTCTTTGTGACAAATCAGATGTCTCTTTGTGTTGTATTTTTGTCATGTTTATGAATATTTGGTGTCTTTATAGGTGACATGGGGGTTGGAAAGTCATGTTTACTCCACCAGTTCACAGAAAAGAAATGTAAGTGCTAAGAATGATATGAATTACACTAAAACAATGGAACAGTGCTTTTTAAAATATACCGAAATGCTAGTTTTATCACAATACTGGAATTAATAATTTTGATACAATATCTTCAAAATCATCAATATTTGATCTGATACTATTTTTGATGCCACAGGGAAAAACTGCAACAACAATAAGGGCATACAATTTGAACAGTATCTAAGTTAAATTACTTTTGACGTAATCATAAATAATAAGTATATTCTTTTAACTTTTCTTATGAACTGTTGTATGAGATTCCTTAGGCCCATTAGCTATTATTTAATAGTAATAATAATATATAAGTAATTTATTAGTGAAGTTATTAATGTAATTTCGGGAGGAGTACGCCCATCTAATCTTCCAATTAATATCAGAGTATAAAAACAACGGAAGTGGTAAGAGGCTGTTAGTTCTTTCGTCATCCCTCCACCTTCCCATCTCCTCCTTTATACATATTTATTTCATTTATCCTTCTGTCTATAGGGGTGCTATCGGAGCTCGAGTAGAATAGTCTCTCTGAGCCCTCCATTGCAGACATCAAGCCAAATCTGTTTACCACTAATGCTAAGATTATATGGGCACACACACTCGTGAAATATTATTATTTCAAGACAGAAATATATTGCTGTTGTAACTGCAATGTAAAATATACATGAACTTTATCATTTATTTATTTGTATATATTTTTTTCATCAACTTTACACTGCAGTAGTAAAATTATCATGCTTTTTATATCTTTCAAGTGTTAAAGCCTCAAGCTTTTATTTTGGTGGAAAACTGCATTGAAACATTAAAATTTTCTGTGACAACAGAAAATTATCAAATAATTACAAATTGCAAATCTTGTGAAAAGCTGTAATGATCTGTCTACAAAAATGGAGATTATGGAAAGTGAAAAAGAGCAAATGGTGTATATGTTGCATTTTCAACTGCACATTAGACTCACACCGCAAATGCAGAGATGAAGATTGCAGCATTTACTGTGAATCGAGTTGCTCTAAAATGACCAGATCATTAGCTATTGTGGAAAAAGATTATTGAAACAGTTTCAAGTATATATGTATAAAAAAAAAAGTATTTTTTACAACACACCATATGTTTTTTTTTTTTTTTAGATTGATTATTGATTACAAACCTTTTGTCATTTTAAATAAAGTCTTTTTATTTAATCTAGCATACTCAACTTTCTCGTTGTAGTTATGGCTGACTGTCCTCATACAATTGGCGTTGAGTTTGGCACACGGATAATTGAAGTGAGTGGGCAGAAGGTGAAGCTTCAGATTTGGGACACTGCAGGGCAGGAGAGATTCCGCGCCGTCACACGCAGCTACTACAGAGGAGCCGCCGGGGCCCTCATGGTTTATGACATCACCAGGTAGACCAATATTCTGTTCAGATCGCATTGAAGTTACATATTTGCTATTACCTTTTGGATTTGTGCCTGTTATCATATTACTTTTTAAAAGTCGCAAGGAACATATATAGTTCATGTTATTTGCAGGCGAAGCACGTACAACCACCTCAGCAGCTGGTTGACTGATGCTAGGAATCTCACCAACCCCAATACTGTAAGTTCATTAGCTTCAGCAACAGTCCAAACTTTCTACATGATGCCTTTACATTTCCATTCTAGTAAATGGTGTTGGAGCTTCAAACATATTTTAAATGCAGATGTGGTTTGCACAAAGACCAAACCTGAGCATGTTGTAAAGCAATCTGAATATTTCCTCAGGTGATCATATTAATTGGTAACAAAGCAGATCTAGAAGCCCAGCGTGATGTCACATATGAAGAGGCCAAGCAGTTTGCTGAAGAAAACGGTAAGGTGTTAGAATATGAGGTATTTTATTTAGGTGGTTAATATTTTATATTAAGTGGTTTTTGTTAAAGAAATAGTTCAAACAAAAATTAAAATGTGGTAAGATTTACCCTCAGGCCATACAAGATGTAGATGAGTTTGTTTCTTCATCGGAGCAGATCTGGAGAAATTTAGCATTACATCACTTGCTCACTAATGGATCTTCTGCAGTGAATGGGTGCCGTCAGAATGAGAGTCCAGACAGCTGATAAAAACATCACAATAATCCTCAAGTAATCTACACAACAGTGTATCAATTAACGTCCTGTGATGCAGTAAGCTATGTGATCGGAAGAAACAAATCCATCAAGACATTTTAACATTAAAATGTCACTTCTGCCCAGAATACTAGTCCATAACCATCCCCTGTTGTCCTCACATCAAAATTCAATTCAGATTTTGAACTGTTTTTGCTTGTAAAGAGTGATTGATCTATGCCTAGGTCTCTCCCGATTCAGACAAGTCACCTTTTACTGGAGAAAGCAATCTAATAGAGGACTCATATTTTAGCAGGAAGCAACGGTTTAAAGGTGACATATCATGAAAATCTGACTTTTCCAGGTTTTAAGTGCTATAATCAGGTCCCCGGTGCATCTACCAACCAAGGAAACGTGAAAAAGATTAAATGAGCGCGTCTGATTTCGCTCCCCTAGTGACGCTGCAAAGGGATGCATCTCATTATAATCTTACCGCCCCTTAATCTATCAATTTCCACCCACTACGCCGTCATTTTGATTTCGCAAGTGACAACAGTGTAGCAGTTCTAATGCCATGGTGAAAGTTTGAGCAAAACATGCTAACTGTTCTGTCTTTGGCTGCACAGATGAGCACAGAACACTGTAGAGTCCCAGCCTCAGAGGAGACAAGAGAGCAGTGCATTTATTGATTTATTTATTGCATATTGCTGTTGCCACACAGATCTAAAACCTCCACAGATGTAACCGACTGTTTTTGTAACTCGTGTTTTTAACCTAAACTTGTGTGTGAATGAGAACTTAGTTTAGTACTCACATGCTGTGACAGCCGCTTTCTGTCCGTGTGTTTCGGATGTGTGCACTCAGAAAACCGTATATCAGAAGTTTAAACTAATATGGTTTAAAACGCATGATTTCAGCACGATAAACATGATAATCAGAATCAAAACAGATGTTTTTTTAGCAGGTACGAGCTGTAATGGGCAGCTCTATTCTGGAAAAGGGGGCGGGAACAGCAGCTAATTTGCATTTAAAGAGACAGACACGAAAAAAACGCGTGTTTCTGCTTCCACTCAAAATAGGCATTTTCAAAATGATATAATAAATGATCTGTGGCGTATTTTGAGCTGAAACTTCACATTCTGGGGACACATGAGACTTATATTACATATTGTAAAAAGGGCATAATATGTCTCCTTTAAAGTTGCCCTATTACAAACACGCAGCTTTTCACTTCACAACACATTAACAAATGGATTGGAGTTGTGTGGGTTACTTGAGGATTATTGTGGTGTTTTTATCAGCTGTTTGGACTCTCATTCTGACGGCACCCATTCACTTAAGGGGATTCATTGGTGACAGCAAGTGATATAATGCTAAATTTTTCTAAATCTGTTTCAACGATGAAACAAACTCATCTATATCTTGAGTAATTTTTGGGTTAACTACTGCTTTTAACTGAACCATTTTTAGATCAAAATGGTAAAGCTGTTGAATTGACTGTAAGGCTAATACATTGTAGGGCATGCCATGCTCGCTTTCACATCTTTATTCTTTTTAAACAGGTTTGTTATTCCTGGAGGCAAGTGCAAAAACGTAAGTGGCCTTTAGACCTGTGTCATCTGGCACAGCATACGCTCTTTGTCTGTAAAACATACTTCATATTTCAGTCCTCTTTAGCATCTCCGCATATGTCCATCCAACAGAGGCGAGAATGTGGAGGATGCATTCCTTGAAGCTGCGAAGAAGATCTACCAGAACATTCAGGACGGCAGCCTGGATCTGAACGCGGCTGAGTCAGGGGTCCAGCACAAGCCTACCGCTCCCCAGGGTGGGCGGCTCAACAGTGACGCACAGCCCCAGAAGGAGGGCTGCAGCTGTTAATGACCATGAAGACTTCACTCTCTCTCTTTCTCTATTCCTTCCTGTCCCACATCCCACCTCTGCCTCCCTCTGTATCTAAAAGCCTCTCCCCTTCCGGTATGATTGCTCATGGAGTCTGGGGCCAGATGGCTCTGCGTGATGGAGGTGTAACATAATTCATTCCCTCCTTACTGCTCTCTTCTTTCCCTCCTCCCCTTCTCCTCTGTCTTCCCTCACTTGTTTTGCTTGTTTTTCATACGCACACATCCCAGTGCTCCCAGCAAGCACTCGAGGGAGGACGGCTCCTCCGCTGAACACTAATCCTGAAGAGAGAAGATGATTGTCGATAAACTGAAGAAATGCTGGGTTTATCCTTTACAGACGTGATGAGCATAACTATAAACTAAACATCTCATGTACAGGAGCTGTCTGAATACTAGCGTAATGTAAATGATACGGAAATATTGGCAAACGTTATTTGTGTTGACATGTCAAGTGATCAGGAGGATATGCATCAACATTGTAACACTTTTGTTAAAAAATCTAAAACTGAAATATTGTATTCTGTTTTAAATTAGAGGTTTTGCAGTTTCACATCCAATCACCAAATATTTATCCCTGTTTGTACCTATTCAGGAAATAATATACATGTACTATACAAGATTAGTATTGTTTTGAGAAGAATCTCAATGGAAGGTCCATTGTAAAAAAAACAAACAAAAACAGTCGATTCAGACACAGTTATTTTAACGTAGTAACTGTTATAGTAATATATTGAAGAGGACGGGACGCATTTTAGGTCCTGAAGAATGTTTTCCGCACTTTGCAGTTTCAATTTGGATTTCCGAGGGCCTGGAGCTTGTTTTGTGTTACTGAGGTCTACAGTCCATCGCACTATGAGGTTTCAGATCCCCTTCGATCTGTTCTTGAGCATCTGTAAATATTTCAACATCACAGTAGCTTAAGAAAAACAGATCGACAAGAGCATTGTGTACCGAACGTTCAGGCCCTGCAAACCCTCACCATATCAAGATATTCATTGTTTTTACATCATTTCAGTTGCCTTATGATATTCTTTCTGATGTGCTGCCCATTTTATTCATAATCCTCGTATAGCTTTTATTGAAAGAATTCCAGCGATTCACTTCAAAAGCATTCCATTAAATTGATTTCCAAACACTGATCATGTTTTTGAGCTGAGTTTCTTAAAGGTTCCTTAAGCATGATGCATGAGACAACTGCTTTTTACAGACATCATGGTTTCCCCCAGTTCAAACGGAGTAAATTATATCTTGAAATATATAAATATGTAACAAATAGGCCACCACAGCATGAGAAACATCATTGAGGGGAGACTCGGCCCAGATCTGATTTGTACAACCAGCAGTTGTTTCTTTTTCCATTGATGCACATTTGCAACGAACAGCTAAAAAGGCAAATACAAGCACTCCAAATATGATTTTCTATTCAATTTGTGTATTATGGTAGATTTTAGATGTGTTGTTTTGTAAACTGAAAATCCATTGTTAATTTGCTCCTACTGTCTTGCTTTTTCACATCTTAATGACATCTGCAAAAATTAATCTTCTGCTCAATTCTGTCTTCTGTAAGTGACTTTTGTTTGTAATTATGTTAATAAAGACAATACTGTAGACTGTGTTTTTGTCCACATACACGATTGATCACACTGTATATAAGCAATAATGCTGAGACATCTTGAGAGGAGAAACTGGACAAGAAAATGAAAAAGACTACTAATTGTATTGCACACTTAATTTAAGTTGTATTTGATTTGAGACAAACTGTATATAAAGAAAAGTGCTGTAATAAATACTCTGCATATCTTGGCTTTGAATACAAGGTCATTTTTGACAACGGTCATATTAAAAATGAACTCATTCATTCCAGAGCACAGCCTGCATCAATGAGATCACATGATGAAACATGAAACCTTCCTGCCTGCATCTGTTTCACCTGTAAACACTCACAAAACATTGTCTAACATGAGCAAACCTTGAGAAGGCACATATCAGTTTGTGTTGAAAATAATTTCATAAAGCAACAAGAACAAATCAGAGGTAGAGAATAAACTTTCACCATCTTATTTTTACCTCAAGTTACAGTTTCCTTATTTGTATATGGAAAGTGCTGACGCCAGCCTATTTTTTTGGCGTTTAGGACTGAAACACATCCAGCCTCTGCTCTAACTGAAGCAGGAAGTCATTGAGACGTCTCGTGGATTTGGCTCAGTGGTTTCTGCGTGCTTGTTTCTGGTAGAAGCGGGTTTAATCGAGCTGCTCTGATAAGATCTGTGCTCCTCTGTAACCACCTGCTTTCATAATCTGACAAAAATTATGGAAATTAGTAACTTCTTTATACATGCTGCTTGGTTACATTTCTGTATATATTTGCTCATGTCAATACAAAAGTGTCAGTGGAGCATTGTTTCTGATCAATTACATTGGCATGTTTTGGCAGAGCTTCCTGGTCATTGAAATAATAGGAGTCTTTGGAGGAGTTGCTGAGGAGCTGGTCCAGTTTGTCGACATGTCTGCGCAGACCCTGAATGCTGCCTTCAGTCTGCAGTCTGCGCTGACTCAGAGATTCCTGCTGAGAGAACATGCGTCTGCGCAGCTGAACCTGGATACCATGGAGAGACAAAATTTAAATCAATGTCTCAAAGTTTGTTACCTTATCAAATGATCAATATTTGACTGTACCTTCAAGTGGTCCTCCTGCTGCCTCAGTCTCTCCCTCAGCGCTTCACCTCGCCACTGTTCGTCCTGTTTGTAGCAAATGATCAACATTAGCACTATTGACTGCATCTCAACTCCTGATGCATTAATGATACATGGTTTGCAAATGTGCCAGGTTTGAAAATACACAAGCATAAATAAGATTTTAGAGCCGAAGAAAATGAGGCACGAGTCATAATTGGCTACTTTTTGGTGCATCTTTATCCTTTTTAGAGCTCTCTCTGTGTAGCACGGATAGAATAATCAGACTTGTCAGTGATGTGAAGCTGAGTAAATGTTACTTTATAGCAGTGGTTGCCAATTCTGTTTGAGTCCAAGGCCACTGCAGTTCGCAAATATGTTCAAAATGCTCTTAATCTATGGCCAGTCCTTGTTCATGTAAATTGAAAATAAAGTCATTATTTCAATTATAATCATTAATTATATACTGGATAAGGAATTAGAATAAGGGTTTAAAAATATTTTTACTCAACCGTTACCTGCTAATATATTTGAACTCTTGCCTTAACGACTAAAATGTGTATTAATTATGAGAAAATGCCCATTGCATTTTAAGATTTTAAAATGAGGGTGAATAAATTACGACAGAATTTTTGGGCTCTATTCCTTTAAATAAAGGTGAATTTGAATAAAAAATATTTAGATCTAGTTGTTTAGGTTAGCAGTTTTAACCTATTTCATAGTTTGATTTAATTTATTTTAAATAATTTTCATAATTGTCATCTTGAGGCCCCCTAGTGAGAACCACTGCTTTAGAGTGATTGTGCATTTTTACTCCCATATCTCCCATACTACAACACTTGTTTAAGAGGTGCATAGGAAAAGGCTCACCTTAGTGTTGTATGCTGGGTTCCCCACGGATAGTGTAACACCGGGATGGTTCTCTTTCAGGCTGTCTGTGTCTGAGGAGGCACTAGAGGGCGACTCCAGCTCCCTCAGCCCATTGTCCAGCTCTGCTTTCACCTGGGACCTCAGAGAGTGCACGCTGTCCTTGATCTCACGTAGTTGAGTGTTGTCCTCTTCTTGGCTCAGCATCTGAGAGAGGCACATGACAGTCATTCATCTTCCTCGCATTCACTGATAACCACATGTGCTTCAGAAATGGTTCCAGCTCAAACCAGCAGAACAAATATGTTCATCTGCAACAAAACTATTACAGCAAACAGATGTGGTGTGTTACAGTGCTATTTCCTGTTTGTACTTTGTCTTTGAGGCAGAGCAGCTCTTGAGAAATGGTTCTGAGCTGTTCCTGCAGTGTTCTGGCTTGTTTATGGTTTTCTTGTGTAGTTTTTCCACAGTCAGCAGGTCCCTTTGGAGCTGAACACACTCTTGAAACAAGCTCAAGTTAGTCTGACTGCTATAAACTATAGCAAAGCACACAGCCAGAGGCGACCAAAGACTTTGTATAAATAAAGGAAGGTTGAAATAATAAAGTTAGCACAGTATACCAACCATGACTGTAACCTGCTTACAATCTCATTCTATTGATTACTGCTTCATTTCTCCTAGTCTTTCAAATATTTTACAATCACTATGGCCAAACAATCAAATACTTATCATATCAACATTGTTGGGATTAGTGTTGTTATTAAGTAAAATGATATAACTAAAATACCTCAAATAAAATATAAGTATAAATATTAGATGAAAAAAATTAAACTTGAAAAAATTTGAAATGTTGCACTGGCAACTAACTGAAATAAAACAAGTTTATGTTTAAGTACAAAAATTAAATTAAAATGAAAATTTAAAAAATAAATTAAAATGAATAAAAACAAATAGAAAAAGAATAGAAAGAATAGAAATAAAACAAAATAGAAATGAAATATAAAATGAAAATATAATATAAACTGAAATATAATTATTAAATGTTTTACAATTCAAACTAATGCAAATGACAAAAGCACATAACCAAATTACTAAAATATTTACATTGAAGTACTAAAATTACATTAAAATTATATTTATTAAAATTTAAACAAATAAAAACTAAATAGAAATATTAAAAATTATTATAAAAAATAAATTATCACATACCAAATTTACTAAAACTTGAGTTGAAAAGAAAACCTACAATATATATAAAAAGAAAAGGCTAATTAAAAATATCAATAAATACTATAATAGAATATAAGCAATACTAAAGTAACACTGAACTAAACTAAACAGCATGAAAATATATTAAAAGATATTTTGCGGAATGTTTTTGTGCATATAATGAAAGAACATGGGGTCTAAAACAACTTTAATTGACTTTTATTGTATGAAACCAAAAAACTTTGAAATTCTTTAAAATATCTTCAAAAGTCAGTTAGATTTAGAACAACACCCTTAATGATATACAGTAGTGCCTATGCAGCAGCTCCATGGTCCATTAAACTGGCAGTGTACTACTTATGAATCACCTTTTCCACTCCCTGCAGTTTTTGCCTGTTTGTGCGGCTGTGGTTCCACTGGGCCTCCTGACGTCCCTCAGCGCTGGTCCTGTCAGACAGTAGAGCCTCCTGCAGGCTATGGGTCTCCTCAACAGCATGCAGGAGCCTGGAGTCCCGCTCACACACCTCCTGCTCTGAACACACACTCATGCTTCAGTGCGACAAAGGCAAGCAATCTGCATTTATCAGGCTAAGTGTAAGGAAACACATGGTAATGTTGCTCATGCAACTCACCTAGCTTCTCCACCTGCTCTTGTAGTGCAGTGCACTGTTTGTGCTCCCTCTGCAGGTCCATTTCTGCGGCTGCAACCTGCTCCATCCGGTCCAGCCTGAGGCCCAGAGCGCTCTCTACTGCCTGCAGCTTCTGCTGCTTCAGCCTGCACTGCTGCTCCAGATCAGTGCTCTGCAGCTGCTGCACTCTCATCAGCTACACAAAGAACACAAATACCATGTCTTCATTAGGACCCCCAGAAAATGACTCGAACTCGGGTCGCCCACATCGTGTCTCAGACATAATGATTTGAAAAGAGTTTTAAAGGTTATAGTTCACCCAAAAATAGGGTGACCATACGGGCCATTTTTACGGGACACACCCTTGCCAGGATTTCTATATTGCCTAAAATATCCAGGTTTTGGCTGTTTGCACTGTGCAGATCGATCGTTGTATGACATTATTTCACGAGAGCTATTGAGAGCAGAGCAGACGGCTCCTTATGCTTTCAAATCGCTCTCGCGGTACTTTGGTGTCACACAATGATCGGAGCACAGCTTCAAGTCGAACGAACGAACAAACACATGCACGTATTTGCATCGCTTTGATCGTCCTCACCTTTACATGCGCGACACACCACAATTGGTCGATTATGTACAATACCTGCATGTTACTGGTCAAACTACTTTGGATGTTTTAGGCAATATATAAATCCTGGCCAGGACGTGTCCCGTATAAATGGCACATATGGCCACCCTAACCAAAAATGAAATTCTGTCATCATTTACTCACAGTTACGTTATTCGAAATCCATAAAGGGGCAGTTACATTTACCATTGCTTGACAATTTTTCATTGGCAAAATATAAAATACTGGGAATTTTTTGTGTGAGTGTGAAAGAATTTTCAGTGCAAATTTTGCAGTGGGTTCAGATGGTCACATGAATTCGCAGTGTGGATTAACAGAAGCTGCTTGGTTTGAAAGTGACTCCTGTGTGAGCGGTGCTTGATACAACTACACTAACAACAACAGAAAACTGACTTTTTTTCCCCGCTCACAATATTTTGCAGAAATTTCGCTAATGTGACCTTAAGACTTTTGTCCATCTAAGGAACACATAGAAATGTTCATAAAAGGTGAGAAAGAAAAATGCTTTGAAAAACTCGTGCCACAGTTTTGTAGTTCTTCAGAAATGGATCAAATGCATTTGTTACTAAGGGTAAGACAGTTGAACTGCAGCAAAATTCAATATATTTTTTTGCTGTACTCCCTCAAAAGACCATCTACTGCCTTGATCAATATAATCAAAGACCATCATTGTACATGACAGTTTATTTTTCATCATGTGGTTGGTAAAAAAGTTGCAAATAAGGCCCATACACTTAGGATTAAACAAGCTAATGTGAGATAAAAGTCACCACTTTACTGTGGAACAGCAAACTTAAGATCATTTATCCTCCAGTTTCAAAGGTAAGGGATATGAAAAATATGACGGTGTGTCACTTCACCTTTTCATGTTCTTGAAGCTGTTTCTGTTTCATGACTACTTCTGCCTTGAGCTCCTGCAGCTGTTGACCCAGTCTGTCCAGCTTCTGTTGTCTCCTCCTGATCTTCTCCTCTTTCTCCTGCAGTTCAGCCTTTTGCTCCTTCTGTTGCTTCACTAGCTCTTCCCGCTGCCTTCTCGCAGCCTTCACCTCCTAAACACGCACAAGAGAAACACGTTTCATGCCATGGGGCAGTAATACCCCCTAGATATGCATTGTTTTGCTGTAAACTCACCTCTCTGATCTCATCTAACAGAGTTTGAGATTCCACCAGCTGTTTCTTCAATCTGCTCAACTCCTCTGTGGGTAAAACCAACATTTCAGTGTGTTTATTAAAATAAACATTTAAGAGCTGATGTTAAAGTAAGGCTGCTGAGCGGATACCCTCATGCTGCTGCTGCAGGGCTGCTGTATCCCTGCTGATCTCCTGATGCTTATCATGTGCGTGTTTCTGGTCCTGTTGTAGTTTGTCCAGCTCAGTCTGTAGTCTAAGCAGCTCTGTTTCTGCAGTCCTCGCCCTCGTCTCTGTTGCTTCCAAACACCTGAAACCACAGCAATACAGTCCATTTAAGCTACACCATAAACATGAAATCCATCAAGTCTAGATCATTTTAGAAGATTTAAACAGCTAATTTTCTTAAACTGAAGTACAGTTGGACTGAAATAGTGCTAGCATTAGGCTCAAAGGGTCAGAGGTTGTGTACAAAATCACTCCATATACCCTCATTCACTATTCCCTTCGTCAGTCCAAAAATATAGTGCACTTGAAGGACTGAATGAAAAAGAATGAGCAAATTTGGACACACAGTGCATCTGAAACGCTGTCCCTTTTGCCCCTATCATGAAATCTGTCATAGAAACTAGCTTGTATAAACCTTAATTAAACAATTTAATAATTAAGACCCAGGAATTAATTTTGCATGGCCCTAACAGTGTATTATGGGTATTCTCTAGCCATTTAGTGTACATTGTTCATACACTCAATGGCTACTTTGGTTTCGGACACCACTACAAAATGGTTGTCCCCTAAAAAGTGTATTTCAACATGTCTAGTCCAGATTTCCATCTGTATTTTTATGCATATTTATGGAAAAAAAAACACTTGGAAGTGTCAATTTTGTTTTCTTGATGCTTTATTGCCACATTTTTGTTCATTCAGGATGTTTCTCTCCCCTAGGCTAAGACATAATAATAATAATAATAATAGTAATATGCTGGTAGGCATGGATGAATGATTTTTTAGTAAATTAAACTTTTATTAATTTTGTTTAAGTTGAATGAAAACATAGCTATTGTTGATTCTGGCCAAGAACTGATCACTTAAATTACTGATCGACATTTAAATCAACCAACCACAGTTCAATTTTATTAGTATTTCATATAGGAGCAGATAAATCTGAAATAACTGTCACAGACTCACAATAATAATAACAGAACCAACAACAATGTGGCAGCTCTATCAAATATCGACGCAGCAGTCTTTTCAATATGACTCAAACATCTCGAAAGACCGTTCAGACAATGCCAAAGAAATGTACGAAAATATTTGAAATTTTCCATACGTTACCTCTGAGCATGTGTCCGTCTGGCCTCCAGGTTTCTGCACTGTTCCTGCAGGCTGCTCCTCTCTTGGACTGCTGTGTCTGTTTGCTGTTGCAGGTCGAGGCTCTTCTGTTGGAAGGTGTGCAGCTCTGCTCTGTCTTTCTCCAGCAGGTTCATCTGTCTCTCAGCCTCCCCACGCTGCTCCTGTAGCTCCTGCTGCACGCGCTGCAGTTCTACACGCACCTGAGCAGCAGACGTTCGAACGTTAACTTCACATCTTACTCCAGTCTCGCATTATTTATCAGCACAGGTGAAGGTAAAATGTTTAGAACTGACCTGTAGCAGAGTTTCCTGGCTCCTCTCTAGCTGGTCCAGTTTCTGGTTATGCTGAAGCTTCACACCCTCTAATTCCCCGGTCTCCATCTGGACCATTTCCAACACATGCTTCAACTCTAAACACACACAAATTACACACACCTGAACATAAATTAGGAGAACCACAATATTTCCAAAACTGATATTATGTGTGGATTTTTTCTTTCTGTCAACTTAAAAATAAGTTTGAAAAGTCTGTTCAAAAAGTCATCTGTTTAACACTTTTTCCTGCAGTAGTTTTTAATTTGTACTTGGTCTGACAACATTTTCACTGGACCCACCACAAAAGATGATTTGTTTTATATTTACAATACATTTTAGATTTGCTAGAAATATTTATAGTTTTATTTACATTTTTTCTTTACAAAAAGAAAAGGTTATTTAAAAATAAAGATGAAAATTACAGAATGTACAGTTAAAATGTAACTATAAATTCATAAACACTTTTGCTGGTGGTAGAAAATGACTTGGTTCATAGTTTTAACAGATCTTACTGGTACTTTTAAAACTGTAAACTGTTTATATATAAGCTCATTTTTGTTATCTAGCTACATAACATTACTTCATTGTTGCAAGTCTGCTTGCATTGTCACCAATGTGAATATACCCCAGGAAACTAGACCAAAATGAGCATGATCAATAAATATCAAACCTTTAGTAGAAACAAAGGATTGGCCCTCAGGGGAAAGTGACTATTCGGTCAACTGACCAGAAACCCTCTCATGAGGGCCACTGCTAATTTTTGAGCCCTGTAATGGAACCGCAACAGTAAAGAGGTTTCCAAACAGCCCCACTCCCTTTCCACCTTTCGTCTGCCACCCACACCATTGGTTGAGCCAAATGTGGAACTGGCCACTCTGTCATAACAGACCTGCTTTATGTTTTTTGATGGCTGAATGGAGGTTCTGCAGGGTTTCCTCCTCCTTCTGCTGCTCTTTCTTATAATGTGCCAGTCTGGTTTTCTTCTCGGACAGCTGAGAGTCCAGCTCCCCCTTCTGCACGGCCAGAGACTGCACATCCACACGGAGCTCCTACACATATCCAGACTGTTCATCAAAAGTACTTCCTAGATATTTAAACAATGCACTAATATTTTGTGCATGTGAAAAACCTGAATGCGCTGGTGTAAGAGTTGGGCATCCTCTTCTCCCTGTCTGAGCACATCCAACAGGCCCTGCCTGTTTTTCTCAACACTAATTCTCAACACTTCCTCTTCCTTTTTCCACTGCTCCAGCTTCCTGTCCAGCAAAGACAGCTCCTCCTGCTGCAACACCACCTGTACCCAACACAAGAAACCCAGTCTTTTTTACATTTTTATGCTCACAATGGCTGCATGTATTTGATCACACATAAAACCGCAATATTGTGAAATAATATTATTTTATATAAAATTATTTATATGAATAAATATTATTTATTCATATAATAATGAATATAATTTAATATAAATAAATATATTTTCTATTTCAGTATATTTTAAAATGTAATTTATTCCTGTGATGTGAAAACTGATTTTTAGCAGCCAATAATTCAGTCTTCAGTGTCACGTGATCCTTTAGAAATCATTTGATTATGCTGATTTCTTTGATTTGAGGCTCAAGAAATATTTAATATTATTTTAATGCTGTAAACAGTTGTGCTGCTTAAACTGTCATAGACTTTTTAAAGATTTTTTCCACCAAAGTAATTTGTTGCATTATAAATGTATTTGTAATCTATTTAATCAGTCTTTGCTGAATAAAAGTATCAATTTCTTAATTGTTACCTGAGTGCTGACTTCGTCCAGCTCTGATTTGCTTTGTGCTAGAGAGTCTTCTGTCTCTCTGCAGCTCTGCAAGAGTTTCACCTCCAGGCTCTGGGTCTCTCTGAGCTCTTTCTCAGCAGTTTCCAGTCTATATAGAAGAGACAGACAGTTCAGTGGAGAGACATTTCCTGCATTTAGTGATTTACAGAAATGATAGTTATCACACCTGTCAGTCGCTCTCTCCAGCTTTCTGTTGACTTCTTGAAACTTTGAATCTTGACATGTGAGGACCTTATCTACTTCGTGTAGAGTATGTTCTTGGTCCTGTTTTCTTTTCTGCAGCTCCTTAACCTCCTCTTGAAGATTCCTGCAGCAGCACATTTACAAGTCTCAATTTTCGCTATTAGCAATTCTCTAACTCAGACAAACTTGATGCACACTCACAGAACAGCCTAAAAAGCTGCTGTCAAGCTTCATTTAAAAGTAGACAATTTGTAGGTTGATTTTCCCAAGAAGAGGTCCCTTCAACACTGCACTACCTTTTATTCTGAACAATGGCAGATGGAAAAATTGTTTGGGAAAACTTTTCGAATCAGTTATTATTTTTGCAATTCTGTTTGGTGCCAAAAACAACATATCCATAAAATTACACGCAGCTTTAAGGATTCAGATTGAGAAATGTGTTGTCGTTGTGTTTACCTGAGCTGTTGTCTGGTTTGCACCAGCTGTGTGGCGCCATCTTGAGCTCTCTGTTCCATCTCCACCAGCTCTCGTTCTGTCTTTTCTACTCGCCTCCTGGCCTCATTGTAGCGTTGCATGCTCTCTTTAGTCTGCAAACACACATGCATTACATCATTAGCATCTTCTTATAGATGATGTATATATTTAGGAAAACCAGTGTTGGGAAAGCTAACAGTACTCAAGCTACTCTTTTAAATAAGTAGTTGTTTACACTACAAGCTAGTAACAAAGAGTAGATAATTACAATGAAGCATTATAATGTGGCTGTAATATTGTGAAATATTATTACAATTTACAATAACTAATTTCTATTTTAATATAATTTAAGTCGTTTATTTCTGTGATGGCAAAGCTGAATTTTCAGCAGCCATTACTTGTCAGCATTACTTGTCTTTGGAGTCACATGATCTCATTATCAATGTAAAAAACAATTGTAGTTGTATTTGTGTGGTATATATATATTTTTTTTTACATCCTTACTAACCCCTACTAAGTCAACTTTTGAATGGTAGTGCATAAACTAATATAAATATAGAGAAATATATACTAAAATAATTAAAATCTTTAATTTAAATAATTTATATCCACCTTATTTTTCCCGTCAGAGCGGGCCATTTGTAAATTTAAAGTGTCTGGCTTCCTGTGGCATTTGCTTCCAGCTATTTTTAGCTGTACAGAACAGCTTGTTTTGCTGCTTGATATTGCAAACTTGTGTGTCTTACCATATTATTTGAATGCATTATCTTAATTATGAACACAATGATATGTAGTGCAAACTGTTTTACCATTTACTGCACTTTGTTATTCTTCTCGTTATATCCCTGCAGTGGCTAATGAACCAGAAGTCTTGCAAATTCACAGAAAACGGCTTACTTCCATGTTGAAAAATAAGGTGGATACTAATTAAAAAATATATTGAATATATTATATATGATACTGGAGAACTGACAGAAATGTGAAGGAAGAGAGAGAAGACAAGCTATATTGCGCTTTTGTCTTGGTACTGAAAAATGTAGTGAAGTTAGTAGTGTGACTCCCCAACACTGAAGAACATAGTGTCAGACCTTGGCTCGAGTGTCTTTGAGCTCTGTCTCAGCCTCTAGCAGCAGCCTGTCAGCCTCTCTGAGCTCTGCTCTGCGCTTCAGCAGGGTCTTCTCCACACACTCCACCTCGCCCAGCACACACTGCTCCTCCTCTGCATGTGATAAGGAGCCTTCCAGCCCACTCCTGATGAAACAAAAACAGAGAGATATGTGATACTTTTATACATATGTTGTGTGCATTTCAGTGGAGTATTGTGTTACATTAAGTCTATATTGAGTAAGATATACTGGTGTTGATATGCTGACTAACATGTGGCGCTGCAGTGTGTGGACATTCTTGCGCAGGCGTTTGATTTCCTTCTGTAGGTCTGCTGTTTTTTCTTGAAGTGCTTGCTGTTCTTTATCACTGTGAGCTCTATCAGTGCACTCCTCTTTCAACCTACGCTCTGCCTTCTTCAGATCGCGCTCCTGAAACACAAACCAAAACTACTTATCTTGAAAATGATGGACATTTAAATGCACACTACCAAAAGTTTGGGGTCAGTAAGATTTTTAATTGTTTTTGAAAGAAATCTATGGAAGTTGACAAGAAAATATCCAGAGAAAATACACTAATATGCTGATTTGGTGCTCAAGTAACATTTCATATTATCATCATTGATGAACAGACGTTCAACAGCATTAAAAATATAAATATGTTTTAACATAATTAATGTCTTTAATGTAACTTTTCATCAATTTAATTCGGCCTTGCTGGAAAAAAAAAAGACTTACTGATCCCAAACTTTTGAAGTATAGCACATAATTGCAACATGACCAAAATCTGATTAATATTACAATATATTTTGTAACATTTATACAGTACATTAAAATTATGTAATGCAGTGTAACATTGTAGCGCAACTCAACAGTTGAAATCTACATATCTCATACCAAGTCCTGATGTCCAGGCACATTACAGTGCAGCGTTCCACTGGGCACCAGAGGAACAGTTACATTGCTAGGAGGAGGTCCGTACATCAGCCTGGCTCCATCAGGGGGCGGCCCACACAGGACTGTACTTGAGCCAATGGGAAGTCCAGGCACAGGGTGATTGTAGATAAATGAACCAGGAGGAAAAGCAGTACCATCAGGTAGAGTAAATCCAGCAGAGACGGATGGAGGCGTGAAGCGTGTCTCTATATCGCTCTCTCTTCCACTGTCTCTGAACATCTGTGCATCTGAAGAGACACGAGGACAGATATTATAGCACTGACATGATATTGACCATGATGACGTTGGAGAGAAAGACTCTGAACTGGGGTTCCATGGCACTTGCCTCTCTTTCCATGATTGTGCGGATGTGGGGAATAGACCCAGTATCCTCCATTAACAGGTCTTCTTTCCCTGTGTGCTCTGTGCTTGGACCGCCGGCCTCTCTCAGGGGACTGTGGGTGCACAGAGCCCAGTCCTGAGTCTTGTGTGCCCTGAGATCCAAAACTAGGGGCCTGAGGACAAAAAAAACATGCTGATTGCAATAAAAAAAACTGGCATTTACAAGTGCATTCCTTTTCTCATGCTAAAATAACATGTTTCTTACATTTTGATTTGACGGGACATAGTACCAACATCCTGTGTTTGGCAAGGGATCTCCTAAACTGGACAGGAAGTTATTCTGCTGTAGAAGAGTTTTCCTCAGTGCTCCAATCTCTTCCAGAAGCTCTTCTAGATTGACGTTGTTAGCTAAACAAACCACAATATATAACAAGACCCATTTTAGCCTTGAAGGAAATGTGCATGGTGTTTGCCCACAAAACATGCCACCATGATTCTAGGGTATTTTGAGGAGTTATTATGAAAAGATGGTAAACAAACCTTCTTTGGCTTGTGCTAGTTGATCTCTGAGACGTTTGGTATGGGCCTGTTGTCTTTTCAAGGTTTGGTTTAATCTGTCCAATTCTTGCTGTTGAATACTAGAGTTTGGGACACTGTGGAGATTCCCATCTGTCTCATGAACCTATAGAAACAAGAAACCATGCATTAACATATAGAGATGGGAACAGTACATTAGTAAACTAAAGCCACCGTTTCACTATATCCAACACTATCTCCTATCTACTTCACAACCAGTCTGAAAGTTCAGAGTGACCTCCACCAGGGACAGTCATCCTCAGAATGTGGAAATGCAGATAAGACTGAAGTCTGAAGATTCTGAGCAGACACATTACCCTGTCTCTCAAAAGCTTCTGGAGAACCTCAATTTCTGCTTCAGCATTAGCCAAGTCCTGAATGGCCTGGGCAGCCTGAATCCTGGTGCTTTGCACCTCCTCTGCATTCTACACACATATAAGCAGGTCATCATCAGTGAACTTCTCTCACATTGATATTGGCCCCTAAAGACCTCAAGCAGTCTGCCCTGTGTCTTACCGCTGCTCTCTCCTGATGTATTTTCTCTATGGTGCTATGAAGAGAGTGAAGTTTGTCCTTTGCTGCAGTCAGCTGTTGGGCAGCCATTCTGTCAGCAGAGGAAAAAGAGCTCCTGAGCGCCTGCAACTCCAGACTGAGAGATTCTAGCTGCTCCTGAGTCTGGCTCTCTTCAGCTTTCACCTAGAAAAGCAACAAGCTTTTAAATACATAGCTGCTTAAAGCAATATCCAAAGTAAAATATATGTTAAGCTCTATTGTGGAATAAATTAATCATGGCATTTCTATAATGGCACTGGTAACACTTATGCAGTTTCCATAGGTTCCAAGAGTAAAAAAAAAAAAAATTGTTCCTTGCTTAAGTTCCGTAAACATTACATTTGATTAAATCTTTGAAATGATAAAAAAAAAAAAGAAAAAGAAAACTCATTATTAAAATATATTTAACACTTATTGAAAAGAATGGATCTGCTATGCTACTGCTACTGGCAATAGTAAAGCTTACTGTTGAAAAAATACTCAGAATTATAGGGATAAGGATGCACACTCCTGCTTCAAAGTAAAGCAGGGAGAACCCCATAGCAGATCGAGACAGGTGGAGCTGGGGAAAATTCTCATGGCTCACAGTATACTGAGCTGGACCAGGTAGGGACAGAAATAAATAAGGTTGCGTAGACAGGAAGAAGAGATTGACTGGCTGTGCTGCCAGCCTGGAAGAACCGATAAGCCACTCTGAAGAATTTTCAGAAACTGAGCTAAAATAGAAGAAAATAAAAAAATCAAAAATAAATAAATAAATCACTCTCATTCTGGCACCTGTTTATCTTGTTCTTCTAATTCAGCAAGAAGACGGTCCCTGTCCATTTCTGTCTCCTCTAAACGCTGCAGCATCAAGTACTGCTGTTCATGAGCATCTTCCAGCTCCTTCCTCAATCTATGGAGCTCCGCCTCCTCACCCCGTCTCTCTGCTGCCTGCTGGAATCAAACACAGGGAGATCAGCATCACTTTATACTAAGACATTATAATAAAATATTTAGACATTATACTGGAATATTTGAGCTTTAGAAATGGCAATGTAACTGAAAAATCTATTTCAAATAATGATTACTTGAATTCCACAACATCCACTCACCTGAGCCTGGTATCTTTCTTGGTACTTCCTGAGTCTCTCTCTGAGTGAACTCATCTCTCCAGCAAGTCTCTCCTGACAGCGCTGGGCCTCATCTCTATCTCTCTGAGCTGCAGATACCACATGATGCACCTCCTGTTGTAGCTCCATGAATTTCTTATTCACTGGTTCTTCAAGGTCTTCAAAGCTGCAACAGGACAGAATAACAAAGACATATCACCATCTGATAGACACATCTGTAGCCACACAGTCCACTTATTTTAATTTGCTAAAATATACATTAAGAATCTATAATACCTTAGCATCTCTTGTCCTGTAGCTATGCCTCTTCTCAGCTCTCCTAAATATTTAGCCACACTTTCCGGGCAAAGCAGCTCCTCCCTAACCTGCTCCAAATCACACTGAAGAGCATCCACCTTCTCCTTAAGACTGTCTCTTTGCTCCTGTGAAAGACATTTTCAGCCAGTGAATCAAAGATGTGAGTCTTACTGGAGGCTGAATGATTCTCATACATCAACAACAGCAGAATGTACAGCACATTTTTTTTACAGGCTGAGAGAAGAGTTTGAATGAGTGAAGGGTGTCTGTATTTCAGTGATGCATCCTTTGGTCTTTCCAAGAATCCTCTCTTTCCAATAGAGAAAAAAAAGTCTGACAGAGCTTTATTATTCTGGTATGAAGTCTGTTGTGCAGTAACACACCTGGAGAGTGTTGACCTGTTGAAGAAGCTCTGTGTTCTCAAGCTCTCTGTCGGCAGCCATCTGCATCTGTGCCAAAGCGTTTTCTTTTGCCTGTCTTTCTTTCTGCAACTCTGCCTGCAGTGCAGAGTGCTCCATCTGCAAATGTAAATGCCAAGAAAATGCAAATGTTAAAAGGATTGTTCACTAAAATACTACTAGTGTATTATGTCGCTAGTTGTCTAATGCCAGATGTGTGAGAAACAGACTAAAACTTTACTTATTCACTGAAAATCTCATTCACTCTTCCACATTTTTCAAATTAAAATGAATATTTTAATTCAGCAAGGATGCATTAAATTGGTTAAAGGTGATAGGAAAATTTTTACATTTTGACAAAACAAAAACGTCAAATTAATGCTGTTATTTTGAACTTTCTATATATCAAAGAATCCTGAAAACAAATATCTAACATGGTTTCGACCAAAATATTTAGCAGTACAAGTTTTCAACATTGATAAGAATAAGAAATGTTTCTTAAGCAACTTCCTAATTTAAACTTTCTTATTAGTTTCTAATTTAAATAAATGCTGTTCTTTTGAACTTTTCATCAAGGAATCCTAAAAAGTACCACAAAACTATTAAGCTGCACAAGTTTTATGTTTTTGGCATTGATAATAATATGAAATGTTTTTTGAACACCAAATCAGCATATTAGAATGATTTCTGAAGAATCATGTGACACTGAAGACTGAACTAAAATAATTACCACTAAAATAATGACATTTAGAATGACATTTAATATATAATGAAATAGAAAACAGTAATAATATTTCACAATATTACTGTTTAAGGCACAAGCTCCAAATTGAATGCAAACACTGAATTGCTGATAATACACATGAAAGTGTGAATATGTGAGATCTGAAAGGGTGAAAGATAAGATTTTCAGTGCATAATGACTTCAATTTCAGCTTGTTGATGAAGGATATTTTAAGAATATGGATGAGGACATATCAAGAATATCTGAAAAATAGTGCACAATTAATTTTATTGTGAGAGATGCTCCGTTTTGGAGCGTGACAGGCACTAGTCACAGTCTAACTTATTTTTATGGAAAAGGGCAACATGAATATTCAAGTTAAATTTTGTGAAATTTAAAGGGGACCTTTTATGCAAAAATCACTTTTATAAGGTGTTTACATTAGTGTAAGGTGTGAAAAACAACCAGCCAATAGTAGCACACACCACATAGTGTAGTCAAGGCACTTGGACCTTTAATGTTAGCATGTTTTGTGTTAAAATTATTTTTAATATATCAATAAAAAAGTGACATGCTTTTACTCTACTTTATCCTTTATTAAAATTAAGCAAAACAAAACGCCTTTCACAAGCCGTCACGTATAGGCTTGTAGTAAGCTGGCTCTTGCCTGGAGACTCAATCTGGTAACAAAAAGTGTCAGGTAACAACACCTCTGGCCATTCCGTTGGGTCCTTTGGCCAGTCAAAGATACGGACAGTCCGACCCAATACGGCTCAGTTTTTTGACGTATCTTGCTCTGTCGAGCGGCAGAAACGATTTTATGTAGACCATTCTGGGTCAACACCATGCTTTTCCAATGAGGAGGAAAGAATCGTTTTCCCCCACGCTGACTCCGCCCACACAGCTATGACACGACACCGACCAAGTCTATTTCGGCGCCGAGTCTATTTTTGCTGCGCCGCTTACGCTGAATTAAAGCCACAGTATATTGTTCTTGATCAATATTGACCGGATTAACATGAAAAATAACAAATGCCACCATAAAATCATGTAAGCGAGGTGTTACGTGTTTCACAATCACCATATGAAAAAATGAAATATACAAAAACCCATCACGTCCACGAGTTTTTGCCCAAACTTCAAAGGTCTGTTAAGTTAATAAATCTAGAGGCATTTGTTAACTTTAAGATTACTTTTTATCATGTAAACTACCTATATACAGCATGTTATTTACATATGTGTGTGGGACAGAGGGGAGGGGGACACGGTCGCATCGCAGCAGAGTATGCTGGCCATATCATACATGAAAGCACATGTCATGGCACACAGTGTTCGAAGGAGAACACTGGGAAATACGACAGACATGACAATACTCGTCTGTATTGCAGTATACACACCGCGGTTCAGCTGCGCATGACAAACGCTGCCAGTATGAAAGCACAATGCGGGCGCGCGCTACTCCTGCTCTGCATACGCACTGCTTCTGCGCTGCACACACGCCGCTCACGCTTGCGGTGTGAAACGGGCATTACTGTTTTCTTGCTGTAACGTTAGCTGCTGGAGATATACAATTTCAGCCAAAACAGGCATTACAAGTGATGTGTTTTGGGATGCACCAACAAACATAGGTGTCTCCATAGACTCCCTCCATCTGAGCCACTGAGGACACTGTGGTTAAATTTAATTTTCGAAGGAAATATCCTGGAAAAAATCAGATCAATACCCAGGGGCGCCGCTACGGATTCTGGGCCCCCTGGACAGCATATTCACTCGTGTTGGTTTCCCCCTCCGTACAGATCACGTTCCGGTAGAAATCGCGATTGCGTTCCCGGCAGAGCCCTGCACACGGGCCTCAAATTTAGGCCCTGGCCCGAGACGCTCAAGCTAGCCCGGCACGTGTCCGACAGCTTAACAAAATTACCAGCCCGAGTCGGACCAGAGCCCGTCTTTTTTTCCCCTTCTCCCAAATCAGATTATTCTGTTTCAGCTATTAAAATAGTTCGGTTTTGTATGTATTGGCAAAGTGATAATATTTTGTTTCTGTTTTTTATAAAGTTAATTTAGAAAAACGTTTGGAGCATTTTTTTTGTTCGTTAAATACGTTTTTTCTTTCTTAAAGTAATGACCAAGAGGCCAGCGGCAGACCGGCAGGCTGATCATAGCCATGTTTGATAAATTTAGCCTTCTCAAATCATCACGACTTGCCTAAAATAAAATCTATAGATATACTAAAACAGTTCAAGCATATAACAATGTTTAAAAGTTAAACCTAGATAAATGTGCGCTGCATCAGTAGTTTGTGCGGAGAGTGGAAGTTAAAGCTCAGGACATGTAGACACCAGAGCAATCAATTGCATTTTTTTCAATGGAAACAACTTACGCCGTAATTTTTGCTCATAAAGGTAAGAGTAATACATCATACGGAACTGTAAAGGGTCTACTTTTATTTGTGTGCACTCACAATATCAGCAAAATTTTTTATAAAATATATAAAATAATTTTATAAAATAAAGAAAACAATGCGCCATCTCGTCTTGAACAGGAGCGCTTCACAAAAATGAACCGAAAGTCAGCGAATACATGACTCACAGACATGATAAATATATCTATAGAAAGCTTTAAATTTCTACTTAACGAAATAAATCAAATCGAAAACAAAAACTCTTTGATTATATTCCATGAAAATGCACTTCTCTCTTAAGGCGTGTCTATGAGGACAGGGGCGGTGACAGAGAATTTTGAACGCAGGTGCTGAGGGGGTGCTAGATCAATGACAGGGGGAGCCGGGCAATTAATAGTAAATATGACCAAAACAGGTTGTTATTATTATTTATACAATTATTTTTATTTATTTATTTTTTTCTGCGGAAAGAGCTTATACTCCCGTCATTTTTGGATGTGCTTTCTGTCGTCTCATGCAGTCTCCATGAATGGAGCGCGTCACAACAATGAACCAGCTCACAGACATAAGAAATAAATCTGCAGAAAACTTGAAAATCAATTAAAATAATAATAAAAAAAAAATCTTCTCTGATTATGTAGTCCGTATAGGTGCATTTCTCCATTAAAGGCACGTCCACTGTGGAGATGGCGAGTCTGAGAAAGCACTAGTTTATTAATAAATAATTAAAATGTCTTCTTTTTCCCCGATGGATTCATAATCATTACTTTAGCCAGTGCTTTGCGGCAAGCTTTATGCGTGCGTTTGAGTGCGGAATAATACGCCTAAATGCCTATATTAAAGAATGGTTTAGTAGGTTATTATACTATCAATTTAATATAAACGTGCGAATAGTTGACTAGAAAAATCTTTAGTCGGGGCAGGCCAATAGAACTTGGCACAAGGAACCGATCCATTTTTAAAATAAAATGTTGACATTACATGCGACTGCAAATCACGTTATTGCATTGCAGTATTTATGCATGTGTTTAATGAGTCAAATGTTTTTATTTTATTTAATTTTTTTATGGGGGTGCTTTGGTTTTTCTTGGGGGTGCTGGAGCACCTGCTAGCCCCTCCCTAGCGCCGCCCATGAATGAGGAGATGACGAGTCAGAATCATCATCTTCATCTTTGCGACACTGACACAGAAAACACTAGTTTATTAGTAAATAATTCAAATATCTCTTTACTATTTCCCCCGGACACATTCATGGTAATTACTTTTGCTGGGGCTTTAAGGCAAGCTTTATTGCGTGTATTTGAACGCAGAACTCTTCAGCTACGCTGACGGCACTCTCTGCTGCTGCGGTACTCTAAACACGTCGAGCCGCTTTCAGTCGCGACACGGTCTCCTGTTGTTTCCACCAGCATGGCAATTTTTTGCATCACTAATTGATGGATGTCTAAAATATAAAAATAAGGAGAAGCCTAAAACAGGCCCGAGGCCCGGCCCACTTCTGAACTATAACATGAAAATTGGCCCGATCGAAGCCCGGCCCTAGAGGGATAAAAAAGTCGAGGCCCGTCAGGGCTGGGCTGAAATGCAGGGCTCTAGCGGTCCCCTCGGTAGAAATCACATTTCCCCCTCGGGGGCCCCCTCCCATCGTCGGGCCCTTAGAATCGTCCTAACTCCCCCCCCCCCTTATGGCACCCCTGTCAATACCAACGCTTCATGCGCAAACGTCAACTACAGACAAAGTAAGTATCACACATTTGTTTTCCAAATTGCCTTTCTGATAGAGCTTCTTGGCACTCTGTAAGGTTAGTGTTGCTAAAGCTATGCCTGTTTTCACTGGTGCTGCCTTCACGTAATACCAGAATGATCGTAAATAGGAATGTGGTAGTTAAACATTGCATATGAAAGCAATGTGAAGTCGACCGCTTGAATTTGTCGAGACTCGATCTCATAATCACGTGGGACACGACGTGGATAAAGTTTGTGATAGCGTGCTAAGGCACAATGAGAACAGCTGTCGTTATTTTTATCGTGCCGTGCTCCCCGTCTGTGTAATTCATAAACAATCATTTATTATGCACAGTACAATCAGATGACTGACTTTTAAACCAAATACATTTTCTGTAAAGATAACAGGCTTGTACTAATAGTGGAATGTTTACTTGCAAAGACCAGCACCGGTATTGCCGGAGCTTGAGCTCTTGAAGCTCCGCCCTCTTCTGAAAAGGGGCCAGAGCACCAGCTCATTTGCATTTAAAGGGACACGCACAAAAATGGCACGTTTTGGCTCATACCTTAAAAGGTATTTTAACAAGCTATAAAAATTATCTGTGGGGTATTTTGAGCTAAAACTTCACATTAGGGGTGGGAGAAAAAATCGATTCATGTATGAATCGCGATTCAATGTTCTTACGATTCGAATCGATACAAAAGTTTTAAAAATCGATATTTTTTTAAATGTTATTTTAAAAAAATAACGTGCTGTGGTCGTCGTACTAAAAAGACGGAAGCCAACCGCGAGAGTTTGTGCGCCACCCGGACAGATTAGAGTGCGCACAGAGTGCAGAGGACAATAGAGTATGCGCGAGCTATGGAAGAGGAAAGACAAATAATACATCCAGCCCCATTTTCCGCGAGGGCAAGCATTTGGAAAAGTAGAATAGTAATAGGAATAGTAACTGCACAGAGAAGCACACTTTCTGCGGAACATGTAGACTT
The DNA here is from genome assembly GCA_027422415.1 of Schizothorax lantsangensis. NCBI lineage: Eukaryota > Metazoa > Chordata > Actinopteri > Cypriniformes > Cyprinidae > Schizothorax > Schizothorax lantsangensis. Next base: position 24,256,723 of record CM049842.1, on the reverse strand, counting down.
TCTGCAAAAGAACTTAGTTCTTCCAGTTATTAGAGAAAAGTAAGTTAATAAGTTCAGAGGTCAAGATGTACTTTAAAGTGAAGCTGCTACTTTAAATCTAAATCCAGTTTTGAATGCATTTGTTAAATGTATTTAGATTTGTGAATGTTCTGATATTTGTTAATGCTATTTGTTCTAAAAGCACTTTAAATCTGAATCCAGCAGGTGTTTTTTTGTTTGTTAATGTATTTACAATAACAAGTTATTGTTACTGTTGCACATTGTATATACATTTAGCAACTTTATTAAATTTAATTTGTGCATTCACCACCTTATTTTTGTAAATATATTTTTTCTTTTTTTCTTTTTTTTTTTATACTAAGTTGTTTAATGTGCAAGAAAAGGAAACAAAATAAATTTCAAGTTTTTGATGCAGTGGTATTTTTCTTTCTTTAGGACTGTCCATCACAGTCAAATAGGAACAAAAAAAGTAACACTAAACCACAAACTGGAATAAAATATAAATAAATAATAAATATCAAGTCGAAATTTGATTAAAATTGGAGAATCGTTTTTGAATCGAGAATCGATTTTGAATCGAATCGTGACCCCAAGAATCGATACGAATCGAATCGAGAGATTCCAAAACATTCCCACCCCTACTTCACATACACATTCTGGGGACATCAGAGACTTATTTTACATCTTGTAAAAATGGACATAATAGGTCCCCTTTAAAAAAAGTTTGGTGCAGATTTTTTTTTTGTTATTTCTAGGTGAACTATGCCATTACAAATATAATATGTTATGCATGAATATGAAAAAAATCAATGAAGATACTATATCCTACTTGACTTAGACGACACAGTCTGCCCAGCTCCTCCTTCAGTTGTGTGGCCTCAGTATCTCTCTCCTGCAGTTGAGTCTCCAGCTCTGCCTCATATTCACTGACCTGCCCCTGAGCCTGCATCAGCTCTTCATTCTCCTTCCTCAGATCCTCCAATTCCTGCTGCTGATGCTGCAACTCCTAGAACACATCAAACAGTGTGATTATGTTGATTTGACTTATTACAGAGTGGCGAACTGTTATGTCAGAAACAGCCTCCAACCTCCTGTGCGCTTTTAGCACTCAGAGCTTCTCTCTGCAGCTGTGCGCATTGCTGCTCCTTCTCACATAGGAGGCATTGCAGAGCGTCTTTCTCCCTCTGCAGACGCCTGCAGTCTAACTGGGCTCTTCGTGCTTGGTCCTTCACCCCCTGCAGATACTCCTGGAGACCTGCGATGATGCCCTCCAGGTCACACTTGAGTGCTTCATTAGCAGCGATCTGACCTGAAAGAGGTGAGTGGTTTCGTCTGCTTATTTGATGATTTTAAAATATCGTATTCATTAGTTTATAATGGTTCAAAGGCTATCTTTATCTTATTAAGGTTAAAAAACAACATTTAAAAAAAGTTGCTGACCATCAGTAAGTTGTTGCTCTAGTTCTTTGATCTCCTGTGTCTCCTTGTAGATGCGTGTGATCATGTCATCCAGCCTGCTCTCCAGTTCCTGGTGCTTTCTGCTCATGATGGCCAGCAGCTGTGTCTTCTTGGACAACTGAGCCTTTACATGGGCCTGCAGGAGCGATAGCAGAGAGAGTTGGGATAGGGTGCTATTACATGATCAGTTCTGCTGGTTTATGACTCTGAGGCCCCTCTGTGTCTAAGATCTCTAACTCAGTAACTCTGTAAACTAAGCTGATATGTATCTTTGGTACTTCTTTTGTAATAAAAATAAGTACTCAAAAATATGGGTTTATTAAAATTTCAGTTTATTTTTGTACATCTTTAATGTTAGTGGGTTTTTCATTTGTATTAACATAATGTTAATATAACTAAATGTAAATAATTTTAAGATTGATTGATTTAAGACTGATTCTGCTGAACACAAAAGAAGATATTTTGAATAGTGTTGGTAAGCAAACAGATGAGAGTAGCTACTGGCTTTCATATATGTTTGAACTATTTTCCAGTATTTTTGACTATTTCCATAGTCAATGGCTACTGTCAACTGTTTGGTTACCAACATTCTTCAAAATATCTGCTTTTGTGTTCATCAGCTGAAAGAAAATCATACCTGTTTGAAACAACTTGAGGGTGTGAGTAAATGATAACAGAATTTTCATGTTTGGGTAAACTATCCTTTTAAGGCCCATTTATACCAAGGATTATAACTATAACAAATAATGATAACAAAAAAGTTAATAATCTTTTAAATCTTTTACATTAGTCAACAACTGCAACAACATAGCAACATCCTAACATCCTGGAGGTAACTTTCATTGACAAAGACCCTCACATTTCTTGTAGAACATTTAAAAAAAAAACGAGTGTTACTACTAGGATTAATTAATTATTAACATATTTAAAATTGATCTAGACTGATCATTGATTCCCAGTCTCTTCAAATCACTCTGATACAAATCACAGAAGTCAAAAAAGAAAAGGTCAGATACCCTGTTTCCCAATTCAAAAAATATGTAAACAATTTCCAGTGAGAAATTGCTAGTTAATATTACAATTAATTATAAACAAATTGAATTTAAATTGCAAATTTTAAGTTTTAAATTAAGTTTTTTTATTTTATTTTACTTACAATTTATGAAAAATGTGTATTTTTTGCAGTGTACTACCTGTATATCCACCCCAAATAGCAATCCAAACAGTATGTGAACTGGACGTGAATTGGAACGCAGGGACAGTCGTGGACTTCTGCATTTGTTACTTCTCAACCCATTCACTTCCTCTTCCCTCCCAACGAAAAATTATCGCAAAGTGAAAATGTAAAACTTTCTTTATTTTAAACGATCCCTTGTTCATTAGCAAGTTTGCTTTAAAACTTTAAATCACCACTATTCATAAATAAAGATTACAAAAGTATATAGATTGATCTAGTGGTTTACTGATTTAATACTGTGCATTGTTTTTGTCCACTGCTCTCATAAAATATGCAAGCCAGCAAACTCTGATGACATAATGCCTTTGCAATTTCCTGTTATAGACACTGAAAATATACAACAATCACAAAACATCAAACTGTAATGATCAACTTTAAAAATTAAGTAATGTTCAATGATGCTAGATACCAATAATCACTTCTACAAACAACATTACAAGCCCCAAATTGCAACAGTACGACAGCAGCCTCCCATGAGCCCCTCCTTGACCCCAGTGGAGTACTTACTACAGCGGTGTGGCTGCCATCTCTTCGCTTTCTGTCTCTATATATCCATTTTTCTCATGTTGCTGCCCCACGAGGAGTAACAGGGGCTCCTTGTGCAGGAAGAGAACATTTCCTGTCTCTTTTAGCTTTTGCTCTAAAGCTCTTTTCCATGGACTCCAACTATCACTAAAAGAAGCCCCCTCCTCTAGACTTCATGTTCCCCTTCCTCCTCTATCCCTGCACTCTTTCCACCCTCCTCTCAACTCTCTTTGAATCAACACAGGAAACTTTCAGCGGCCTCAGCCAATCAGTGACTGTGTCTGTGGCCGGGTGGGAGTAAAGAACCTCTCTGGCTCCACCCACAGCATCAACAGATTTCCCAGGACAGAAGTGCTCTCTTCTTTCTTAAAGAGACAAGCGCCTCATTTTATATGCCTGCTACTCGTTGCTGAGCATCATGGGTTAGTGATGATTAATTCCATAGAGAACCTAATCTTGTTATACACCTTTGTTGTTAGGGAGTTTCCACAACACATCAGTTATTTTACCCTCATTTTGTCCTACACTGTTTGCATTCCATTTTCTTTAACAGAAAACATGAGGAAGTGCATTTTTTTGTTGTTATAACATAAATAAACTAATGATCTCACATATAAATAAAATATCTGAATAGTTCAGAGGCTTATGGTATAAACAACACAACATATAAAGACAATAAAACACTTTATAGTTATGAAAATGATTTTGTGGCATTTGCATATGTTGTTGAAATGTGCAACTGTTATTCCTGCAGAAAACAGGTTCTTGCCTATATCTATTAACATAAAGCATTAACTGCAATAAATGCAATATTTGTTCTAAGCGTATTTATCAATAAGATTTCACGTTTCAACTATGGTACAATAGCAAATATAGACAAACTTGTAATGTACATTAGTAAAAATCTATTTTAATGCTTTAAGCTGTCTAACAACAGCCTAAAAAATATTAGTAATTTTGACAGAAATATAATGTATAATATGAAATATAAAATATGCTACAGTAAAACCTGTTAATTGCTAAAGTGGTAACTAATTTTTCTCACCATAAATTAAACTTACTCATCAATATATGCAATTTTAAAAAAAATGATTTTTGCAAGTAAAAAGTATAAATGACATTAAAAAGTTTTATTATACTGAGTCTTTACATGTACACTACCATTTAAAAGCTTGGGGTCCGTAAGATTTTTTTTACGTTTTTGAAAGAACGTAATTTATTTAAATCAAAAATACAGTAAAATCAATAATATTGTAAAATATATATATAAAAAGAAATGTTTTGTAACAATGTAAATGTCTGTACCATCACTTTTGATCAATTTAATGCATCCTTGCTGAATAAAAGTATTAATGTCTGAATATATTTTATTTTGTTTAATTGTTTAATTAATGTTCGTTGCATTATTTTAGTGTCATGTACTTGAATTTATACCCTGGTGCTATTTGTCTTTGTGTAGATTAATTAGCCATTATTTAAAAAATGTCCATTAAAATTAACCTTAATTCTTAATAATGTGGCCATCTGTATTGCTGTATCTAAACTATAGATCTATAACTAAATAAAAAAAAAATACAGTAAATTTCTAGTAACCACTGCTTTTTATACTTTAAATTTAACAGGATGTTTTACAATGTTCAGTTAAGGCTAATAAATTGCATTACTAAGAATTGTTTTAATTATTGTTACAATTGGTATGTTTTTCCCCACTGTTATGCAAATAATAATCCTCAAGAGAATTATTTTCATGAGGTTGTTCAGGCATGAGTGTTACTGACATGTCTGGGGTCACTGGGATCCAGGCTGTGCAGTAGATTCTGCAGCTGGTCCATTTCCTCCTGGGTTTGGTTCCTCTCAGCATTCAGCCTGTCCAGCTGCCTCTCCATAGCCTCCATCTCTCCTCTCATCTCTCCCAGCCTCTGTATCCTCCTCTGAAGCTCCTGCCTGAGCTGATCCTTCTCAGCCTCACAGATCTATGTGCAAATCAACATAGATAAATTCAATAATTAAAAATTAATCTGAATGTGGACTCTGACATCAAGTTTTACTTAGATCAGAGGAAATCGTACAGACTCAAGTACAGCTCTGCTAGAGGCGTTATATATATATAATTTTTTAAGCCATGCACAGAAGATCTCACCCGTCTCTGAGAAACTGTCTCCTCTAGCTGCTGGAGCTCTTCGCTGGCTTTAAGGATCTGCTGCTCTTTTACCTCAATTTCTTTATGCAACTGCTGTAATCGCTCCACAGCTAAAACGAAAACAAAAAAAATCAAAAAATCAAAAGCCAAAACAAAACAAACCAGATGCATTAGCAAAAGTGCAGAGATGTGGATATTACAGAGGCCACAAGAAAGAAAGGAAAATCTTCTTCATCATTTGTTGGTAGCACTGGTAATAAGAGCAAACAACTACAGATTGTTCCAAGTAAAGAGAGTAAAAAAGGAATAGCATGTGTAATATACAAATGTTATTATTTTATGAATCTATTTAGAGCCTTCAATATAATACAAGGGCACAGTGCCCTTGAACCTTTGTACCTCTAAGCTGAGCAAGTCTGGACATGTCATGTTCTCCTGGGCTGTCTGTCTCAGTCAGGTCCGCTGAGGCAGGCTTCTGCTGGTTTTGTGCACCCATGCTATCCGTCTCTGATGGAAATGTGATGTTCTTTTTCTGACGAGACTTTCCTATGTATGGACTCTCGCTAGAAAGGTTCTCTACCTCCACTTCCTGAACAACAAAGAGAATAATCTCTCTAAAAATTCTATATAATCCTACCATACACAAATCAGCATTGTATGATATAGTAAAATGGACATTCTCTGAGAAATGCCTATAAAGAAATCCGCTAATGTCAAATGTTGTTATTAGGACTAAAGTAAAGTCATTTGAAGCTTCTGTATTTCAGAATATAATCATCAAAGATCAAATGTATGAAATGTCACCTATGAATGAATCAGAATGTAACACACAGTTAAAGCCTCGCGATAACAATAATCCTATCAGGGTTCCCACTCTTTCATGAACACCAGATTCAAGGACTTTCAAGGACTTTTTAAAGCACCATTTTTTTTATATCAAGCACCTATCAAATTCACACCCCTGCATATGTAGTGTCATGAAAGACCTTACAGTACTTAACATTTCACTTACACTTAACTTTTACGTAAAAAAATAAAGTAATAATGTTGTGAATGTGTAGGTTTAATAAATTTAGACCGTTTTGAGCAGTCGTGTTCAAAGGAATTTAATGAAATCCATTGAAGTCAATACTGGTAATATTCAAATACAATAAAATATTGATAAAATATGCATCAAACTGGTTTTTGCTGTAGTTCTTGCACAAGATTTAAATTTGAAAGAATTTCACAATTTTTAAATTAATAAAAATTGGTTAAATGTTGTAATAACATGGTAAAACCTGTTAACATAAAAAATTTGCACATTCTCTCATGAGAGACATTACTCATTAATAAATAAACTCGAGTCAAAATTATTTATTAAATCACTTATTATGTAAAGCCCATTTTTTAATCTTTGACCTAGAGGAATTGCTCAAACATGCAGCTGCTCAAAACTTCAATATTTTTTGAAAATATTTCATGAACATTTTAAACCTTGTACATGTGCAAATCTGCAAAAAAATATATAAAGAAAATAAATAAAAAAATAGGACTTTCTATTTGCTTTTAAACTGTAAATGCTTTTCACTAAGCTGTTTTTCTTATTTTTCAAGTTCTACATTTTCTCCTTAGCTCCATGTCGCAGTAAGTTTTGGGAGATCATTTTTAGTCCATCTCCTATCCTGAAAAATCTGTCTTGCAGAGATTGACTAAAAATGAGCTCCTAAAACTTACCGGCAGATTCTGGAAGATAAATTCTTCAAACAGTGGTACAAGACGATGTGGTGCTGATCCTTCAAGAGTCACTCTCAACTTATCTGTCCATAAAGCCTATAAAAAAATAATCTTCATGTATTTCACAACACTTCAGCATGTTATTCTTATTAAGTGAGGGTCATTTTTTAGGATTTTTTACCCAAGCAAAGTCTCTGAGAACCTGACACCTTGTAATTCTGGAGACTCCAGGTAGGTTGCAGTTCTGGAAAATGGTGGCGCTGGAGACTAAATGGTTGCCGATGGTTTTAAACCTAATTCTTCACATTAATTCTTAATTATTTTGCAGTTAACATGCGTCTTTTCTTCTCCACCTGTTTGTGTCTAACCCTGCTGACCCAGTGAGCATTTTGCTGTCCAATGGTCATGTCTTAAATTTGCAATTTCTGTATTACATTAGTTTTGAATATTACTCATGGGGATTTAATAATTTTTGACTTTTCAGTCGGAGTTAAATCTCTTTTTTGGCTCATTTCATCTGTGAAAGCAAACCTGCCTAATAATTCTGCACCCCTGTATATAAGGAGTTTTTCACTTCCATCCTTCATGGGCAATTATATATCACTAATAAATGATTAAATACAAAATGAATAGTAGTTATTAAGATTGATGTGGTTTGGAATTGGTAAAATGTGCTTGTAAAAAAAAATATGATCAGAATATCAACATGCCTAATAATTCTGCACGCGGTGTAAGATGTGCTCACATTATACCATTGGTCTCAAACTCAATTCCTGGAGGGCCACAGCTCTGCACAGTTTAGCTCCAACCAGCTCCAAATCACACCTGCTTGGAAGTTTCTAGTGATCCTGAAGAGCTTGATTAGCTGGATCAGGTGTGTTTGATTAGGGTTGGAGCTAAACTGTGCAGAGCTGCGGCCCTCCAGGAATTGAGTTTGAGACCAATGCTTTATACAAAGTGCGCGTGATCGCGAAATCGAAAGTGAAAGTGAACAGCAAGAGCTCATTCAAATGTGTTTTTAATACCCCGCATTTTGACAGCGCAAAAATTATATACAATATTAGAATGTTTGCGGGAGCGGGACATGCGTTGTGGGAGTGGGCGGTAATGGTCAGAAACTCCGCGGGAGCGGGCTTAAGAAAACTGTCCTGATGCTGCGCATCAACACACACGCTAAGTTTTTTTTTTTGCGCTACCCCATCTCCACTCCAATCATTAGTGCCATTTCCTTTGACAGTACATATAGGACAATTTCTGAAATAGCGAAATTTGAATAGAAATAAACAAAATTTATTTCAAATTTAATTCAAGCACTTTCAAGGACCTATGTTTGTTTTCAAGTACTTTCCAGGCCTTGAATCCATATGTCTGAAATTTAAGTACTTTCAAGTACTTTCAAGAAGGGTGGGAACCCTGTCCTATATTATTATAACATATTATTTTGTTTTCTTTGCTTAAATGTGGAAATAAATCAATTAAAACTTAATATACTACATTTTGAATGATGCACCACCATTCAAAAGTTTAAGGTCAGTAAGATTTATGTATGATAATAAGAAGAAATGTTTTTGAGCACTAAATCAGCATTAGAATGATTTCTGAAGGATCATGTGACACTGCAGACTGAAGTAATGGCGGCTGAAAATTCAGCTATAGTGATGAATTGCATATAAAATATATTAAAATAGAAAACTTATATAGTTACACTATTACATTACATTTTAAATTGTAATTCTATTTCACAATATTTTTGTTTTTACTGTATTTTTGATCAAATAAATGCAGCCTTGGTAAGCATAAGAGACTTCAACCCTAAACTTTTGAACAGTAGTATACATTTAGAGACCGATTTAAAAAAACTATAATTAATCCCTCTAACACAAAAAAGAAAATCACAATGAGTTGGCTATTTTTATCTATCCAAAGCTCTAGTTATTAGTAAATCAAAGCAAATACTTACAGGATCTGGATAAAAGGGAAGAGGTTCAAACTTGGCATCTATTTTGTGAAAAGCCAACTCCTGCTCAAGCTCATAGTGTTTCTGACAGGCCCGGGTCAACTCCACTGTTTTCTGCTTCAGCTGTGTAATAAGAAAGAGCTTATTTAAACACAACACTTTACATACCACCATAAAACACATCAGCCACACTTCACTACAAACCTCTCAGCTCAGAATGAGATTGCATCTTAAAGATACGTGTAATACAAAACTGTTACACTCATGGAAATACACAAAGCAATGAATGATATTTTAAGATTTCCATTAATTTAGAATGCATACATGCAAAAACCTCAGAAACATGCTAAAGAACATAACAATACCATACCATCAACATCGCTCTCTAAAGCGAACACCTGAGAGGACAGGAGAACACAATGTTGACATCTTACAGTGATTGGTGGGGCACATGTGAATACCTGACAGAGAGAATCCAGCAGAGGAGTATGATGTGGAAGCTGAGATTGAAGAAGGAATGAAGAGAAGAGACAGTAGAAGGCATGCAAACAGTTTATGTAAAAACACAGGAGTGAAATATACAAAAAAAATACAAATAAATCAGCAGGGATAAGAAAAGTTTGAAGGATAGAAAAATGTGCTTTGCCAACATAGGAATCAATTACATTTTATATAGAATGACATATTTATAAAGAAGACAGTTCTTTTAAATTGTAATTATATTTCACAACATTTTTTTGTATTTATATTTTTACACTTCTTACTGTATTTTTGATCAAATAAATGCTTCCTTGGTAAGCACAAGAGACGTTTTTCAAAAACATAAAAAAACTGAATTATTCAAAACTTTTGACTGTTAGATTATATTCCTGTCATTTAATTTTTAAATTGTTTAAAATTAAAAAATAAAATAAAAAAAATACTGTGCAGTGCAGTGAAGGAATTAGCATTAATGTGCTGACCTAATAGTTTGAACAGCGTCAGTTCTTTTTTTCCAAATGCAAGCTCTCAGAGAAGTTCTGTTTAAGCAGATGATCAATGAGGCAACACACACACACACATACATACACACATACATACACACGCGCACACAAAACAGTTTTCAACACCATTCACAAAGTACCTTTAGAGCAGGTGACAAAAGCATGGAGTGAGAAGAGAGAGCTGAACAGGAAATTGTCTAGAAAAGACAGGAAAGGGAAATTTTGGAAAGTGAATCTCTGGGCTCACTGTGAGTTTGTAAGCGCAGAGATTTGGAAAATAATCTGAAAGCAGACATAAGGAAGTTAAAGATTAAAGTCAACATGACATTATTTTCACTAACATTATTTCCATTGTAAGTCAAGATGTTTCAGATATGGAGCAAGGTAATCAATTCTGAAGAAGAACTAAGATAAATCATTTTTTCTTTGGTTCTTTGGATCAATATGCAGTGATGAACTGTGCATAATAACATCAGGACAGTATATTAAAGGGTTAGTTCACCCAAATGAAAATTCTGTCATTAATTACTCACCCTTTAAACTATCCCTTTAAGGCAAGACACCACAGGTGAATAGGGCAAATATTTTAACTAACAGATATCACAAATTACATTAAGAGAACAGTTATTTAGGCGTTTTCTGGAATGTTATGAGAATATGCAAATGAGGCATTATCTAATTAAATATGTACATTATCTAATGCATTAATTTGCATACATTTCCAGAACAGAAATCTAAACATTTGATAAAGCCTGCCTCAAAATTCCTGTTTCATATTGTTGACATATTTACACTTACATTTTCATTTAGCAGACGCTTTTATCCAAAGTGACTTACAAATGATGACAATAGAAGAAATATAAGCGTTGAAGCTTTCACAGAGGAGGTTTTGGACACCTTTCACTTTTTTATCATAAAATCATAAATTGCTGTAACATCCATAAAACATTTTTTAGTCTGGTGTATGTAAGTGCTGTTCAGCTCAGTGCATAAGAAAAAATTAATTAGAAACAGCCTTTATAGAAACGCATTGTAATTATTACTTTTCTTTCCACTAGTCATTTTATGGAGGCAAAATTGCCCAAAATCTCCAAATTGACCAGTGCATGTAAAAAGTAAAATATTTCATTTGACTTTAAAAAGAGTTTTTTCTTTAGGTGGTGCTGCCTAAGGAATGCTCTGAAATTAAAATATTGTTTACATGTGATATTACAGTTGTGTGGGAGGACAAAATGGTCAACCCTATTCACACTGGGGCAGATGACAGTGAAGACTCCATCACCCACCAGTTCAGATTTGGTGTCAAGTTCTCTCCGGAGTTCCTCATGGCTCCGTTGTTGTTCCTGATGCTGTTGTCTCAGGTTTTGGTTGACCATTTCCTGCCGCTCTAGTTCTTCCAGTGCTGTGGTCCGCTCTCTCTGAAGCGGTGCAATCTCTTCAGCTCTCAACTCCAGCTCTTGCTCCAAGCGCTCCACTTCCTCTGTAAGAACAGCACAAAAAGTGTTCAGATTATAAAAGCACAACAGAAGATAAAATAAATGCAGAAGATGAGATGGTCTACCCATGTGAAAGCGCTGATGTGCTTTCTCTCTTTCCTGTGGACTGATTGGTTGTCCATCCAACATTTCCAGTGACCTCAGATGGAAGATTAGGAAGAGGTGATAATGGGGCAGGCTGGAGACGGGATTTTCTGCTAATGTCAGACTCGTCAAGTTCTTCAGGGGTTTCAGTTTAGTTATCTCATGAAGCTAGGTCACAAATGTAGAGAATGTTGCTAGTAACATAAATGTGCATGAACAAAAATTTAATATAAGTGATTTACTTTAAATGTGAAATATATGATATTAAAGGAACAGTACGCCCAAAACTGAAAATTCTGTCATTACTCACCCTTACTTCCAAATCTATATGACATTTTTTTTATTCTGCCGAACACAAAAGGAGATATTTTGAAGAAAGTTGGTAGCCAAACAGTTTTGGTGCCCTTTGACTTTCAGTGTACTGACAAAAACATTTTTGAGACATTTTTCAAAATATCTTTTTTATGTTCCACAGAGGAAAAAAGTTATACAGGTTTGAAATGATATGAGGGTGAGAAAAACAATGCAATTTTGTTTTTTTCATTTTTGGGTGAACAATCTGTTTTGAGGAATTTTTTGTTGATTGGCTGTTTTAAACACATGATTAACAAAAATTGTACCTACTGAGAATATCTTGTTTCTCTGCAGATTTATAGTATGAAGAGATCTGAGCTTTTTTGCCATCCAAACTGGAAGATGTTCAATGTTATTGAAGGCCAAATTCAGAACCTGAAGATTTGTCATGTGCTCTAGACCTTCAATTTTTCTGCAGATAAATGAAATATAAATGCCAAAACTTGTATTGGCCTTCAGAACATCACATCATTCATTCTGTGACAAGACTATGAAATATATATATTGTGAGAATGAATTTTTTCTTGTTAAGCAGAAAAATGTCACATTCTTACTGTATCCTGTTATTGGAAAGGTGGAGTTCCCGTAATTGACATAGTTTCTCTAGTTTCTCGATCCTCTCGATCCTGTTGTTACTGAGGTTGAGAACGTGTAAGTGCTCACACTTATCCAAATTTTCAATATACTAAAAAAAAAAAAAAAGCACAGAAGTCAATAAATTAATGCAAAAAATGAATGAAACTAATGTTACCTCTCACACTGAGCATTAACCTGATAATGTCCAAATCTTACCCTAAATTGTTTGTCACTTCCTGTAGATGTAGACAAATCCAGGGTCCGCACAAGGACAACATTTTCACATTTAGTCAATCTCCTGATCAGGTCTTCTGTGATGTATCTTGTCCCCTTATATTGTCTTTTGTCTATGAGTAGATGTTTGTGTAAATGAGTGACACAGTAGAAAGTGCAGATATTGAAAAATACTGGTGGCAGCCAAGTAATTAATGATCTGACAAGCTGAAATATTTTGCTTAATTTGTCTACTAACAATGTTCAACAGGTGACAAAACATACTGCGTCAGGATTATTCTGTCCTTTTCCAAATATTATGCCTTTTTCTTTGTTTCACACATTCTCATATTTGACCTCAAGGTTTGGTCCCACTTTATATTAGGTGGCCTTAACTACTATGTACTTACATCAAAAAAACAAGTACAAGTACAATGTATTGTATTGCACGACACTTCTGGTGCTACTGAGGTGGGATACGGGTAAGGTTAAGGACATGTTTGGTGGTATGGGTAGGTTTAAAGGTGGGTTAAGGTGCAATTAATTATAGATGTAATTACATGCAGGTATTTAAAAAAAAATAGAAGTACAATGTAAAAACAGGTATGTACACAATAAGTGAATTGTTACAAATTATTAATTTAAAATGTAAGTTAAGACCACCTAATATAAAGTGGGTCTCAAGGTTTTTACAGACACTGTTGTCTTTTAACTGTAACGAAACTGTACTAAGGCCAAAACTGTTTATGATGAATGAAAATCATAATAATTGAACAAAAAAGGATATTTTCACACAATAAATATTAAAATCATTAATGCTTATTTCACACTCTTCTTTTAAACAAGAAATAATTAACATTTTACTGATGAAGTTCCATAGTTTTAGAGTAAAAGGTCTGAGACAAGAGTAAAACAAGAAAATATATACATAAAAGTATCTGAAAATACCAGAAATAATGAAGGCATGGTGAAATCAGCCAGTTTTGATTAAAATCAACCCCTAGGATACAAAAGTACCCAAAATTGTAGAAACATCCACTTGTTGAATGAGTTTGAAAAAAATGACATTAATACTTCAAAAGGACCTAAAAAGACAGACAAGAGTGGGTCCTGTACTGTATGACATATCTAAGCAATAAAAACTGATTTACCATCATCACTGGGATCTTCTCGAAGAGCTCCATCCTCAGTCTCAGTCTCCGACCATGAGACGGCGTTTGGGGACACAGGTTTGCTCTGGAGGCTCTTGGAACATTTGGATCCCGCTGCTCGTTTGAGCATCTGATCCAGTCTTTTCATTTTATTATCATGGGATATTAATATTATCTGATGCCAGCGAATACGATGCTCATCCTAATCCATCTCGACTGCTAAAAACGAAACGTAACGGCTAACATAGTAACGTTAGTAGTTTATTTTGATTTATGTTAACATTACAATGCAGACCAAATCTGACAAAATGCAAAGAACTATAAGTCTTCTAATAACTAAAATGTTTTAATGTATATTAAAAAGCAGTTTTACATTTAAGTACATGTTCATTCAATGTTTCACAAAGACTGGACAACTTTTGTTAGCCCAGTTTCCATAGCGACCGGTTAGGATAACGTTACATCCAGCCACCGTCAGATTATTATGATTCTTTCTTTGAGAAACTGTCAAAGCGCATACAAGCCTGTTATGTTTATCTCGTGTTCCAGGTCTCATTATCTAGTCCATGCGTTTCTAAAGGTTTTAAACTGAGCTATCATTCTCTAGCTGTCTGAATCTCCTCAGCATGAACTCAAAGGATCCGCGGTGATGTTTGGATCATGTGATGCAGCTACAGTTATTTCAGAATAAGAGTCCTGTGCATACGTCTATGGTCGTGACCCCTCAAAGCAGACTTTACATACAAACCACCTCAAAGTGTTTTCACGCTAGTGTTAATCAAAATAACATATAATAACTGCATGTACATACATGAATAACTAACACTTTCCTAAACATCTGTTTGCAACGTAATTTTTTAGGTAAATTGCATGTAATGTTTTTTTGTTTAATGTTGCATATGTATGTGGTTGATAAGAATGGCAAACATAATCACAGATTTTGATTGAATCACATTTTTTTTTTTTAGATTATATTGCTATAGAATAGAAAAGCATATGAATGACCTCTTCCATTGACATGCAATTTATCACTTAATTTTCACAGCCAGATAATAAGAAATCAAATTCAAAGTCCTCCAAAAGACTGGTGTATTGTTTGCAGAAAGCATCTCTGCAGTTGTGGTCAAGTGGCCACCAGTCAACCCAAGCATGTGAGTCCAAAGGAAACTTATACCTAAAACATGGTATAAAGAAAATCAGTTTTGTGGCTTCTGTACATAATAGTAAATGAGAAACACTTTATAATACGTCATACTAATTAACCCTACAATGCAACCAATTAAGGAATTAAATAATTTTGTGATTAATATGTGGCTTTTAAAAAAAATGATCAAAAGAAAATCAACCAAACAAACAAACAAACAAGGACTTACTTATAGCCATGATTCAATTTTATCTTAATACTTTCAGCAGTCATTATCAGATACTGCTTGCCAACTTCGAAATTTGTTGAACTGCAAGTTGCCTTCTTCACCAAATCAATTTCTGAATCTGTTTTTAGGTCATCTGTTTGTTCTGCAGAAGAGAAGTTAAGAGGTTGGATTGAAACTGTTATGAAACTTGTTTCTTTAAATTGCTTATTCAAGTCATTTTGTTTTAAACCATTCAAATAATTTACAACTTGACTTGCTAACCAATCATATTCAATATTCTCTTGCCTTTTTTGAGCACTGCTTTAACTTTTGCTTTGTAGGTCACGAAATCTCCTCCTGCCTCAGATGATTCAATTAACACTTTAAATGCTAGAAAAAAAACACACACACACACACACAATAAATTACTTGTACCATTGTGCACAGGTGTATATATATATATATATATATATACAGTATATATGTAACAATAATGTCTTGTGACTTGAAGCTTCATGAAGATCAGTATTTACCATATTTCATGCTTTCTTTGCACATGTCATTTTTAAGCCGTTCAGCAGTGATTGAGGGATCAATGGTGGATTTAAAGTTGCAGCATTCCGCTAATTTTAAAAAGGACATGAAAATACCAACAAACTGTTATAACACTAACACTAAACATGATAACTACATGACCGGCAGTGGTATAGTAAATGCAATGTTACAGGTCAGGATTGACAGAATTGCCCTGTGGCCCCTAGAAGTGAGACACAACAAAATGATTCATGATTTTTGTTGTCAGTTGTTTTATTTCTGTCCTTTAAATGGCTTACCTGCCATGCAATGGCATTGGTCTCCCTCACAGAGTCGTAACAGTCTGCGGCTTTGTTTGTGGTACAACTTCATACACTTATTTTCTATTAAAAATCAGATGAGAAAGCTGGTTTATGTAGCTAAAATAAGTTCAGACATAAAACAAACATTTGTAGAAATGCTATACCTGGAGCATAAAATTCATAAACTCTGAAAACTGAGGCTCTGGTCATGCCAACTTCAAATTCCTCTTGAATACGGAAACCCACACAGTATAAGTCTTCTGATGGTATCTGCATGGTAGAAGTATTGTATGGTAGAAATATTCTACAAGATCAAATACACATCATATTTTAATGGAAAAAGGCAAAAGTTTGTTTTGCTCAGTGATGCTCACCGAATCTATCTGAAGGATGACTTGGTCACCTGTGATTTTATAGTCTGATATCCGAGACTCAAGTCCATTCTGGTACTGCAAAATATAGAAATATAAAATGTCACAACAATTTTCTAAAACAATGCATGGTTTCTATGAAAATATATTACCATATCTAGATCTTCCCGGACTGGGGTCACACCGGTCGGCAAATGAATTTCCATCACAGTAATTCCTGACTCCATTTCAACTGAATTTTCAGCTGGCTTGTATCTTCACATATAATGGCATTTTAATTTTAATGGATTTTACAAATCAGAAATTTACAGAAAAGCTTAAAACATGTCATTTCTTATCGGGAGTTCCTACAGACTTACTTTGCACAGGCCACAATCCGCTGTGACAAAAGCATAGGATCTGCTCACCAAGAAAATCTAATTAGCTGAACCAAGTTCATTTTAAAAGAAAACCATGAGTAGAAAAGTAGACCAAAGTACCAAACTTACCATCTGAATTTGGGTCACGTTCATGAATGTCAATTGATAAATCAAAATGGCAATTTTCATTGGTTTCTGTCATCTCATAGTACACTGTTCTCAGCTGTAAAAAATAATTTAATCGATTAATGAATTTGGTTCCATGCATGGAATTTTTAAAAACAAGAAAAATCTGGATTGTTGAAGTGTTTATTATATACACTGAAAAGGACCATCTACTGTATAAAAAATGATTTGTCACATGGGTGGTATGATAAAAAAATTCATAAAAGCCCAATTAAAAACACATAAAATAAAATATGAGAATCATAACATTATAAATGTAAGTACGAAAGACAGACGTTCAGTTTTAGATCAGCAATTCTGAAATATCAGTCAATATATATATAATATCAGCCAGCATCATACAAATATGTTGTATATTCCTAATAAAAAGCTCACTTACACTGGCGAATGACACACCAGAGCTCATTGCCGTTTTGATGATAATATCATCATTTTTGATCACCTTTTAAAAAGAAAATAGAAGAGAGGCATTTAATTCATAAACAATTTATGAATAATTTTAGATTCCTCTCTTAATAATTTAGTTAAAATGAGGAAATCTTACCTCTATTGGTTTATGCACAGGCTTCTGTTGAGTTAGTCTGATTCTGCTGATGTCGCCTTTAGTCTTGTACTCAATGTCAACGACCATGTCTAAGGTGGCTCGACTGGCTAAGATGCTGTACTTGGTAAGCGCCTCCAAAGTAAGAATGCTGTCCTGAAAATTTGAGGAAAGACAGATCACATCTGATAAATACAAAATTAAAATCGTACAAAAACAAATATATATGCATGACTTGCATTGGAGCACCTGTGTTGAATGGACGCCCCCTCCGTATCTCTGGTCTTGTGTTAACCAGTTCAGGATGGGTTTTGCATAGGTGGATTCACCTCTGGCTAAAGTGTTAAGCAGGATGTAAACAGTAGTTTCCACGGTCTTTGCTGTCACATCAGTGGGTTTTAATAAATCCTTGTCTGGTTTGGACTCCTGCCAGAAACGAACTGTGGCTGGGTTCCCTGAAAATGTGAGATGTGTGGACAAATGGGTCATATTGTGTTAAAAATATGAGAGGGTCTAATCTGTGCAGATTTTTTGGTCAAAAGTGTCCCAAATAAGATTTTACCATCAACTTGAGCCTGCGTTTTGATTTTCTCATAAAGACTGACTGCAGACATACTATGGATGTCTGTAAGCGTCAGAGCATAAGATGCAATTGCGCTAGCATATAAACTTTCAATCTTCTTTGAGTTAGAGGTGATGTACTGCGCGGCACGATCTATAGCGATTTTAAAGGCCTGGAGAGACAAGACAAACAAGTCTGAATGACTAGCCTGAAATATCTGACATTTAGGTTTCTGATTGGTTAGATCGTACCTGTAAGTTAACGTCTGGGACCTTCATAGCATTTTTAATTCCAATCATAACAAAAGATGTGAGGAAAACTGTCTTTTCAGTGACATCAGCTCCAGCACCCTTAGAGAAAAGACAATCTTGATCAAAATACTGCAAAATACAGTATTATATCATAAATACTCCCTTTTTTATGTACCATGAGTTTAAGTGGAATAGTTTGTGATTTCTCAGAGAAGGAGCCATCATCATTCTGACAATTTTTAATCAGCCAGTTGATGGTGTTGGTCAGCATTTGAGACTCCACAGAGACGTATTCATGAATGTCAGCAAGAGTCTTGACCATGAGAGCTGTCACCCTAAAAAGGTTTTGCACACATGTGCAAAGTAGCATGTGAATTGTACTCTGTAATACGTAAAAATACATAAAATCATTCCAGCTACAGTGATGAAAACTAAGAAACTGAGCAGTTGATTACCAGGTGCTGGCTGATTTGTCCTTTTTCGACCACATGCTAAAGGCATGTTCATACTTCATCTTAAATGACATGATGCTGGTGATGCCTAGAAAGGAACAGACAAGGAACTTAAGAAGCAAACTGACTTAAGATATTAGCCTTGTTTTTTTATATCAGTGTTAAGTGAGTTTAAGATCAAAATAAGAGCAATTATCTGCCAGTCGGGCCAGAAAAAAAGCTGTTTTAAATTAAAAGGATAAATAAGATTTTTTTTTTTCTAAAGCATTTCTCAGAAAACAAAGACTTAATATCTTAAGTCATTATGCTTCTTAAGTAAATATATCTTCATTTAAGAATGTTTAGATATGTGTACTGGAAAACAAGACAAAATTACTGAGTATAAGAAAATAATTTTTTGCAATGAGCAAAATGAATTATTTTTAAGTAATTTGTAAAATGAAAAGTAATTCGTAAGACAAGCAATTCAAAAAATGTAATTATTCCCTGTTGAAAAAAAAAACAGCATATGCTGGTTCGGTATGTTTTGAAGCATGATAGTTGGTTTGAGCTGGTTAAAGCTGGTCTTTAGTTGGTCGTGAGCTGGTTTAAGCTGGTCCTGTGCTGGTTATGAGCTGGTCTTGAGCCAGAGCTAACCAACTTAAGACCAGCACATGACCATAAGACCAGCTCAAACCAGCTGCTATGCTTCAAAACATACCTAACCAGCATATGCTGTTTTTTTCAACAGGGTTATTAGATAAAAATTATCATTAAATTATTTTTACTGTTCTTTTACTGAAACTTGTACAGATACAAAATAAAATGCTGATACAAAATAAATAATAATGAAATAAATAATAAAAAACCCTGATATACATTATATGTGAAAAAAAATCTTAAATGATTTTACAATTCTTATTCTGCTTTACTGAATTAAACATCTCACCAGCTTGCATCTTCCTCTTTAATTCCTTTTCACTCGCAGCAGCCTCTTTCCCCAGAATGCCCCATTTCTCTGTTTTTTCTAGGTAGTGGTAGACATAGTAGATTGGCAGGAGACCCATGAGCTCCACCTCGGCACTTCCCCGTGGCAGGTTAGTCAACTGTTTTAAACCTTCTGGGTTATTTATTATTGACAGAAGCTCTCCCAGTACTTCACCTGAACATGAAGAAGGGGTTACTTTTGGAACTTAATTAAAATAATTTTAATCTACGCAGTTTATAAAAGTAACATTATAGTGCAATATCTGATATACAAGTGTCATTTATCATCTGCACAAATGTGCTCAAGCTTCACAGGCATCATACCACGAACTGTCAGAATACGATCCACAGTTGACTTGGGCACTACGTTTGGAGGAATTACATTTTTAAACTCAAGCTTCCGCATAGACGTGCCTAAGAAAGGAAAAAGAAATGGTGTGAAACTCCATCAGGACATGAGCAAAGAGCATGCTGTTACTTTTCAGATGTCCTTACCAAACACTCCATTTGGATCTATTCTTCCACCACTTTGTATTTCCTTTCTAATTCCCTCTGGCTGTGAATACCAGAACATAAGATCATAATCTCAGTCACACTAAACTGATTTATGAGTGGTTTAGTTCACAATAATCATTATTTCAAAGCAGAAATATCATGAGAAATCATAGAGTACAGTGAAAACACCTTGAATTCAAGACTCTGAACTCAAACTTCTTCCTATATTAGCTTTCAGAGTGAGACATTTTGTGTATGATCAGTTCAAAAGGTTTGTCCTATCTACTAAAGTTCTCTAGCACTGACTGTGTATTGCCTCTTACCACCACTTTCAATTTCTTGACCACACTCTCAGTGTCCCTTGCAGTTGTTAAAGTGAAAGTGAGCGTATGAGTGCCCGCTTCCAAGGCCATGATGTAGAACGTGACCAAGGCCACTGAACGACCTTCTATTAGCCCTTTGTTTTCATGTGGCTTTCCATGTTTTCCCTGTTGAGCTCCACGAAACACACACACTCCCTCTGTTGCCGTCAGGGTCACACTGAACTATGTGTGTGTGTGAGATAAAGAGAGAAGATACAGAGAGAATGAGGACTGTAATTAGTTGATCATGCGGTAGTCACATAAATAAACAGATACATTTATTGTATAGTTTAAGGGTCAGTATGATTTTTTTTTATTTTATGTTTTTGAATTAAGTTATTCTCTTATGCTCACCAAGGCTGCATTTATTTGATCAAAAATACAATAAAAACATTCAAATTGTGAAATATTATTACAGTTAAAATTTCTGATTTCTATGTCAATATATTTTAAAATGTAATTTATTCCTGTGAATTTTCAGCAGTCATTACTCCAGTCTTCAGTGTCATATGATCCTTCAGAAATCATTCTAATATGCTGATTTGCTGCTCAAGAATCATATTTTCATTATTGTTGTGCTGCTTTTTCAGGATCACTGATAAAGAGAAGGTTCGAAAGAATAGCATTTATTCAAAATTCTAAAATTTTGGAACAAAGTGAAAGACTTTATTGTCCCTTTTGGTCAATTAAATGTGTCCTTGCTAAATAAAATTAATAATTTCTTAATACTGACCCCAAACTTTTGAATGGTAGTGTAGGTTATAATGAAAAAATTATATTTAAAGTCATCCTCCTGATTAAGAACTAAAGCTTATACCCGAGTGCTTGAAAAACGCTGATTGTAGACTGAACCCCGGAGCTCAATCTGCTCTCCACGAACCATGGAATAAGGCAAGGGCACATCCACACTAATGTCCTGGGACACCTGAATCTTTTCCTCTGACATACAGATCCCTGACCAAAGAAACAGGAGAGTATGAGAGTCTAACCAAAAACACCTTGAACAAGCTTTGTCTGCATGCACAATACATGGCATTATTTCTTGAATGCATTGTTGGTAATGAATACTGTTTTTGTGAAGCTTAAGCATATGGTTGGAATGCTATTTTTTTAAACAGTATTTTGTTGTAATGTGACCTAGTTATGTGGCATGTGAGTTGCATCCTGTTATCATCTTGGAAACAGATTCAGTCAATTTGCATGTTAATTCAATTTTGTTTAAAGCATCTTATCTTTTGTCAGTCCAGTTGAATAATGAGTAAACAGAAATATTTTTTAAAAAGTGGCTGTAATTACTTTTGGTTCTTCAATCACAGTGGAAATGTAAGGTGGTCCATTTGAGCACACTGCATTCTGGGATACAGTATTATGTTCTGTCAGATACTTACTATATACAGTAGTCAACATTTGAAGAAAATCCAAAAAGTTAATCAAAGTTGTCCTAAGGCAAGAACACATTTTGGTTTTAGGTTTAAGGACACTTTAATGAAAAGTTTTGATCCACTTAGAATGTTGACTAGTGTACTTACTATAAACTTACTAGACACCTCCTATATAAGGAATAGTCAACGCATAAAATTTAAATTCTATCATCATTTACCGTCATGTCGTTCCAAACCTGTATGACTTTCTTTCTTCAGTGGAACACAAAAGAAGATATTTTGAACAATGTTGATAACCAGAATGTTGGTAAATACATAGTTTTGGTTCAATTTGACTCTTATTATATGGACAAAAAAATAAGAAATTTCTTCTTTTATGTTCCACTGAAGAAAAAAAGTCCTACAGACTTGCAACATCATGAGGGTGAGTAAATTATGACAGAATTTTCATTTTTGGATGGACTATCCCTTTACAGGTTGATGTTCTACTGTAATTTGTGGTTAATTAGTAGGTAATTGACAAAAGTAGATCAGTCACATATTAACATTCAGCCTATCTGATGAGAAGGGTCTGGCTGCAGACATGCACTTGCACTTTCAGACTTGCACTCTCAGACACCTGCACTTCCGCAAGTGACGTCACTTGCAGTCTTTTTTGTTTTTTATTTTATTTTATTTATTAAGTATTTTTTTAATTGAATCTCTCAACATATTACACAAGTATCCAGGTGGTGAAGACAAGAAAAAATAAACTAAATTACGAAGTCGCTTGCAACTGCTACTTGCACGCTTCGCTGCCTGCGATGTCACTTGCAATCCACACAAATCATGCGTGTTGCCAATGGAGACGAGACGCTGTGGTGGTTAAACGATTAAAACTAATTTAATATCATAACATACAGGGTTCTGCAAGTCATCTGGAAGAGAAAAAGACAAGACCCACAAATCTGTGGCCACAGAACAGCAGAATATGAACGCAATGCTCTCAATAAGCGCTTTTAAACCTCCCGTGGAAAATTATAAACACTTAATATGGCTTAATGTGTTAAGATAGTGTTATTAAAAGATCAAATTCGATATATAGTTTATTCATTTAATATACTACAAGGCAAGCATATGGCCATGAACACAAGAGCAAACTTTCACTTTTCATCCCATACAGCAAAACGCTTAATGTGGCATAATAACAGACTAAGATGATAAAGACCAAATTCAGTATTTATTATTGTTATGCAAACTAGGCTATACAGACCATATGAACGCCCATTAAGAAATGCATTAAGTGATATTCAAAGGACCAACTCCGTGCAGGCAAGCAGACGAGCCCAGAACGCAATGCGTTAAGTTGCACATTAAAAATTTCCCTCCTGTAGAAAATCATTATAAATAAAAGAGTAATGTAGCTTAATGGACAACGACAATGACACAAAAAGGGCTGTAGACATTTTATTCTAAATGGGAAAACGCGAAACTTTGCGCGTTGCCTTTATTCTGGGCTCACCTGCTTATTAATTATGTTTTAATAATGAAGAGGAGCATATTTGGTCTAAATAATATCAGTCCGTTATGCCACGTTTTGCAGTATGGGAGGAAAACACTATATACATATACATTATATTAATAAACTGTATATTGAATTTGATCTTTTAGTAACACTATCTTAACACATTAAGCCATATTAAGTGTTTATAATTTTCCACGGGAGGTTTAAAAGCGCTTATTGAGAGCATTGCGTTCATATTCTGCTGTTCTGTGGCCACGGATTTGTGGGTCTTGTCTTTTTCTTCCAGATGACTTGCAGGACCCTGTATGTTATGATATTAAATTAGTTTTAATCGTTTAACCACCACAGCGTCTCGTCTCCATTGGCAACACGCATGATTTGTGTGGATTGCAAGTGACGTCGCAGGCAGCGAAGAGTGCAAGTAGCAGTTGCAAGCGACTTCGTAATTTAGTTTCTTTTTTCTTGTCTTCACCACCTGGATACTTGTGTAAAATGTTGAGAGGTTCAATTAAAAAAATACTTAATAAATAAAATAAAATAAAAAACAAAATACTGCAAGTGACGTCACTTGCGGAAGTGCAGGTGTCTGAGAGTGCAAGTCTGAAAGTGCAAGTGCATGTCTGCAGCCAGACCCTATTGGATCTGATAGCAATTTAGATATAATTCCCTTTTCAGCCACCAGGTGATGCTAAAAAAAATCATTTCGATCCAGCTTGTTAACTCACCCTCACTGAATACCCCAACTGCTTTCAGCTCCCATGTAGTCAGTGAGTCTGGAAGATTTTTGGTAATGCTTACTGACCCAGACCTTAAACAGATTAAAATAAAAGGTGTAATTGCATAATTTAAAAAAAAGTCTTCAGAGAGTCATTTTATGTTTTGTTTATTTAATCTGTGAAATAAAGCAATAAAATCATAATGTTAATTTTGTAAAGGAATACTTTTCATAATTCTCTTACAAAGATTAGGATTATCAACTAGACAGAGGGATTATGGTTCAGAAAGTTTCTCTTACTTGCTGGTGTGTTCCTCCCATAACCAGCTCTCAGGGAAGTAGCTCCTAATCTGAGATGGCATCGCATCCAGCAGAAAGTCGACTGCTACATTGCGTAATGGAGAATTTTAGATCCTGCCTTTCTATGTGTTTAGTCATCTAAGTTACTATAGAAGTTCAATATGATGATGTATGTAAGAAACACCCATACCTGTGCGACTTAAAATGATTTTGTCCGTATTATCTTGGCGAAGCTTCATAGCAAAGTCACAGCACTCCAAGAAAGCATGCTTACACCGTTTCTTCTTACGCGAATCAAAAGCTCTACAGGTTTTTCAGAGAAATGAAATTAAATGTTATATGAATGATTCACTTGAACACACAGTGTGAAGATACAGGCCCATGTTAAAGTATAATATATAGTTTATATTTCATTCATGTATCTTAAATACAAAAAAAAACTATATTAAAAAACTAAAAACACATGTATATGTAACATTATACATGGCATTAATTACAGTAGCAACATCTAATTATAGCCTCCAGAACAAAATTGCATAGTAAGTAGATACTTATAATGATGCACTTTATAATGGAAATCGTATTTATTATGAGTAATATGTATTAGGTGTTTATGTAACAATGGCACTACAAAAAAATAGCACTAATGCTTAAAATGCTTTTGAGTGATATGTAATATTAAACTCAGAAAAAATCCCTAAAATATGATTTCATTTACGAGTAAAATTAAAAGGACTTAGTAACTTCTTACGCAGGATAAGTCAGTCTCTCTGAACGTTGTCGACAGGTTTCAAGCGTCGGGTTACTCACTATCCCAGATGAGCAGCAACCCTGGAACAGTCCATAGCTTTTGGCTGTAGAACAAACATGTGGGCATAAATGTATTTTGATGATGTTGCTATGATCAAAAGGGTATTCGATTATACTGTTTTTCAGACATGAAATGCTTGCAAACATACCTTTTTGTTCAAACTTTTGTGCCAGGTCAACTGAACGCTTCGGCCTAACCAAGCCAGAACAAGCCCCCCCTACAAAAAAAAAAAAACTGAGAGAGAGAATACATTTGCCAGTGTTTCAGAAAATGATCCTGTGCTCTAATGAGATGTTTTAATGTGACAACTCACACACTGTGACTTTACAAATGAGCATGTACCTGCGCTAGAGGTTTTGGCGTTTGCATTGGTGATGAACATAAGGCCGACACGGTCAAACACATCAGCATTATTTTTGCCTCCTCCTCTTCCACAACCCAAGTCACTTCGCTCAACATGTTGTAGCACCTGCGACAATGAGAAGCATTTTTTATCATGATATTCATTTGTAGTTTTTGTCTTTAAAAGCATAATCCACATGATGTTATTGTCATTTCCAATTCACCTTTTTTAGTGGGTCCTTGTCATTAGATTTCAGGTTGTACAGGGCCGTATCTACGGCAGAAAAAGCCACCAGTGACTCGTCTCTGCTTTTAGTTGACACTCTTAATTCGAGTTTATCTTTGGGTTTGTAGACATACGCTGAGTTGGGAACTGATATGTCCACCTGAAATATATATTTAGATGAGCCAGGACTTCTCAATGTATAAATAACATGAAACACATGACAACTACTGATGGCAGAGAAAAAGGCATTACATTTAAATTGTTAACACATTTAGCCTTCACATCAATCCACGTGGAGTCTGCCACCAGCTCTGCTTTTTCCTCCCCGTACAGGACGTAGTACACCACTAGCCGAGCAGACGGCACCATGTCAGGGGTGATCTTTAAGTTAAGGTTCTGACTCTTTCCACCGCTCCACTTAACTGTGTCAAACTGCACAACTTTTCCTCTGGAAAGGATCTGAGAAAAAATGATTGCATTATAGCAGCTGATTCACTTAAACAAATAAAGATGAATTCAGTGCAGCCCCAATTAATCTATAACATAACATATTTGGCAATCACATGGACTGTATTAAGAGCAGATGAGGATTAAAAAGTTTGGAATTAGTACAATTATTATTCTTTTAAATTATTACTTAATTTAAAAATCTTAAGGATGCATTAAATTGATAAACAGTGACCGTAAAAACATTTATAATGTTAGAGAAGATTCAAATAAATGCTGTTCTTTTGAACTTTCCACTCACTGAAGATTCCTGAACAAAATGTATCATGGTTTCCACAAAAGCATTCAGCAGAACAACTGTTTTTAACATATATAATAATAAAAAATGTTTCTTGAGCCGCAAATCAGCATATTAGAATGATTTCTAAAAGATCTGTGTGACACTGAAGACTGGAGTAACAATGCTGAAAATTCAGCTTCGCCATCACATGAATAAATGACATTTAGAAAAATATGATAGGCTAATTATTTTAAAAACAGTTCACAATATTACAGTTTTTACTGTATTTAATAATCAAATAATTCTTGCCTTGGTGCGACTTATTTTAAAAGCATTAAAAAATCCTACCAACTTTTGAATGGTAGTGGGTTTAAATAACATTGACAGTACAAAGTGACAATTATAATGACTATGATGACAAAACAAAATCAGATTTAGAAATATATAATGTGAGCCTCAAAATGATACCTACAATATGTTGTCACAAGAGAAAACTGAAAAGTGCACAATAACTAAGCTTAACTAAATAACTTGAAATCTGTAGTGACTATAGAGTATAATTCAGATTGTAATAATGCATTTTTATTATCTTGTTCCTCTTTTGTAAGCCGATTTGGATAAAAGGGTCTGCTAAATGCATAAATGTAAACACATTTTACCTGGTAGCTGAAGGTCTTCAGAGAAAGATAGTCACGAAAATCAAAGAAAACGTTGACATAAATGTACTGTCCAACTTCAAATGCTGAGGATTCAAGTAAATCGATGTACAGGTAACGATGGTTGACAGACTCATATGATTCAGCCTTTAGTTTCAGTGGAGCCTGACTCCAAGAAGGATCTTCTGTCTCAAACTGGAATTAATACAATATAAATGAACTTTTAGCATTTATATATCATATTATTTTGCTTGATAAATAATTACCTGATTAAACTATTGTCACTGTATTTTTAACCTATACTCTTGTTTATATCACTCAGCTCTTATGACTTACTGAAATATTCGCTGATGGAGAAAAAAGTTTTACTCACAGTGAATTCAGCTTGTTTCACATTAGCAGGTATATTACAGGTGAAGTAAGCAATTCCATCCTTCCGACTTGTACTTGTCAATGTATCCAGGTGCCCTAAGAATTTGAGGGTTTCTGGTCTATTGTCAGCTGTGGTTATTGTTGCCCTTGTCTTGACTGACACACCTTGTACAGGTTTACTCAAAGGATCCTTCACCAAGACCTATGGGTCCAAAATGTCACCAAAATGTTCAGATGGATGAAACATGTACTGTATGTATATATGTTTTTCCAAATATAATAAAACTACTTGAGAAGACAGGTTTCTTACTCTCATTGTGTATGGTAGACCTGGTTTGATGAAAGGAGGGGTTGAGATCAGACTCAGTGTGAATGGAGTGTCCACAAATCTCACATTTGAGAGCACAGCCTCCTGGGAGATGCCACCTGACAATGAAGAGGGGTTTCCAACGTTGTCAAATGGTTGTCACATTTATTTGCTTTAAAGCAGGACAATGCACTCCTGTGTCTGTGGAACTAACTGAACCTACCAGTTGACTCTTGCAGCAAAACTCTCACTCGAAGAAAGCTGTTTTCTTTCATGGCACTCAGACTTTGAGGCCCATCAGGCATGGATGATAAAGCTGACTTGATGTCTAAGTGGACTTCTCCCTTTCCATTTTCCAGCTGAAACAAAAGCCAAAAACAAATGTATTCTCAGAACTCTAACATTAAAAATGTTTTGTTGAGTGCACACTGACCATGTATCTTGCAAATGTCTCTGGTATCATGACAGTTTCTTCTGGTGTACTGTATCCGAACGTCAAGAAAATATTTGCAGAACTAACTGGTCTTCCATTAACATACCTGTCAGAACACATATACACAAATTTAAACAATTTGCAACACTTGCAAATATGTTCAACAGCAACTGAAATGAATATACTCTACAGTTCAGATTTGGAGTTGAGAAGATTTTTTTAACGTTTTTGAAAGATAAAAAAAACTAAAAACAGTAATGTTAGTAAAATATTATTATAATGTAAAATTGTTTTCAAACTTAAAATGTTCTAAATTCAAAATTAAAACTGTCTTCTAACAGTTTAACATATTTTCAAATGTAATTTATTCTTGTGTTGCAAAGCGGAATTTTAAGCAACATTACACCAATCTTCAGTGTCACATGATGCTTCAGAAATTATTCTAATATGCTTATTTGATGCTCAAGAATCATTTCTTATTAGCATCAATGTTAAAACAGTTGTACTGCTTAATATTTTTTGTGGAAACTCTGAATCATTTTTTTTTTCACTATTCTTTGATGAACAGAAAGTTCAAAAGAAAGGCATTTATTTTAAACAATAATTTATTGTAATGTAACAAAGTTTTTACTGCCCCTTTTGATCAACTAAATGCTTACTTGCTGAATAAGAGCATTAAATTCAAAATTAAATAAAATATAATACTGACCACAAATGTTTGAACGGTAGCCTACTGTGTTTATGTAAAATAAAACAGGAAAAACCTACTTGGCTGAAATCTTCAACTTGAAAGACTCAAAGTTCTTCTCACTGATGTAGTTGGCTTCGGGCTCAATATGGAGTGAAATACTGGGCAGCACTGAGAAACATAGCTTGAATTTAGATATAATGGAAACTAAATGTCTACATAACACAAAAACTAAACAAAAAAACAATGGTCTTACCGTATTCTTTGACCTCAAACTCAGCAGTGGCAGTTGTTTCAAAAGTGTCTGCATAAGTAGCCACAATCTTCCAGATTCCATAACTAATGAGATTTACATTGTGAATAAAATGATGCAGAGACAAAAAAGTAATAACTAATGAAAACACTATCCTGTTGAACAGACCACCAGGCTTCTTAACTAGCTTTCAATTCTCAGCAAACTTCACCTGGTTGACAAGGACTAACCGATCTGAACCACCACAGAAATTCACAAGCAAGCTGGTTTTCAACAGTGTCACTGTTATTCCTAAATAAGCACTTAAACATCAGATCAACTCAAATATAATTATAATAGTCTGTGTGTCTTACGTTGGCTTTAAAGGTATTTTGAATGGTGGAAGAAGTGGTTTTGCTCCAACGATGTCTGCCATATCAATCATCTCTACTTTGATACCGTTAGGGTCCTAAAATGAATTTGAAACATAAACAATTGTTTACCTTAAGGTTCACATATAAAAATCATAATTCAAGTGAACAGGGCTTAAAGTTATCCGGCGTACAGCGTTTGACTGCGGAGAAAAAATCCTACATTTAAAGAAAAAAAATCGTTTTTTCGACTTTCGAGTCCATGAGTTCGCCTATCAATGGTATGAGAGGAGCACACAGCTTTCACTCTCAACCAAACTAACATTACTAGCCAATCAGAATATTTGCTCTTATAAACACGAGACGCGCATAATAGTGGTTAAGGCTAGAATGATGAATGGAGAAGCGCGACACGTTAAAAAAACTGCGAGGTGCAATGGGCAAAGATGTCCATCTAGCGCATATTTACATAGGAAAATTAATTAAAAAGCAGAGGAGCTTTGTAAACAGCTCAGAGTAATCATGTAATCTCCATAAGAACGATATGATTGCCAGAAGAAATTTACCGGGATTTTTGAAAAGGTCCTGTTCACACATCACACATGATCTCTTAATGGTAACTTAAAGGTAATTTACCAGTAAAGACTGTATAAGGGCTTTTCACACTTGAAATTGTTAACCCTGGGTCATCCTAAACCCCGGATAAAGGAATCCTGGGTTATCTGTAATCACGTTTCACACTGCTCATACTATACCTGGGGTTAACTGTTAACCCTGGGTATTCATTAACAGTCGTTTCACACTGTACATTCCTAAACCCCGGGTTAACGTTCTTATTTGCATATTTGCGGTGTCACTGTCACTGATTGGACGAACAGCAGGCAATCTGTTACACAGCTTTCTCCCGCGTCTTGCCAGTTATTAAAAACAACGTCGCCTCTTTTGTCTTTAGATCAGCGAAGATTGAGGGACAACTGATCATAGCTGTACAGGCAGGGATAGCCATTTTTAAATAAATTTAGTAGCAGAGCTACTGCAAGCGATTTAGTGCTGGAAATCAATTTATCCTTTGCTGAAACTTCTGCGTCTTCATGAAGAGCGCAGGTCATGGTTGCTTAGCAACGGCAGACGACATAAGAGCGCAAGCTACAGAACGCTTTGGAAAGAAGGAGAAAGCGCCGCGCTTAGCGTTTTAAACGCGTTTTAGGCGCGACATGTGAACGGCCTCATGAGACGCATAAAGACAAGTACAAAAGAAAGAAAACAAGGAGCAAAGTATGTGAATATTTCTTTGAATTTCTTTTAAGTGTGGAGAGACTAACGGTAGTGTTTACTTGTACAGTAGCGTACGATTAATACCGTCTCCTATTCACTCCGGTTCACACGCTTTCCGTCTTTTGATATTTCTTCTCACCAGCTGCAGTTTACACGACGCACGTTTCGCTGCTCATTTCTGATTGGCTGTCTGTTCCAGCATCAACAAGCAAAACCGCTCGTTTCCACTGAACAAACTTAGCACCGCAATAACACCACAAATGCGGTGCACCGCTCCGGAGCAGTTTCATAACCCCGGGTAAAATGCGGTGCTAACACCGCTTTCAAATTACAGGTGTGAAACGTGTCTTTACCCGGGGTTAAAAGCCCTTAAGTGTGAAAGGGGCTCTGCATGCTGTGAATTTGAATTGCTTAACGTTCATCTGGGAAAACAGTGTGCATTATCTCACTAGATTTGTAACATAAATCATTTATAAACCTTTATACAGGAGAATACATCAACCTATGTCTAAATATGCCATGTATTGTTCATCGCGATTTCAAAATAAAAGTTTCTGCATGAGGCCAAATATTAAAATGTAATGGATTTAAACATCTTTTAATCACTCTGTAAAGTGAAACATCGCCAGGCCGTTGGCGCCCTCTGCAGGTATTAATACATATTGTACTTAAAGGGGTCATATGATGCTTTTTTAAAGATCATTATTTTGTGTATTTGGTGTAACAGAATATGTTGACATGCTTTAATGTTCAAAAAACACATTATTTTTCAAATACTGTACATTATTGTAGGTCCTCTATGCCCCGCCTCTCTCAAACGCATTGTTTTCTACAAAGTCCCTCCTTCCGACAAGTGCAGTCTGCTCTGATTGGCCAACTGGCACAGTGCATTGTGATTGGCCGAACACCACAAGCACTTGTCGGAAATGTAACGCCCCTTTCCATAATGGTGAGCTTCAGTTTTCAAAATTAAAGTAAAGACAGTTAATAATGTCCTTAGTTTTACCATCAGTTCAAGCCCGAGAGGGGAACAGAGTCGCGTGACAGAAACAGTGATGAAGCTCCTATGTGTGACAAGCTGCGGTCAAGACAGCTGACTCCACCCTGTCTCTCTCTCTCTCTCTCTCTCTCTCTCACACACACGCGCGCACAGACACACACACGACACGCAAAACTCCGCATTTGAACAGTCAATAGCAAATACTTAAACTAATAACAAAACATACTTACAGTTGCTGATTCAGAAGCGCCAGATTGTCATAGCAAAGTCAGAATTACCTCCTCTCCTAGGTTCATGAAACGGTCATCCATAAAATGCGTTGCACAAATTCGAACATCTGGGTTGTGCTGTTCTGTTGTAAATAATCTTAATGATTCCTAAATGCATCTAATTTCTGAAGGCCAAATAAAGTGCTTTTGCTTTCAAATAGAAACACACAGCTTCTCCCTGACATGACTGCATCAACACTACTGCAGTTACTGAAACCACGCCTTATGCAAATATTTCCACACCGTGATGTAGACATGTGGGGGCGTGTTTGAATGAGCTGTTTTAGGGGGCCGTGGTCGAGTCTTAACTTTGATAAAGGTTTTGAGACTTTAGTCTTTGCAACTTCGGGGATCTTATCTATGCACAAACAGCTTGTAACACTCCAAAGAGAAAGAAAAACTTGAAATCGCATCATATGACTTTAAGTTGGTTATGTTCATGTTATGTATAGGCATATTACATTATGTATTTTAACAGTGTTGTTCAATAAAACCATGTAATTACTTGGTTTTGATATTTTATTTGAGCCAATTATTATTGCCTCATCGTTAGTTTATATATAAATAGTCATACTAAAGCCTGGTTTTCACTTAGGTCTATTTGTGTTACTAAAAAAGATTACTCAATTGTCAAAATAATCATAGTTACAGCCCTAGATTAGTTAAAATATTTCTAAATACAACTGCGTTGTTTTACTTTTTGTAATTAAAAGACAAATATTTTGTCATTGAAAATTTCTTAAAAATAGTATTAAAATATTATCTCTTTCTACTGAACCAAGTATCTGTATTTTGTCTCATCTCGTGAGCTAAGTGTATTGTCACACCTCTAGTGTCGATAAGCAGTTATATAGCTCATCATTTTCCAAGTGTATGATACAGCTTTCATTCTTCAGGTCCAACACATGTTCATGAAAAAAAAAATCATGAACTAAATTTGCCATAGTATCCTTTCAAATGTTAAAATTGCCACAGTCATTGCATTTGCCCACCCCCCCCCCCAAAAAAAGTTTAGGCTCAGGATTTTTATTTTTGCTTTAACCCCTGAGTGAAGTGAGGCTGTGAAGAGAGACACCAAAGGGACTTTGGAGACACTCACCACGAATGTAAGGGTGACAGGTCGTCTAGATTTCCTCAGCTCCTCGTTGAGGGAGTAAACACGCACTTGTACTAAGAAAACAAACAGATTCAAAGGATATATTCTTTCATTTACTCACTCCATCTTTCTCTTCATACATAAACTCGCGCTCTTACACACATCATGATAGATTCTTCTCATACTGACCCTCTTGTTCGGGTGTGTAAAGCGGCTTGTCAGTCTGGATAAAGAGAAAACCGTTCACAGTAGTGACTGGGATTTTTTCATGTACAGAGAAAGCAGAGGAGATCGCCTGAAGGTAGACAAACGTGTCCTCCTTCGGGAAATCTGTGGCCATTATCTGTGAAACAGAAAAAAAAAGCATTTCTGAAAATAATATTCATTAATAACATAAAATCAGTAAAAAAATAAAATGTAAGCCAACATTTAAGCCAAAAGTCATACAAAAATATCTTCTGGGATCTTAAATTTACAGTCCTACCCGTAAAGTAGCGGAAGCTTGATAGTTATTCGCAGCGTTGAGCTTCAGGGACTGAGATGCATATTCTTTATAAACTGGTGCTAGTGTGTTCTTCAGGTAAAGATGTACTGTAATTTCCTGGTCATAACCAAACAACTGCACCACCACATTTTCCGAAGCATCGAGTCGCAGCAGTTTAGGTGCAGTGATTAAATATCTGCAAAACAAAACATTTTGTTGTGTCTGTGGGTCGCTATCAGAGCATGGCAGATGCGAAAAACAAAATAAATTGTATAAAATATAGGCTAAATGCCTAATTTCAGACAAACATGAAAGATTACTAACAGTTGTTTTCCAAGAATGTACGGAAGTACGTATAGTTATCATTGTTTATTTTGCAGTTCTGCTTTTTGATAATACAAACCAGTATTTCTTTTCTGTAGAAATGTATAAATGATGTAAATTGCAACTTACACACTTTCCTGGACAGTAATGCAGATGAAGAGATGAAGTATACAGAGCAAAAATAAACGTGCCATCATAGACGGTTTGCTCCTTAAAAAAAACAGGTCAGGCATTTGCTCAGTTTTTGTCCTCCAAATCAATATCTGCTTTGCTTGCTTTGAGTTACTTATTAGCTCAACTGTCTTGAAATAGGTCACAAAAATGTTTCTCGAGGTTTAGTTTTAGTAAGGATAGCTAGTCCAAATATGGGCCTACATCAGTCATAATGATTAGTTTAACTGTTCTGGTGTAAACGTTTACCGTTTGGTTATGAAATGCTCTTATCATCTCTGTTTGCTCAGTCATTGTGCAAGTCACAATGAAAGTAAAGCATAGTTCTGTTTACAACTAAAAGGGGATTTCATGGAGATGTTTTCTTTCCATGGGTTGTTTTATTATTGTGCAATTCTAGTAACATTTGGTCATCAGTCCGTCTATTGACATGGTCATTGATTTACTGAATTTGAGTAAAATGTACACAGAAACTCACTAATATATGACAAGATGTTGAAGAGTGCTCACTGAGGGTTCTCAGAGAAAAACAATGAAGAAAAAGACATCATGGATATGTTGTACCATTAACTGTACAAAAATAAAATCAATAAGTGATAATTTTTCCATTACTTAAACTCATCAAATAATTGAACCAATTTCAACTTTAATTTTTAAGATTCAATAAGACAACATTTTTAAAAGTGGGTTGAAATGACTTGTACAGCCAAAATAATTATAGTTTCTAAGTTGAATTATGTGGATATTTTTTACAGCCATTTACATTTTTAGTTCTGTAAACATAGCAAAATGAATAATTAAAAAAGTGACAAAATATGAGATTATTTGTTAATTATTTATTGAGCATATAAGTGAATACCCAAATAATTTGTATATGCAAACATAGTATACATAATATAATAGAACCAAGTTTTGTAATAATACTTTAAGCTTTACATACATACACAGATAAAGTGACTATTCCATGTTTTTGGAAGTAAATCTTCAAATCATATGTACATTCCTTTACATACTTCATATTGTTCATTCACAATAAACATGCTTTGAGACCCACTACTCTGATTGGGCTGCAGTGACACAAATCAGTCACTAAGTGGTGCTTGATCCCAGTGGATCCTTCATAGTGGCTAAAGCGAATGAGGTGATGTGGCATTATCCTTAGTGGAATGGGACAAAACAATACTTTTGCATGCAAATATGAATAAAGGATACACTGACTACTTTTTAACTTAAATGACAGTGTTTGATCAGATATAATGTGGCAGATATCCGCCAGAACAAAGAGCCATCAGTGCGTGAACAGTAGTTCTGGCAATTAATTCAACATGAACATACGAAACAGCCTTCAGTGCTGTCATAACTGAGTTCTGCAGGCGTTGTTCATCATATCTGACCACTTCTTCACCTTTAAAGAACTGCGAAGCTTCCGCTAAAGGTGAGAGTACTCAGGGCCGGCTTGGCATAGACGGACTTCAACACATGAGCCGGCAGCACTGATGAACAGCCTGTGAGATTGCAAACATCTAAGACGCTTCAAGCCCTCTCATAGCACCATGGTGGGTATGTGATGCAGCAGCGAGGCCGGGTGAGGAACCTGTGCTAGTTGAGGAGGTGGAGGAGGGGGCGTGTGGGCCTGCAGCCCCACTACAGACCCTGTGTTGGTCGGTCGGTGCCTGGCGCTCTTCTGGTGCGCCCGCAGCCCTGCCAACTGGGAGTACGCGCTCTGGCAGACATGGCACTTGTAGGGGCGCTCGCCCGTGTGGAGGCGCACGTGGTTACGGAGGGTGGAGGACTGGCTGAAGCGGCGGTTGCAGAAACGGCAGACGAAGGGCTTGTCCAGAGTGTGTATGCGCATGTGGGAGCGCAGGTTACTGCGGGAGTTGAAGCCGCGGTGGCAGATGACGCAGCGCATGCGGCTGGCGGTGGAAAGCGAGGCGGTGGAGGAGGTGTCACACAGGTGGAACTCATCTGTGGGGAGAGGAGAGCGCTCGGTCAGCAGCCTTCAAACACATGCTAATGGAGTTTTAACTAAGGCTATTGTAGCACTGTGATAAAGATCAGCCTGAAGCCCACCCAAAGCCCTGAAGTGACTGAATTACTCACCACTTTTTTTACTCTTCTGCTGTTCATCCTCTATGCCAGGGACTCCTGGGATACCCAGGAAAGTGCTGAGGGAATTTCCATACCACACAAGCAGTTCTTGATCTGGAGGTATTGTCTGTTAATGAAAAAAATATATAAATGTAAATACTTTAATAAATGAACTACCTAAATTATAAATGTATATCTATCTATCTACAGTATCATCTATCTATCTATCTATCTATCTATCTATCTATCTTTTACTATTTCAATTTACTTTAATGCTGCCTTACAATTTGAACCAAAATCAAAGAGTTTATTTCTAGAGAAAATAGTTGAATCTCTAAAAATTCATAAAATCAAATATAAATAATAAAAATGTAATTTTAGTTGAATGAATAGATGTTAAATAACAATGATGGAATAATATTTTAAAGTGCAAGTACTTCGAAGTATGACAATTCTAAACATAAAAATTATATCAATATCAAATTATGAAATATGGAACGAACCTCTACTGCTTTGTAAAATATACTGCTTCCGATCTGCACGACCTCCAGGTTCTGTTCTTGCTCGTTGCGCGCGCATTTGATGTAAGTCATCCAGCTGCGATGATCCTCTTGGCTGGCATCGATGAAATAGCGCACCGTGCCATCTTCATTGAAAACCTGAGAACCAACAAAAACGCTTGCCATGAATCTCTGGCTTGGCATGATAATTTGCGAGGATAAACTAAAAAAAAAATGAGCCTGTGCATGCGACACCTGTTGAACGTTGCTTACCTCCCACATGAGATTGTTGTTCTTGAAGAGATCCACATGCTCGGGTGAAATGACTCTGCCTGTGAAGGGACCCATTTCGGTGCCAGCTTTGATCCAGGTCTTGGAGAAGATGCCAAGTCCTTCTCCAGGGATTGAGCTCTGCGCAATGATGACTTCACTTGGCAGCACTAAACTGGAGAGTTTCTGGACCTCTGGAGATAGAAAGCAGCAAATAAAGTATAAAATTAATTTGGAACATTTAGTTTGAATATCTAATAAAAACCAGGAAACAAATAGGCTACATTTAAACAAAAACACTTGAATTGAAATGACGCAACCTGTTTGCAAGCGCATTTAAAGCAAAAGAAAAAAAAATTGTTACAGTGTAAATTTAGAACAAAGTGCATAAAATCTTTTATATTATAAAACTATTATATTTTATTCTATGCCAATATAAAGCAACGCGCAATGTGTCCATCAGTAAGAATTTAAATGCGGCTTTCAGGCGAGACACAAATAAATGTCAAACGCGTCTTTACCTTTAAGAATTCAGCAATTCTCTACGCTTTAAATGTGACCAGGCTATATATTCATTGGCAAGAAATAGCTTATTCCGTATTCATTATCCTTTCAGAAACTTTGTAGCACTAAATGTGAGCTGAAAGAAACGAGAACTTTCTTTAAACGGCCCTGGAATTTCTGACAAAACGCAGAAAAGGAGATTAGCTGCTTGACATGGTATGAATAGCGATAGAATCAGCTTTCACGGCATATTAACAGCGGGACGGAACACTTTAAATGCGCCTGAGAGGAGAGAAAAGTGTCAAAGCGGGGGTGTGGAGACTGTCCCGAGCTGATGAATGACGGGCTTTTCTCTGTCTAACGTCCTGGCTTCACTGGCAACTTTCTCAGGTCAAGCACAACGTTACCTCATGATTGTAATAGCCTTATTTAAATAGGTTTCCCTTTAGTGACTATATGCTTTGCAAAGCTTAAATCCTGATTTTATGATATAGCCTAATGCATTTAGAATAAGTGTTTTATTCGCATATATTCAGCTTAGAAACCATGTGCGAATTATTTAATTAGGCTACTTTTAAAGGGTTTAGGCTACTTTTTTTAAAAGTAATCTCTGCCATTAATCTTTCTGCTGAAGTCCGTCTCGTGCAACCCACATTGTCTTTCTGCCCCACTAAGACATTAAGCATTAACTGTCAACAGTAAAATCATTATTAGCTTGCGATATGTAAATAATTTATAGGAAAGTAGTAGGTAATACAAATGACAGTAGGCTACTTATGTTTAGTCGATATACGACCCCCGGAACTTGAGCAACTGTTGCCATTTCCTCAGGTGAAGGCGCAAGCGGCTACTTACGCAATCTGACTTTTATCTAACTTTTGTGGTTATTAAAATGTTTAAAAATGCCGTTGACATGTAGGCTATACTGTAATAATAATAATAATACTTTTAAGACTCCCAATTCGCATCCTGCATGTGCCAGACTTAATTACCTGTACAGTCACTGAATAAACTTATTGCACTCCATTATTTTAATAATTGACTTTTGTTTTTTAATCGTCATACGCCACTAAATTAAGAAACTGTCTTTTGCATTATTTTAAAATAGACTTTACATAGGCTATATTTTACTTTTTTCTCTTTAATGTGCATATTTTAAACAACTTTAATTAGGCTATCATTAATTGTATTTTAAATACCTATCCAATACACACAAAACTTGCCTCTACAGTAAGCAATTTCACATCAGATCTAATTTGCAATAAGAATAAATTGTGAAAACTGCTTTATAAATGCTATAGCAAACATACATAAAACGTTCCCTTCAATCCAGGAATGACGTGAAATCTTGCGGACTCACCTCCGGAGAACGACTGCGCCAGGACCTCGGCGGTGAAGGCAGTTTTGGGGCTGATAGTGCTGGTCTTCTCCTCGAACAGGTGTTCGCCCAGGACGTTCCTCCAGCGGCCGTACAGGAAACTGTGCAGGATGTCTGATGTGATGATGTCGGACAGGGCCAGAGTCTGCTGCTTAAAACCAGCCTTCAGAACCAGAGCATCTGCAGGCAACACTGAACCCATGATGAAAGCCTTAACTAATATCCCTGCGATAAAACCCGACAGTATAAAAAAATATCTATGTTGTGAAAGGCGAATGTAATCGATGAATCAGTCTGAGGCAATGCGATGCCAATATGCTCTTTTCTTGCTAAGTGTCGAGAGAATGTTTCGCCTTTCCAAGGTCCCGGTGGGCTTTATATGCGTCAGGTCTGACCCACGGTAATTAGTTATTAATGACCCTCCCCTTGTGTGCTTTAGACTTGTTCAACCAGAGGAAAAAAAACGCCACACTCTTTATTGAGTGGCTACTCCTGAGGGGGTGGAGGATGAAGGGGGAGCGATGTGTGTGTGTTGATGTTCAGGATCCAACAACCGCGTTTTGGCTAAAATAACAAACCCATCTCAGCACCGTGAGCTCCGCTCCAGCTGTTTGCTCCTGAGAGACGATCAGGAGCACTTCTGGCATGGAAAACCTATAAGCAAACTTGACTCTCAGCGTGAAGACTCTTTACTAGACCCAGGTTAAAATTTATTAGCTGATTTATCTCGTTTGTTTACGAGAAACTGACAATATCCAGTTATAAACTATCAGTCTTTTTGTAAGTGCTCCGTGCTATCGTAATGTAGAAATTGTCTTAAATTCTGGGCGATATATTTTCTTCCTGAGAGGAACCGAGTTAAAAAATGTCCAAGTTTTGAGCCACATCATTCATCATTAGATCAATAATTTTATTCATTCATTATTAATTTATTAAAAATATTGGACAATTAATTATATGAAATTGTTGCGTAATTTTCCATCTTATTCAACATGTGGCAGAACTAGTACAAGCACAAACACTAAATTGCTGTTCTTTTTTATTAATGTTTAATATACAGTAATCATATCGGAATTAAATTCGCATAAACAATCTGAATAGGTTTTAATGATGTGCTTTGGAGTACGAAAATATGCAAAGCCGTCTGGGTCAAGTATATCTTTTATTCAATCTTTTTCAGGCCGAAGTAATTTAATATTCATGGATGTTAATTTAAAGTCTTTTAGTATTGTGTGAGTTGTATATGGGCTTTTTTTTATGAATAGCCCCTTGCCTTTCCCCCTCTTTCTCCAGGGTTGATGGACTGAGACAAAATGGGCAGTTTCCCCCCTTTCCAACAGGGAGGACATCTTTATTCCTTCCCCGGCTTGCGGGTTTCCTATTCAGCTCTCTTCAAAATAATGCCGGCTGAATGAAAAGTGCTGCAAATCAATCTTTCATGGTGTTTTTGAGGGCAATTTGACATCCATGCACTCTTCTTTTCTTTGAGATAAGTACAAGGGGATGGCCCTCAAAAAATCTGGACAAGGATGGGGTCTGGCGAGTGGGGAACTTCCAAAGGGAGATGCGAGGAGAGCGCTGAGGAGAATATAGGTGAGTGATAGGGCAAGAAAAAAGATTAGGACTCAACAGCTGCTTTTGGGGGCTAACCCCCCCTCCTGGCTTTTCTTATTCTTCAGGGGTTTCACCCTCCCTGCTGAATTGGATTTGCACAAGTACAGATTGATTTGTTTTTATTGCACTATTATTGGTTTCATAAATAAGGGCAAACTTAGCCAGCATGGGGTGAGAGATGCTGTCATGTTTTTCTCATTATAGTAAGACTGGGCTTTTGCAATTAATATCGTGATGGAACTGACACATCATATCTCAAGCATTTTAAATTAATATTATCATCGTTTGGTATAACGTGCAGTGACATTGGCATGCGACTCGAACTTTCTTACGCATGTACTGATTATTGATTTGGAGGACATGACTGTAGAGATCAACATGCATTCTAAAGGACAGTCGATAAGGACAGATTCTTCTAAGTGATTTTAAACTTATGAAGTAAAGAAGAAAAAAATGTCGTTAGTGTGGTAGAAAAATCTTGTGTAACTGACTAAAGCTGCGTATCAACTGGCGACAGAGCATATACAGCATGTGATGATAATTAACCTACGGCAAATCAATATTCTATGAAATAATCAGATGCAAAGGACGGCGTGGAAATAATTGTGAGTTCAATAACAGGGTGATAAAGAAACTTGCTGCTGCGCGTAATGTCTTTTGCATTCATGGCCTTCGTCTGTCCCGCGCGTCTCGGTTGCACAAAGCTGCAAGCTGTTCCGCGGTGCTTTTATCACAACAGAAAGGAGACAAAAATCCCACAATAATGGAGATTTGCAAATGTTTTTCTATTGATTTGATTCAATGAACACTGGATTTTTAGGGCAAGGAATAAGAGAGGACTTGGGCTGGAAAGCTGAATTGGGAGCGTGGAGGAGAGAAATGGTTTTTATATGGCTGGATAAAATTTAATTAGCGTAGTACAGCCCTTGAAGGACAATAGAGGACTCAATATGTACCCAATCTGAATCTCATTGAGGATCCAGACCGCAGAAAGTCAAAAGAATTGGAGAGAGAAAAGCAAGCTTTGAGAAAGGAAAGGAGCGAGGCAGACGGCAGGTGACTGGCACGCGTAAAAACAAGAGGGACACTTTTGGCACACGGCTGATTATTTGAAAGAGAGAGAAGACAAAACAAAAATAGAGGTTTCTTCAGGTTTGGCCCACTTAGACCAGCTGAGACTAGGGAGTGAATAGAGCACAGAGACCAGAGGGGGACTGGAAAGCAAACAGAAAACGCGAACAAGCCGAGTCACATCACACAAGTGCTTATGGGAATGTGCCCAAATGGTGGAAGAAAACCGTGGCCAAGAACAGATATCACGCGAGTATTATGTATATTCATCGTCTGTGTTCGTACAGTGCAAATCAAAGCTCTTATTGAGCTATGGATATTGCAGGAGCACGTGCGCAATTTCCATGGAGAGATTTAAGGGAGCAAAGCATCTGGCTCGCTGCCGCTAATGTGGATTGACACTTGGATGAAGAGGAAAATGTTTGTGTTTTATCAAAGACATTAAACGCCTGTTTTGAGTCCAGAACTGTGGCGTAGGCTAATGCTGCTGGCTTTTTGGTCATCGAAATGGCTTAATATTTCAAATATCGACAATACAATGATTTCATTTGGTAGCTACTAAAACTAATTCATGTAGAAATAAATTACAAGCACTACCTGTTTCGT
The DNA here is from genome assembly GCA_027422415.1 of Schizothorax lantsangensis. Classification (NCBI taxonomy): domain Eukaryota; kingdom Metazoa; phylum Chordata; class Actinopteri; order Cypriniformes; family Cyprinidae; genus Schizothorax; species Schizothorax lantsangensis. Next base: position 24,214,381 of record CM049842.1, on the reverse strand, counting down.
ATTCTCATAAATAAAGTATCGACAAATGTCTGTGTGATTGCACAAGCACTGGCATCCAAAGAAGACGTGTTTTAACGCGTCTCCTCAAACTGCATTTACGAATAGAGAGAGCACTGCCAATATTATTTTTTTCAGTCAGGTTTTATTATCACCCAGTTAATCGCTTGGTGTTTATATAATTTGGAATTAACTAGACACACATGACGTTAATGACAACATTAAACTAACATCGACAGAATTTAAATATGCAATACATATGTTTTAAATGAAGAAACATTAAAAACGAAACATTAATACAGTTTGTTAAAATAGTTTACTTTTTTTCCACATATGCATATAAACTGGAAGAGAGGAAATGAATCATGCTGATTAAAAGAGTTCCACAGGTGACAGACAGATGGCAGAAATGCTACTTTTATTATTATTTATTAGTGAAATTACAATATTACTCTTATTATTAATTATTACAGTGCATTGTCAGGTGAGCAGAAGAAACCTGAAGCTCTTCTTTGTGTCTTAAGATTTCTTGATCTGAAGATTACTCTGTAGTTGCAAGCACATGCTGTATGTATATACATGGATGACTCATTTTATTCTTTTACAGAGAATAGCCTACATTTAAGACAGATCCAGGTGAAACTTTCACAGAGACACATGCCAATTGAAAACCAATAAGGCTGATGTAATGTTTTTCACTAATTAATACTGAAAGCCTATAGGCACCTACCAAAAATCTCCTTGATATTTTTTATTCATGATACAGTGTACCTGTATATAGCTCCATTGATCAGCCAATCAGCATGCTCTGAATGCTCACAGACAGTGATTTGCCGTTAATGATGGCAGTTTCTTTCAGCTTTAGTAATTGTATTATTTGTTGACTCATCTTTATGAATTCAATACAGATTGATTATTCTATAAAGCGTCTGTGAACTGCAGAATGAAGTGTTGTATGGGGGCATTATCTTTTCTCTAAAGTAGATTACAAAATATAAACAATCAATGAAGTGTTGATTCTTCCAAGTAGATTTTAAAAGCTTATCGGTAATGGGAATAAAGACCGGAATGATCTGAAAAGGACCAGAATTTGAAAACAGCTGCTGACAGAGTCAGTAGGAGATAGAGACAGGTCTCCCGGTGGGTGGAGACCACAATATACACCAGCAGCGGATTTGGCAAATCAGTGTGACACAGTTTAGTGAAGGATCCCAGTAGCAAACAGCAAAGCCTTTTTAAAAACTAAAAATAAAAGAGCAATAAACCTGTTGAAAATGCCAGAAGAGTTGTTGACAATCAGCTTACTGTTTGATTTTATTAAGTATGATTTTTATTGTGATTAATTTGATTATCTGTCATTTAATAAATTACCCCTGTACCTGCTGTTTTTTAAGGTCTGAATAATACGGTATTTCAAATAGACTTATGAGACTCGAGAACAACATTCTTACACTTGTTTTTCTTTAAAAAAGCTTTGATTTGTAACAGTCTAACATCAGATGTGTCACTGAAAAATTACGATTAATTGTTTCCTTCCTGTTTTTATTGCCAATTATTAATTAAGTTCTAATTAATTAATTGTTGTTAATAGAGCAAAACCTTATTAATGTTAATTTTAACACAATTAAGGTTTAGTTTACTCAAATAATGAAAATTCTGTTATCATTTACTCACTCCAAACCTGTATCACTTTCTTTCTTCTGTGGAACACAAAGATTATATTTTGAAGAATGTCGGAACCTTTTTATTATATTATTTTATGTTCCACAGAATAAATAAAATCATTCATTTATGAAATGACAAAATTATGACAGAATTTTAATTGTTGAGTGAACTATCCCTTTAAGAAATATCCACATACATAATAATATATTGGGTAAGAAAGGGGCCCCAAACATTATTAATAAACAAAGCACCCGCTTATGGTTCTCAATTCACAGAGACCCATTTGATACATTGTACAGCAACCTGTTACACTTACAAAACTCAAGGTGAGAGTACAAGGATAAGCAGCAGTAAAGACCGAACATATCCGAAACGTGAAGATGTGATGGCAATAAAACACGACCCGCGTCATTCTTGCAGATAAGTGATGGCAAAAGCAGGCAATTTCCTTTGAGAGATAAGTGCATTAAAAGAAAAGGTAAATGCTTGTAAAAAGTAAATACAGCTTTAACCGATGCCTGCATTTACATAATTCACCTATCATTTTGCAAAAAGGGAGAAAAAGGCATACCCCACTCGAGCATTGTAGTCATTAGAGTGATCTTGACATTTCGCTGGGAAAAATGTCGCTGCATCAAATGATCTCAAAACAAAAGACCTCTTAGTCCACACAATAGTCCACTTACGGCTTTTCCTAAAGTTTTTTTTTTTCTCCGCACACGTCAATTTTGTGACTAATGCATTTAAGAATTAAGACTGAATGTGGTGGATAGAGGTCTATTATGGTCAGAAAAAAAGCAAAAAGTAAAAGCAAAAACCTCTTCTCCCACTAGAGCCTAAATTTTTAATCAGTGGTTATCTATCTAAAGGTCAGAGAAATAAATGCAGGCTCATCAGTATTTACCCTTCCACTTAAGAAGATATTTCCTGAAATAATCCATCTGCTTTTATTACAGTGTGGCACCACTCTCCCTACTTTCACTATTCAATTAAGGGACACCTTCTGGGTCATTACCCAATAATTACTCATTTGCTACTGATGCCAAATGTGCTTTTGGCAATGGGCTCTGTGTGTCTATTACTGCAGAGCGTGTACAGTACAGCTGCCCCGACAATTCCCATGCTGACACCCTCATAACACGGCCTTTCTCTCAGCTTCCTGTCTCAAACTTTTAAAATGGCCACTTAGCGCTCATGCATAGGACATCAATTTTAAGTTGTTGTCATCTGATGTGTAATTACTGGTAAAGACTTGATGGCTGACATCATCATCCGTCTGACCACAGATGTGGGAGAAGCAGATGCTGGGCACTAAGACAGGTTTGATAGGGTACATGCTTGCTTATACAGTATGTACACTCTCAGAAAAAGGCGGGTATCACAGTGATACCGTAGAAGAACCATTTGGGTTCCACACAGAACATTTCAGTGAGTAGTTCTTAAAACAGCCATTTTTTATTAGTGGGATTTCTTAATTCAAAAAACATTTTTCCACTATACTCTTAAAAATGGTTCTTAATTGACATTCATGTCTCCATGAAGAACATTTACCATCCATAGAACCTGTCCATTATACAAAAATGTTCTTTAGATTATTAAAATGTTCTTCACACTAAGAAAAACACAGTTCTTTTAAGGTTCTTTTCACTAAAGGGTCATTGGGGACCCTAAAATGGTTCTTCAATGGCATCGCTGTGAAAACCTCCTTTTGGAAAGCCAATTTTTAAGAGTGTACAAACAAACTTTTGTGTAATGGAAAGATTTCATGGATGTTAAAGGTTTTTCATGGAACCATCGATGCTTTGTTTTATAAGTAGTCAATGATTTCTTTAAACCATACTTTTTGAACATCTTCTTTAAACCATACATATCAAAACATCTTAGATCATAATACAGGCATCCTCAAATCTGGCCCACTCCTGCAGAGTTTAGATCTAACCCTAATCAAACACACCTGAGCATGCTAATCAGAGTCTTCAAGATCATTAGAAAATCACAGGTAGGTGAGTTTGATCAGGGTTGGAGCTAAACTCTGCAGCAGATAGGACCTCCAGGGAAAGATTTGTGGAACCCTGTCATAATAAATGTTAAGTAAAAGTTTAATATGCAGAAACAACTATAAGCCATTCAAAGATTAATTTAAAAATACAAAAAAAACACTGTCAAATCCCTGCTCTGTTTATTAGGCATCCTGACCCGGGGTGCATTTTCCAAAAGAATCTCTACCAATATAGTTTTATGATCTGGAGTTTCCTGAAACAGCAGTTTCAATAAACATTTAGAAACAGCATCAAAAAGTTACGTAGTTGTAACCTAGTTACTTGTTAGTTTCCAGTGTCCTGTCCCCTATACATGCAGAAACATATAGGCTAGATAAATAATAATATAGGAATAGAAATCATAGTAAAAGTACTAATAATATAATATAATATCAAATTAAATTCCATCACTGAACCCAGAAATAACATTATTTTTTAAATAATGCAGAAAATAATAAAGCAAACACAAAAATACTGCTCCAAAAGTAAACCTGCACTTAAAATGTCTATATAGTTTGGAAAAAAATTCTTCCAGATTTGAAGTCACGTGTTGTTCCCATAGTTCATAGGCACATGCATTAAGCAATCATGCCACAAGATCTGACAGCTAATATTCTATGGTAATTCCTATTGGTATTTTTCAAAAACCAACTTGACATAAATGTGAGTTTTATTTAAATATTATAATAAATATGTTGGTGGCACTTTATTTTACAGTCCTGTTCGCATGTACGTACTATGTACTTATTATAGCAATTAAAACAACTGGGTAATAACTAGGTACTAACCCTGAACCTAAACCTAAACCTAACCTTAAGCTATGTAGTTACCTTATACTACATTACTTTCTTGGGTAAGTAAACTGTTGGTACACTGTAAGTACATGTATTGTACTGTAAAATAAAGTGTAACCAATTTGTCTTAAAACAATTATGGTAAATGGACCATACAGTGCATTCTATGTACTTAATTCTTAACAGAGTCAGTCACTTTTGCATTATTACTGACAGTTGTTGTTTGGAGAAATAGACATGCTTACGTCATTGTACTGGAAATGCACAGGGGAGCGTTTGAGAAACCTGTCTGAAATAATAATTACTTTTTCACAATTTCGTTTGAAAAATGACACTTGTCCAAATGTAAAAAAAAATGCTAATTTCCAAATCTAAATTAATTTGGAACATAACTTTTTTTTTATGTTCTATTTTAAAAAGAGTCACTAGTGCATCCTCTAGGCATTCATTGGCATGTATTGCTTCATTCTACAAATTGCTGCCAGTTGTTATGCAAAGGTGAATATAAAAAGAGCGTTGAGTGTTCCTGTTCCAACACGGCCTGATAAAAGCCCTGTGACTCCTCTCGACATTTTCCACTAACATCCATGAAAATCAGAGACAAAAACAGACAGTAGTCCATAGCCTGGAGGAGAAAGAGCATTTCAGGAACACCAGCAGCGTATACCACCCCCATCACGACCTATGTGCGGGGGTTGCATTTCAACAACAACCAAAACAGAACCGATTCAGCAGGGGTTATAAAGGGAAAAATCCAGGAGTGCCCCCCACACACACCCCTTTTTCAGCTTGGCAGATTGTGCGTATTCATGAATCGGTTTCCCCTTTCTGTGAAAAGTCCCTCAAAAAGACCAGACAGCACCCTCTTCAACGGGCCAGGCTCGAAAAGAGTCAGCAAGAGATGTCCAAACATCAATTACATGTTTGTTCACTTTTGGGTGACACACAGCTGACCCGGGGTGAACTTACACTGAAAGGGCTGTAAAAAAGCCTCCTCCTCCTGTTGGCCTTCTCCCAGTGCCAATAGACTACCCTCGGGCCATTAACCCATTGTCAACCAAATGCAACTTCTGCATTAATGAAGCCATTATGAGGTCTACAGTCAGAGAATGAGAGAAATAAAGACACCGACTATTCAATTCATAGAGTGGGCCTTGGCAAGAGGACATAATAAGAGACTCTCAATGAAGCAGGTTAGGGGTGCCACAAGAGAAGGGAGGCTGGGCGGACATCTGCGTGAAGGAATGTCAAATGGCTAAGTCGCAAAATCGGCCCGTTCACGAGGATTCGGCTATGTGCAAAAGTGATGCGTTTTGAGGATTTGGCAGAGGTGCATTTTATGCAAAAGTGTATTTTAGCAGTTCATGACTTTCCTGGGAATCGAACCCACGACCATGGTGTTGTTAGCACAAGGCGCTACCAATTGAGCTACAGGAGGAAAAAAAAAACTTATAGGTTTGCATTATCATGCGACAATGAAAATGATTTACAGGAACCCGAATGCTTTGGATGTGCGCTGCAAATTACATATACCTGACTCCAATTCGAGGATTTCCGCGTGAAACTAGAACATCCAAATGGCATGGCAGTCTGACGAGTGTGGGTCCAGCACAGCGCTGGCTGTGTGTGGTATCGTAAAGACATTAATCACCTCAGCGAAAAGATCTGCTGACAGCACCCAGACCGGCTGACTTCCAGCCATATTGGCCTGTTTCTTATGTTAATGCAAGGATGGGGCCCTCTAAAACCAGGTCTATTTGTCCCATTCACTTCCTCACAGAAGGCACTTGACATTTCTATTGCTTGCCTTTTTTTCTTAACTATCATAGTTGGAGCTGCTGCCCATCCATCCATCCCTGCCCTCCAACACAAACACGGCCACCACCGCTCACTGCACACTCACTGCGACCAACGGCCCGTCCCTAAATGGTCAATGACTTTTAAATAGCAGGCAATAGAGTGTACCTGAATGGCAAATCAGCTAATTTGACTCTGTCATTCACTCATTCGAGTCCATCGCCTTGAAAACGGCTTTCATTTAAAGCCTGAAGCAATCTTCCAGATGATTGAGGGCTGTTATTATCAACCTCGAACAATTAATGTCACATTACTTTACATGCATTATCCCCTTCATTAAGCACTTTACGTAGGGAGCAAATGGTACTTTTAAAAGCCATATACATGAGCGGAGAGAAAGAGAATGAAGTCTAAGATAGAGAGACAGAGACAAAGATACACACACACACACACATACTGGCCACCCAGGTGTATAGTCCTCATTATGAAACTTAAAATGAATTCCTTTCCAAGAGATGAACAGGGAAAATATTGAAACTCTACAGGAAGAATTAACATCATAAAACCTTTTCAGTCCTCTCACGCTTTATGCTAGAAAAGTCAATTTAATAAAATGTTACTTAGAAAAACAAGATCCTGTCCTCATATTAAAAAGCAAAAATATGCAATAAAACACATATTAGCCGTTTAGAGAGTAATTATAAGCAATGGTGAAACATCTAGTCAGAATTGTATAGCAGGTTGAAGAGTGAAATTCTCCAGTTTGTGTTTTGATGAGTGATAGGAATTCATAAGACATCTTTATCGATATCAGCTTGTCAATACATTGGGTAAATTAAGTAGCTTTCGCTTGTACTGTCTAGTCAAGCTGGTTACCCACTGTGAGAATAGAATGAGAGAAAAAGATGAGGAGAGAGACCAATTTAAAAAATGACTGGACAATATTGTAAGTTAATCTAACATTTCATCTCTCATAAAAAACTTAATACAAAAACAAATTCCGTAGCTGTTGGGCCAAAACACCAAATTGAAAGTGTAATGATCCAGGACAGATCTGATGAAAATGGAATGAAATGGCTATGTCAATATTTTCTATAACAGACTCTCAGTTGGGCGCTCATTGCAACAGTGGGTTCAGAATGCAAGATAGACCCTCCAACACCTGACTGAAGAGCTAGCTGATAATATCTTGGCCCTCCTCGTCTTTCACTTTCAAATTAACAACAGAACAATAAACGAATGACCGTGCCAAAGATGCAATGTGCCAAAACGTTAACAAAATTCTTCAGCCTAAAAACAAATTCAAACGCTTCCAGGTGTCAGCAAAACAATCATAGTTATCCCATGAAGGAATTGGCACAGCATATCTGAGTAGCGTAAAAAAATCCAGGCTTGTTACTGAACCTCAACATGGAAATGCAGTTAATTGAATTATAAAACATTGTTAAAAGAATGTGTCAGAAAGAATGTGCAGCTGATTATCTCTTAAATGAATCACAGTTTGGAAAACAAGCAAAAAAATGTTGACAAAAACTTTGACACCATATTGAGAACACTGGCCTCATTGTAAGCGAAATGTTAATCGGCAGATAATAGAGTAGTTGCCTATTTAACCCAGAACATCTATTTAAACTGCTCATTTTACTACGTGAGAGAATAAATCTGAACAAAGCTTGCAAAAAATATGTAAATAAGACTTTAGGAGAGCTTTGAGCAAAGACACTTGCTGTTCAGGAATGCCTACAGTAGACTCTCCGAAAGGATTTTGGCTGTGTGTATAATCTCGCCTTTGAAGCCTGCCGTGTTTCCCTCGTCACGTCTTGAAAATTTTTGTCCTCAAACTGAGCTCAGTCTTAAGTTAATCCAGTGGATACTTCACTGAACCTTCACAGACATTATGGCATGGTTCCTCGTCCCCCGTCCCCCGTCCCCTGTCCCATGGAGACTATTTACCTACAATAGGAAATAACTCAGAGCTTGGGGATCACAGATGAAAAGATCAGTGCCAGTGGACAGTGCCATCATATCACACAAAAGCGTATGTCACTCACGGCTGACTTAAAGCCTCTTTCCATTTCTCTTTGGATGGTTAAGATCTCTTTCTCTGTTTCTCTCAACAGGACAAGCGGTGCGAGAGTTGGCAAACTCCTGTATCAGCCAGACGCTCCATTCTCCAACTGTTTGCCATTTCAAGGTCCTTTTTGCATTTCTGCTGAAAGGACCCCTGTGTAGCTGGGACTTAATGGATGGGCCGACAAATAAAACTCTCTGCATACCAACTGTCACTTTTTATTTTTTACTGTTAGTCTTTGAGTGTTGAGTGCACATTGCATAAAATATGTTTTAAGAGGATTTAAATACATTTAAAACACTGGTAAGTACTCCAGTGGAGGGCTTTTTTTATGCCTGCATACATCCATTTCATGCTTTCCTCAATATATTTTTGTCTGTAGATCAATTAAGGCAAGGCACAAGATGTATGAATTTGCAGGAATTTAATAAATGAAATGAATGATTTTAATAAATAAGTGAATAATTTTAAATCAGTCGAACTTGTCAAAACTTGTGAATACCGGCATCCATTGTCGAGAAGCTGTAGCTGTATATTGTCATGCTTAATGAGTCATATTCAAAGAAAGTATAATTTTCTGACATCCCTGAGCAGTTGAAAACACTGCTTTTCATCTGTCCATATCAATGTCTTACAGGTTTAATTAGCCAGAGAATGCCAGCATTCAAACCCTCCAGGTGAGTCATTATTCCAGCTAACGTGGCAATCCTTTCCTTTTCAAATGCTCTGCTTTTACAATTAAGGCTTGTGACATTTCTCTCAACATATATGACTGGAAAAAGGTGCCTCTATAGGCTCAGCTAAATGTTACAGCCTTCATTTTAAACGTATTACTATCACTAGCTAAAAATGTCAACTAATATGGATAAAATATTCATATGCATTTTCATAAAAGAAGTCATATGCATTTTCTCAAAACTTACACAAGAAAATATCTTCTCATATTTGTCAAAAAATAATCCAGTTGCAATGTGGTTCACAACTATAGGTGGTATCAAGATGACTAAATATGATTTCAAATAAGCTCAAACAAGAAAAAATTGTTTGGCCATGTTGATAATGAAGATACATTTTTGTAGTTATTCCAAGCTTTATATGGGTAGTTGACGTATCATTGTGTTTTATGGTGTGACGGAAAAATGTACAAAAAAACGTAAGACCTCTAACATTGAAAATAAACCTCTCTCATGCTATTTGTAACTCTAAGAATGAAGATAAATGTTTCTCATGTTATTTGTATGTTAAGTTTCTTTTCTACATTTTTGCTATGTCACACCATAGAACACAGTCCAATTTTTATTTGTCAACTACCCATATAGAGCAACATTTTAGGTTTTAAATATCTGTTATCTAACATTTAATATCTGTTTTGTACCATTATAATAAACTGATAACCACCAAAATCAGGTGGTAATGAGAAAGTCACAATGAATCAAAGCTCATCACAAGCAGCTTTTCCACAAGCTGAGTAGGTAAATATTAAATATATATATATATAGAAGGTGCACGGTGTCATTCACACAAACACTACACATCATCATGGTAACACACACGATATTGAAATAATGCAACAAACATTCATTTAACAACATTAGATGCAAGATAAAACCCTAATTTGTACACAACTGATAAGAAAAAAACAAAGAAAGAACATCAAATGTGAATGTCATACAGGGAATTCTGGGAATGTCAGTTTATGTTTTTTTTTTTACTGTAAATTATACAATGACTTGTTCATTTTCACTTCCAAAGAACATAATTTTAACAGTATTTTACTGTAAATTAAATGTAATTACAGTAATATTGTCAGGGTTATGGACCTGTTTTGCTCCCCATGTGCTCTCCATGTCCTAGTTTCTCCCTCGTGTTTCATTGTGCCCATATTTGTTTCTTCCTGTTCCTGCTCCATGTTTCATTTGTCTCAGGTGTGTCTCATTATCCCCTCGTTTAGTTGTGTATTTAAAGAGTGTTCTGTTCCTGGTTTCCTCGTGCGGTGTCTTACGTCAAATGTTGTGCTACATGTTTGTTCCTGCTTGCTCTGTGTTACCCCCTATGGATGATTAAAGACTCTCGTTTTGTGTTAACTCCTACGTCTCCTCGCTCCTCACAGTAGCTAAGTGTGAAAAATATATTATGGAAACTTACTGTTAACCAATTAGCAGGTTTTTACTGTTGCATTTTACAGTCTTTTACTGTTAAAAGCATGGCCATATACAGTATATGTTTTTAAATATTTCATCTACCCACTAAGGATTTTTAAAAAACATCCTTAAGAACACTGGAGTAGCAGGTATATTTCAGAAAAATCCAGGGAAAATTCATGAAAATCCATGGACAATTCTGTTAACAGTATGAATCCTGAAATGTAATACACAATTAAGAAAGCAGAGCAACAAGTAACTCATTACGTTATAATTTCTATTTCTGGAGGAGGGAATTCACTTTCACCTACACAATGGCCTTCTCAGCGTCTGACAGGTGATCCTCATGGAGGAAGCCTGACTTGCACCTTAACGGCCCGAAATCCAACCCCAGAACCGAAGTGAATGAGCTCAATGCATCTCCTCCTCTGACCCCTCAGAGTGACAGAGGTGACCCAAGACCTGCCCTGGTCACACACCTGGCCTGTAGGTCCAGATGGCACTGATTGGAGCGATAAGACAGATAAGAGATGCATTCTTACTGTAGTGGCATGGGTGTGTGTGTGAATGTGAGGGTGAGGGGAATATCGCATTACCTGTTCTTGCATGGTGATGACTTATCTACATAGTGAGAGTGAGATGTAGTAGTTAACAGAATATCTGACTGTTAGGGTGTTAGGCAGTGATGGGGAAAGAACAATTTCTGTTTCCTTAATGGCTCTATCTTATACTTAAAAAAATAATAAATAAATAAAATAATAATAATAATAATATTGCCAAATAATAGTCCAAAAAAAAAATTCTGGCAAATTTTTTTTTTTTATGCCTTTTCCACATCCTCTTTAAAGGTGGCATGAATGTAATGCAATAATTGGCAACATATTTTACTAATCAAGATTTATAAAACTCTACACCATTCAGGTTTTCTACTTCAAAATTTCATGTTTAATTCAATGTGGTACGTGCTGTTTCTTTGTAATGATTAAAAAAAAATACTAACAATTTCTGAGCAATTGTTTTTTCATTTTTTTATTTATTTTTTGCAGTGTACTGGCAACATGAATTTGGCTACATGCTGCCATATGAAAAATCTGTTAAATAAACTGTATATTGTATTTGTTTGATTCACTAAAATGATTTTTGTATTTGAACAGATTCATTATTTTGAGAATCGCACTACATTGGTTGCACAGTTTGTTTTAGATTAACTATAGAGAACCGCTCATAACAGTCATTCCTTCAGGAGTCAGGGTACAGTGCTTGAGGTCTACATTTTTTGTTCAATAAAAATGTTCATAAAAGTAATTTGTGCACAAGTGCAGCATGTTTAGTGATGTAGATTGAGTAGCAGTATTGCAGCCCAAGAAAAAGTAATGCAGGAAACTCTCAACAGCATATTTTTTTCTACATGACAAAGCACATTCTCAAATAGTCAACATGCTTTGGTTACAGTATTTATTAAGATGGTTCTTGGGTCAGTTCCCAAACCTAGTCAAAGTCAAAAAATGACTCTTTAAATTTTTTATTTTCTTTAAATAAATAGCGGTTCAATATTGTACAAAATTAAACGTAATTTAGTAGTATGCTATACTTTTTGTTATGCCAGCACTAATTGCTAACATTATTATCAATTTTATCTCACTTTCTAGACACACTTTTGCAGGCTCCAGCTGTAAGAGGTATAATATGAATGCAATGCAAGTCTGCCAAATGCATAAATGTAAATATATTCCCCAAGCACACATCTAGTGGACTAATTAAGGAAAACAAATTAAAAGAATAATTCACCCAAAAATGTATTTACTCCCCAAACAGTTGCTGGTAGCCATTGACTTACATAGTATTTTTTCCCTACTGTGAAAGCCAGTGGCTGCCAACTGATTGATTACCAACATTCTTCAAAATATCTTCCACAGAAGAAAGAAACTCATACAGGTTCTGAACATCATAACCTCAACATAACACAGAAAACAAAGAACTGTCATCACATATATCATCAAGTAAGATAGAATACAAGAGAGAAAAAAAATCAAACATTCCCTGCCTCCACCCTCTGATGTCTCAGCTGCCCAGGAGCACCTTCACTGGCGAAAACGACGGTCTAAATGTTTTCATGGTTGGGCTGTTCTGCTAATTACAATGTCAGACAAGTACTTTAGGGGATATCATATCATTATCAGGCTCACATTTAAAATTCACAAGCCCCAAGATAAAATTTGTATGGGTGGGCCTCATCTCCCCTTGGACCGATGACTAGACTACATGATAATGGCCCTGAATATTATATTGTTGATACTATATCACAATGTTATTCAAATTTATTTTAATGTTATTACAGTGTGTGTAATACACCATTATATTTTATATAATAAAGTGCTGCAGGTATGATGCATTTTTGTATGCCAAAACCTGGAAACGAGTAAGCATTTTAGCACTGTTTTTTAACACGTTTTTTGTTAAATGCCTGAAATATGGTCAAGATATTTTTATTCAAGCTACATCTACAGCCTAAAAATAACTTGAAATGATGGATGCAAACAAGTTGGCAAAAGTTTTGTTCATTTGTAAAGATTAGAATTATGAACAAAAAAGAATCATAACCTTTTGTTTATTTTCTGCAATAATCCAAAAGGCAGTGGAAAAATCCTACCGGGTTTAAGGGAACCAGGTCGATGCTAGCTTTTGAGTTGGTCTGCCAAAAATGCTAATATCAGCAACACTCAGACGGAAAAGAATACCAGACACATACAAAATACTATGTGAGACTAATTAAACAAAACAGGCAAGCAACAAAACAGGATTCTCAGATAACTTGTATTGCTTTACACTAGAATCAGAAGTTAGTTTTGTAAACCTCAAATTCAGAAGAGAGCCAAACAGAAGTACCATTCAAAGATGAACTCAACAATGGCGATGCTGCGCTACAGAGTCATTTGGTAAATTATCAAATCCTCTCGAGGAAAGAAACGTCCCAAAAGCGATATTTCCTTTCAGAACAAAAACCCACATCTCACTTGCATTCACTAAGTGAAATCTGTCTTCAAAAGGCAAGAGGCCATCGGAGACAAATTGCCTTCATTCTTACTAAAGGAAAGCATTACAAAAGGAGCCAAATGAAAACAAAATTACTTGAGGTAGGTATCTGGCTGAAATGACAACACATAAAAGCTCTGTGGAAGAAAAGAAAGAAAACAGTTTCCGTTCTTGTAAGAAATCGTCAATTGGATCTCCGGAGGGTACTCTTCTGTCTTATTACCTTCCCCCTTAGCTTTTATTCATCTATGTATCTGTATTTTAAATGACTCAATTACCCAGGACCCTGTGGTGAAAATTACATATGTTTCCCCCATGTTTCCTTTTTGGGGCTGGGGCACAGGAGACCTCGGTGTGCCCGAACCCCTCCCCCCGCTCACTCTTTCTGGATCGCCTTTCTTCACAGCTCTATTCTCTTCCTCCATCTGTTGCAAAATGCACAAATATCGTGCAGCGCAAGTCCACTGTGAGAAAAAAAAGCACCTTGAAAGATGTTTTGCCAGCTTTTAGAATATAATATATTGACGTCATATCATAATAGTTCCTATCCCATCAAACCGCTCTTAAACTTTCTGAAAATCAGAGTGTGACGTGTTCACGATTGGCTTTGTTTGTTTTGATGTTTGCCAATTAAATAAAAGTGGACGGAAATCCTTTTACTTTCTTAAATGCTTTAGATCTGTATCTCTTATTCTGAACACTCAACCAATTCTTCTCAGACGATTAGCAGCATTAGTTTTCCCATCTGTCTCTATTAATGGAAGCCTTTTCATCCTTGAACTGAAGCAGTTTTACAAGAGTCAGTCCATTTTCGAGAGAAATGGCTTTTTAGTGGAGTCCTATGTTACATCTTAGCATCAGGAGTTTGTTTGCTGTAATTGGCTTACCATTGTCTCATTGAAATCTCCAATATTTACACACACATGCAACACATTTGACTTTGTCAGACACCAACAACAGACCGCAGTAGACCGTCCTCTGCTGAGTCCCATCTGGAAATGCCTGAATCCTTAAGAGCCTTTAGCCATTAAGGACACACTTGCATTTCTTATTGGTTATGATTGTTTTATCCCACTGTGAGGAGGGAAAAGAGGTTATGCAGAAGCACTGTTAGTGGGCTGATGTCACATGTGACCTGCACGGTGCTCTAAGGCACTCTTAGGGTTGTGTTTTGTCTGCTTTTGTGTGAAGGGCTCTTGAGCGTCCATGATTTTCCACTTGGTGAGGCCTCTTTACACAGCCCAACACAATCAGGAGCCGAGCGTAGGCTGTGTTGATTGAGTCAACACCCCGTCCCGTACACAAATATGTCACGCTGGAGCATTCACACGCTTAGATAAACAACTGAAGTGAACAACAGCATGTGCGCATAAACGCTGAACGCTTGCACATCTTACAACAGATCGTATGTTTACAACACTGCGAAACATGAACATGCTTCTACAAACATGTTTGTAGACCTTAAAAACTGCTTGCATGGCTTTTTTTTGAGTTGAATTCATTCACTTTTTACATTTTATAAGTAAATGTCTTAACTAGACTCTAAATACCAAGCTGCTGTGAAAATCTGGCATTACTGTAACAATAACCTGCTTGGATTAAGAGAATCTACGAATATTTCTTAAGTATCAGATTTAAAATAGTTCTACTCAGAATTTTTGCCTTTATTTACAAGGTTGTTATGTGTGTCATCTCACATTTTCTATAAGAAATGTACATTTCACTGAGCAAACTACTTTTTGCATGTTATTACCATGTTATTACTACATTTACAACATCTTTGATTAATTAAAAAACGGAGAAATTCTTTGAAATTACAAATTATATATGAAAACCAACAACATCCTTTTTTATCAATATTAATGATAAACTGAATAAATTAAATGATAAAATAAAATTTAAATGTATTATTATGAAATTTATCATATAATATCATATGAGACAAAAACAATGTTACTAAATGTGACAAAACAAATCAACAACAACAATGTAAATAAAACTGGAAAACGGTCAAACAATGCAACCATATGAATTATTCATGCCCCAGTGCATGCTGGGAGGAGGGTGAATGAGACTAATGCACAAAACCTTTTTAGCAGCATAAACTCAAAAAAATGCATTAATCTAACTCACCTGCTCTACTTAGATAGATAAATATGTATCAATGAAGGAAAGCTGCAATACTTGCATAATATTGCATATGTTATAGTTAGTTAACACGAATTAACAATGTATAATATTTAACAGAATTCATTCTTGATTAAAATATAATTTCTAAAATTTTAGCATAAAAAGTTGTTTATTTTATGCATCACAAACAAATAATGAACATTATAAATTAACATTATTAAAGGCTGTAAAAAAGTGGTTAATCATACATAATTCATTAAAACATATAACACACTTATTAGAAAGTGTCACAGAAACTGTAGGTTTGGAATAGTAAGCAAACCAAAAACCTAAAATAATAAAAACTTTCTTCAGATTTATTTACTTGATCTAATTTTCTTTTAAAGTTCTCCACAGAAGTCAAACAGTTCAATACATAACCCTATGAGAGCACAGTTTTGTTTTGCAAATGTTTTCCCAGCAACCCCCAAGGAAAAAGAAAAACATCAAAAACAGATCAAACATGCCATAATTGTGCTTGCAAACAGATGACTGCACTCTGGGGACTCAGCAGTAAAGCCCCCAAAAGTGAGATGAAGGTATTGATTGGGATAAGCTGCTGTTGCATTATTGCCCCGGGGTGTTACGGAGACCAAACCGATTGAACAGCCAAGCAGCTGGTGAGAGGTTAGACACCCCTCATGCACTCACCTCTATTCACAGTCTAGTCAATACTTGACACTAGACTTACACTCTGGTGTTCATAAGAGGACTCTGGCACTGCGTCTAGGCTGAGATTAAGTCTCAGCAGGAGGGAGAGTGAGGACTAAAGCTGTAACATCTCCCACATGATTGATAAGAATATCATCACTGTGGAATCTGAGAGAGGCAGACGGAGAGCTGCAGCTCTGAATGGAGTGAGATCAAGTGTGAAATTAATCAACTGTTAAAGAACTTGCTTTGGAGATGGGGCAATGACAAACAATAACAAAAGAAAAAAAAAGCACTTTTTATATTTCTTACATTTTCTTGAAGAAGTAGTGTAGTTATCAATGTTTTAGGAACTGAAAGTGCCATTAAACAGACTTGGTTTGTATTTATCATATTAAATAACAATAATGCACTTCTTTTCATATAAAAAAGGCCTGAAACTATAGCTCTTCAAAAACATGAACATTTGTTGAAAATGTACTCACCCTCAATATGCAAATGAGTTTGTTTCTTCATCGGAACAGATTTGAAGAAATTTCCTCTGCAGTGAATGGGTGCCGTCAGAATGAGAATCCAGACAAGCTGATAAAAACATCATAATAATCGACAAGTAATCCATATGGATATTCATTTTATGAAGCGAAAAGCTGTTTGTTTATAATAAACAAATCAATCATTAAGGCTTTAAACTGACTTTAAACTGCTGTTTCCGTTTCCGCTGTTTGGACTCTCATTCTGACGGCACCCATTCACTGCAGAGGATCCATTGGTGAGCAGGTGACGTAATGCTAAATCTCTCCAGATCTGTTCTGATGAAAAAAACAAACTCATCCTGGATGATCTGAGGGTAAGTACATTTTTTTGCAAATTTTAATTTTGTGGTGAATGTACTATAAGTGCATTTTTTGGTTACACTTTATTTTAAGGTGTCATTGTTACAGTAATTATACATTTAAGTAATGAGTAATATTAATTAAATACATGTACTTACTATATGGTTAGGGTTAGGGTTAGGATTAGGTCTTGGCTTAGGGTTACTTACACGTAATTATGCATAATTTATTTTTATTATAATAGTAAGTACATGTAATGTGTAACAAGACCATCTTAAAATAAAGTGTTACTAATTTTTTTCTTTTTCTTGATTCAAACATATATTTAGACAATTACACACGTCACCTTTTAATTATCAACAGAAATGATACTGAAATTCTGGAGCATCATAATGCTCCTCCAACAGGGACTGACTGCTTTTTATCAGCTTCACCAATTCCAATATTTGCTGATAAAGAGCAAGAGCAGAGCAAATCTCGGATCAGTTTCCATGAGTGAAGACCTCAGACCACCAGGGGTGTGTGGTGGTCCTCCAACCAGAGCACTGACACTGATTCTCTTGCATAACCAAACACAATTCACCATGAATGCCATACTAATGTATTCAGCATGACAATACAGAATGTTCACTAACAGTTTAGGAGCAAGATTATAAGACAAACACTGATGAAGCAATTTCTTGAAAAAGGTTGGTTAATCAATTAAATAATTAATTCAAACATTAAAAAACTCAAAATTCAAATAAATAAATCTTACCCAAGACATTTGGTTGATTATCATTTTATATGTACAAAATAAATACAAGCAATTTTTGTTGTAGCCTGTCTAAAAAAAAACTTACAACAAAGACTAAAATCTATAATTAGCCTTGCCGTAGTATTTCCCCTGTTTTGTAACCCCAGCTTTGGTTCCACAAGAGCAGAGAGTGTGACTAATGTCCGAACTCTGTGTCATAGTCATCTCCTGCTCTTTAACAGGATGAACAACACAGGTCCAGGTCTTAGGTTACACCGGCCAAACATTTTACTGCCCTCATTTAGTAATTGAGCGCCTGCACGCATTGTTCTGCAGGTTTCGTGGAATCTGCTTCACAGCGGGCAGATCATCAGACCGGGACCTGGATACCTGAGTGTCAGAGATTGAATGACCCTCAGATATGCTGATCTAGAAGATGAAGGCAAATTAAAGGAGAGATTGAAAAATAACTGAAGAGAATGATATGGATGAGAGGAAAATGTGACAGTCACTAAACAATTAGTCAGCGGTATGTTAAAGGATTCACTTAAGCTTAAACTTCCCCTACATTTCAAAAGTTTGGGTATATATACATTTATTCAGCTAGGATGCATTTAAGTATTTAAAAGTGACACTAGAGGCATTTATAATATTAAAAAGATTTATATTTGTATTAAATGCTGTTCTTTTGAACTTTATCAAAGAATACCGGAGAAATATTTATCAGGTTTCCACAAAAGCACTGCTTCCAACACTGATAATAATTAAAAAATATATATTATGAATTGTTATAATATTTCTCAATATTGTGTTTCTTGTATTTCACAATACAATATTTAGATCAAATAAATGCAGCCTTGGTGAGCATAAGACTTTGTTTAAAGACATAAAAAAAATCTCATTAAAGATTAAACTTGAGAACTGTATAAGATGGACCTATAAGAACTTTGAGACTTGATACAGAAAAATCATTTATGAGTGAAGAAAATATGATATGCTGCACAAAAACAACTAAAACAGGAAATAGCAAGCAGAAAGTAATTCATGTCTTGTGGCTTATTGTGCAGTGAGAGCGATATTTTCTTTATAAATTAGATGGGGTAGGTATATCACCTTAAACGTACTTCCCCCTGAAACAATAGCTAATATCTTAATGAGTGTCTAAAGGCTCCCGCAGGAGGC